>BLKM01012222.1:0-550921 GCA_013340265.1 Coptotermes formosanus | reverse complement strand
GGGGCAGGAGGGAGGGTAAAGACAGAAAAAGAGAGAGACAGTGTGTGTGAAGGGGGAAAGGGAAGAACTATTCTCAATCACTGCACCAGTGAATCATAATAGTGCCTTCTTTCAGACCCATTTCAGTACGTGCCTTTTATATGATGGGAACAGATCCCTTTCCTAAGTTTGTTCTTTTCTCAGTATGAGACAATGCACACTCCAGAAACCAAGCAATCCTAATGTAATGTAATGTGCCACCATTAGAACACTTTAGAGTTCACATCCACATAATGTTTGTACATATTCTTATGCCTTACTGATATGGAAGGTAACTGCACATATAGGCATATATACAAACCAGTTGCAAAACAGCCAAGCAGTAGTCATTCAGTATGATAGATGGGATAACAATCCATATCAAAAATAACTATCATATTATAAAATGATAACAAAGGACAAGATTGCTTTGGAATCTGAAAAGGATGGAGGGATAATACCAAAATTTTAAAGAAACAAGGTGACAGATTGATACTAGATCAAACTGTAACAGGGCAGGGTCCAGTGACAGCGCCTTGACAGCATGGTTCCATAAAAGTCACACAAATTCTCCACTACCTGAGAGAGTGTCAGCTTCTAACAGATTTTGCTCCATGGAATGTGACTGAAATTTGGTAATTACTAATCACTGTCACAATTCAATTAGGTTCTTTAAATAATGTCTGAGCCCATGCTAGATATTATGAGACTTGCATTTTATGAGCAATATGTCCCACAACAGAAGAACACCTTCTTCTACACATTTCATGTACCATGCATGTCATCTCAGTCCAAACAGGCCCTACTGCCTATGATTCGTGGTAACATATAAAGTTCCAACAAATCCCAAGACTGTGAAAGACTAAACGTGCATTTTCCAGGACAGTAGTAGACTGACACAGGAGGTTTGAAACCTTGGCCATCTTTATCTCCGGACCTTACTCTGATATTGTTACATGCATGACTATATTAAACAAATGGTGTTGCCAGTGACAACCAATGGCATGGTCCAACTACAGTGAAGGATCTGAGACACTTTTGGATCTGTAACTCCAGATCAACCCACCCAGATATGGTAAACACTGGAATGCTGAAAGAAGTATGCACAGTGTCGGATGGGGTCCACAATGTATTTCACCAAAAACACAAGTAAAATTCCACAGTTTCTCTTTTGTATCATGTTTCACTCATACGTTTAGCATTAACTGTTACTGGATCAGAAAGCTTAAAGATCACAGCATAACTTTGTAGACACACTGTACTTTTCATGGAAATAAAATTGATTAACTGCTTTCACCTTATTTTCTGCAAAGAAATACCACTCCTAGAAGCTTTTAGTCATACTACACATTACAAAACCCAACTAGCTACAAATAATTTCCAGCTTAAATGGATTGAAAGAACAAGATCTTACTTCTGCATTTAAGCAGTCTGGTAAACATTCCAACAGTTGACTCTCCACAACATGTTGGTTCTGTAACAATGCGAGATACTCTTCAAACCTATTGCCACTCACAATAATGGCCTTCCGTTGACAGGTTTTAGCCTTTTGCTGACAGGCAACACTAAGCATCCCAGCAAGCACTGATGTCCCCACGCCAACAAATGATCCAGTTTCTTCACTGTAAACTTCTGGCTCCTACAAATCCACAAAACATAACACATACTTGTAAACACAGTGTCTTGCATTTGACTGAATGAGTCACACTTTCCTACAAACCATTATATCTGAGAACTTTGGGTA
Source organism: Coptotermes formosanus (assembly GCA_013340265.1). Lineage (NCBI taxonomy): Eukaryota > Metazoa > Arthropoda > Insecta > Blattodea > Rhinotermitidae > Coptotermes > Coptotermes formosanus. The sequence continues at coordinate 549,159 of BLKM01012222.1, read as the reverse complement.
ATGTGACTGTATGAATGGTTCTATACACTCTGCATACATATTTGAGCACAAATTTGAATTATTGTTCCAAAATTATAAATCTCTTAGTGTCACATCTTATATCATGTGAAGACTGAAATGACTTTTTACAAAATAATTCTGACCCATGCTTCTAGGCATAGCAAAGATGTCAGAAAGGTGTAATGTGTCATGAAAGTTATTCAAAGGAAAACGGATGAACAGTGAGATATGGAGAATTCCTGAGGTAAAGTAGTCACGGTTAAAGATCAAATCAGCCAAAATGAACTTGTCATTTGTTACACCACATTAAATTTCTGCTACACTTTTTTACATGAGACCTCTCAATTCCAACATGGTCTCAGCACTGACCCAAGGGAGATGAAAGCAGACAAGAGCTACAGTGCTGTGGAGAACAGACTGGCCTAAAATGTTTAACAGTCTCATGCATATGTCTGGTACTGACATTTCCTAAAAAAAAACTGCTAGCTATTTATAACATATACCATTCATTAACTTGTAATAAGCAATGAATCACTAACACTACTTAGAAAGTAGTAACTTCCTCTTACTTTGATAATTACTGTGTCCACTTGGTTTGGCAGCATCCAAGCAAAATTTGAAGTAGCCACAATGAACCTTGCTACTCCTTTTCTAAAAAGGCTACACATAAAATTCCTAAAAAAATCAATAACACAATTAGAATACAAAAAAATCAACATTTTGGTGGGAAAGCTTGAAGAAAAGAGGCCACTTCAAAAAACCTAGGAAAACATGAGAGAATAATCTCAAAATGGATCTTAAAGAAATATGATGGGAATTTGTTCACTGTTGTAGAAAACCAACTAAATGCACTTTTTCCTTAACCTCCACATATTCACTTAGTTGGTTTTCTACTGTAGCGAACAAGTACAGAACAATGCATGGTATGTACAGTATTAAAATATGATGGGAAGGTGTGGACTGGATTCATCTGTCTCAGGATACTGACATGTGGTGGGCTCTTATAAACACAGCAATGAAAATTTGGGTTCCACAAAATGCAGGGAATTTCTTGGAAGTTTCAGCTTCTCAAGAAGGATTCTTCTCCACAGAATTTTAGTCACTCATGAAATCACACACAGTACCATACTTATTCATCCATCATATTGTATAGTGCCATCATTATTCTGACATGCTAATAAACAGGTGCATTCATTTAGAATATCACTCACACAAACTGAGTAGGCATAAAAACATGTATTCAATCATCCTTCAAAGAATGTTACTGTACAAGAGTTAAGGTTCTCACAGCAATGTTCCTGCAGACACATCTTCTGGGATGTCACACCACGCTGACTGACAAATAACTACTGACATTACAAAGGACCGCAGTGCCTGTGAAACGTCAGTAATTATTTACCAATCAACGGGATGTGACAACTCAGAAGCCTTGAATTTTCAGTGTTACAAATGTTTCTACTTCCAGGTAGGGGAAAAATTTGATCATCACATAAGTAAATACCGAATTTAAGTACCAGGTTTATGTAATAAGGTAAGTTAAATAGGTGAAAACAAGAAATAATAAGTTGTACGAACATATAATACACTACTTCCAATGCGAGTAAAGAGTGAATATATTAAAAAATTCAGTGTTTAAGCCATAGGGAAAACCACACTCACTCTCAATTGCAAATCTTAAACAACATAATGACAGGGGGTGGGGACAGGTCTGTCCTATTAAGATACGTCTTAAAAATATGTTGTATAGGAATGGGCCATGACAGAGGGTGACTGTTAGCTCCTAAAAAATGATAGGTATGTTAGACAATAACTAAATGATGCCCCATCTGGATTTCGACAAATAACTGTCCACACAGGACACACAGAGATACAGTTTTATGATATACATTAATACTCCCAATTGACAAAATACTAACTAATCAATCAGTATGTTAATAAAATATTTTATGCCATTCTTACCGTGCACCAACTGTCATTTCCGAATGAATAATAAGATACCCATCTAGACACAAGCACTTGCATTCTTCACCAGCACTTTCAGTCATGAACTTCAATAATGTCCTTTTTATACGGTCTGATAGGGCTAATTTATACTTCACACTTCCACATGCTGCATCTCTAATTGTCTCTGCTATATGCACAGCATCTGCTTCAGAGTTAACAAACACTACCACCTGTGAGAGAAAAATATATTTTTATTAGAAACAATTTCAGACACAAAACACTCCAGGTGCTCAAACTTCAGACTGTGAATTGTTTAAAGGCACCCCAACCCACCACATACTCAGAAATTTAAACAGTTACATACATTTTCAGCATTTCTGTATACAAGTCCTCCATGAAGTGAACAATCCTAGAGTGACCCCATTTACACTACCAATTTTAAGACACTTATAGATGGAGTGTGTTTTTAAGTTTACCAACACTGTCAAGTGCTAAGATTATGCAGCACTGGCGATAGATGAATGGACAAGCATGGAGCACTGGTATAATGATAATGACAGGGAAAAACTGACATTCTTGGACAAAAACCTCTCCCAGTGCCACTTTGTCCACCACAAAGCCCACATGGACTGGCCTGGGATTGAACCCAGATCCCTCTGGTGACAGGCTGGTGATGACCTGAACCATGGCACAGACACTTCCAGATGGAATAAAGCTCTGGAACTGTGTAGAAGGTGAAGGAAATTTGTAGCTGCACATTATGAAGGCATATACGCAAGTGGAGTTATTGCTTCACACAATCTTAACCACTATACTTGGTACCTCAAACACAAACTCATCTACCCCCAGGGAAAGAACCATGGCTACCCATAAAATAGGAGGTTCAGTGGGCCCTGGAGCTGATCTGGGTGTCTTAGAGAAGAAAAAATCTCTTGCCCCTGCTGGGCCACAGAAAACAAGGACCCCTGGCATACATACGCGTATTCTAAAAAAATTATCAAACGCATATTTAATAAGATTCATGCACATGCACACACACCTTCTTATAGCTGCTGATGGCCTTATACACATTGCTGCACATTAATTCATCTACAGTCCTCCTGTATTCATCAGTTCCCTTAACTTTCACTTTCACTATGGACACATGTGGCAAAACTGTGGGACAATGTTGTCCTACCACAAATGCGTTTTCTGAATCAACACATAGGAATTCAGCCATATCACAAAGAGCTGGAGTGTCGTTCATTGACAGTAGAGACACAACAAACCCCAAGATTCTCACACGTCTGCCACCCTTCACCTATAAAACAGAATGAAATATAATTACATTCTCTGTGTTTCCATAAGGAAAGCGTAACGATGTATCGCTGATATTTTCCTTACTGGAATACAGCCATCAGGTTTTCTTGCAGCTCCATACCTCCTGACTATCCTACAAGCCTAAACAATAAAGAAAGAAGGACTTGTAAGCCAAGGCCATACACCAGTTGACAAATATGTCAACATATTTACAGTAAAACCCTCTTATGACATTTTTTAAAATTCCAAGAAAATCTGAATTCTTAAGTGGGAAATGTTTTAAAAGGGTAGGACTGAAAAGTACTATTTTTTTAATTGTTTACGAACTTATTACATACGTATGATGAATTTGCACAATTCGCAGCTGTCTTAACACATTCTCACCTGTATCTGACCATTTAACCATTTTGTCCGTAACCTCTCATTCACAGTTTTATTTATGCCTTTAACTATACTGTCACTGACTTTTCATTCACAAGTACACACTTCATTCCAGATGTTTACTTTTCCTTGAAATATTTTTCAAGCATGGGTTCTCCAGCTCATTTTCAAGAACAGTTGCAGTATACACCTTCACATTCCATACGTTCGCTATCAGGTAGACCATAAGGGGTGGTCAGTAGTTCCAGCCACTTTCACTTGCTCTGCAGTGTCTTGAATTTCTTTTCTGGAATTGCTGATGTAACTTATCTGCATACAGTCACCACAAATGTTTCACAGTCACGCTACATGATACATTTATATTACCACCACTAAATGAGACTTAAACAAGTTGTCATGTGTGAGCATCCACACACCTAGCATCAAACACCTGTCTCCCACCAGGGTGGCTTCCGCGCCTCACGGCAGAACTCCGCGGCAGGAAGGTGGAACTCCAGGTGCCATCAGTTAGTGCACCTAAACTTCATCAAATGTTATTGGTTAGCTGAGTTCCCTCCTAGTGCCTGCCAGTTGAAGCAGCAAGTCAGCTTCCACATGTCAGCATTGCCAAATGCAGGCTCTAGCAGGCCACGGAATAGCTAAGATAGGCTTCCGGCCCTCTGATACTATCGTTCGATCGTGTATTTATTAATTACTTGACAGAGATGTCAGCAGCTCACATTATGCAGCATTGAATGGTAGGAAAATGAATTTGGGATGATGCGAAAGGAAGCAATTGTGGCTTAATTACAAGCAGTGTCCTTGCATTTTCCAGAAGGAACAATGAAAAACCACAACAAAAAATCACTTAGGACAGGTGGCCTCCAGAAGTCAAAGCATTAAGTGCTACCATTCAGCCACAAATAATACAATGACAGATCATAAGAGGGTGTCTCCTGACAGTACATAAAATATTACATGCAACATGATAATGGTATGGAACCACTGAAATAAAGAACAGAAAATATGTTTATATATTTGGAACACAATAGGCCTCTCTCATTGACAGGCTTAGGAAGCTGGTCTACTGCTCATATTCTTTACGAAATTACAAACTCAGAGGCTGAACACACTGTAAGCTGTGTTAAACAAACTAGGCACTCATAAGTTATATAACATTATCAATAAAAATAGCTGAAACAAAATATTTACTACTTTTCCAACGCCTTGAACTTCCTTTTTTTGCCCTTGCATCATGTCTCAGTGTAATTTACTTTATATATTCTTGCAGCCCTTTCTAATTAAAATCACAAAACAGGGCCTTATATACACACAAATATTATGCAATTAAGAGCCTTTTATCAAGCTCATGGTTGGGACGTAAATTTTAGCAGTTTTCATCTGTAAGGTTTCACCTATACCACACTATCCTCTCCAATGCAAATAATTTAAGAATGACACATCAGAATATGCCCACCTGTCTTGTAATTCTTGTCACAACTGATTCCAGAGCTGGACCACAAAACTCTTGTAAACAGTTCATTTCATCAATAACAAGCAACTTCAAAAATTCCAAGACATGATCACTGCCTGCAGGAGAAAGAGAGGAGGATAAATTTCAACTGAAGTTAACAGGAACATCATCAACCTTTAGTGCACAGCCTTTTAAACACCAGTTTTCAGCTGCACGCAGACAGCTAGTCAATTTAAATACACACTGTGGGACAGTGTTTTCTTGTTCAGATGAAAACGGTGTACAATTAATAGGACAACCTCATTTATCTGTTAAAGGTTAATGACATCATTAAATCCAATCCAGCAGTGTCACATAAAATTATTACAAGAAAAATTAAGGAAACTACTTTCTAAATACATGCATAGATGAAAGGAAGATATTAAAATGGCTCTTAACCTTATTATCCAGGATTAGAGACATAAATCCCTTGGTACTGTGTTGTTAGCAGCTGGATTCTCAGGGGGAATGGTACCAATGGTCAGCCAGCTGCACTATGGAGATGTGCCATTATACGAATGCAATGCACATGCAATAGAGGTAAAAGGCGTGGGGCCCGATGGTTTGGATTGGAACCAACTGGATCCAGACCGGGCCTTATGAACATGGAGCACTCTGGTAAATGTGATAATAAACTTTTGGTTACATGAAGGACAAGAAACTTCTTGACCAGTTGAGCAACTACAAACTTCTCAAGAGGACTGAATTGCATGTAGCTGGCTATAAATTACACCTCAAAGGCTAATTCAGAGTTATTAATAAACACATCAGAACAAAGTCTAAATGTTTGGATTATAGTGTTATAATAAACATAACACCACTAATCAAATCAGCTCCTTCCAACAAGCCCATCTCACTGAAAACCTATCCTCCCATCACCTGAAGTTGGACCCAGTTTTCAGAATGTTATGTTTCAAGAAGCTGAGGGTGATCACTAGTATCCAAAATAATATCACATTCACCCAAATATAAGACAACCAGGCATATATAAGATAACTGCCCTTCACAATCCTTAACCTTCAGGACAATTCCTGGACAGAGTATGTTCAACTTTACATGCAAATAAAGGATGATCACCACCATTTTTCAGACGATGAATTAGGAAACAAATTTCATCTTATCAATGTGTAAATATGGCTGACACATTTATTGGAAGAGAAAATACACTTACAAAATATTTTACACCTTTTACCTAAGGCACAAGCTATGTCTCTCCACAAGTTGACTGTAGTGACTAGAATCTCCGTGCACTCAAAGTTGTCCTTGCTGAACTGTGTACAGGGAGTACAACAACTGACAACAGTTCCAAATGACTTCAGTCCATTACCCAGTTTCTGTGACATCTGCTCAGCCACTTCATTTGATGCCACAAGGTACAGAACCTGAAATAAATTATACAAACACAAAGAAAAAAATTGCTGCTAGGATAGGGTCCATAATTAATTTTTACTCAGGAGCTGGATACATCTATTTCAAAGTGATCAAAGACAGGAGGAACTCAGAAGGAAAAAGTTTTATAGTTCAGAACCTCTTTAATACTTGTAATGGCTAAAACATTTCCCAGATAAACCAAAAAGCATAAAAGAATGACACCACCTAACACTGTGGTAGCATGACCTGAAGGTACACCACCACTAATGCCAGAGCACAACCTGATCCCAAGTAAAATCCACCCAACTCCCAACCCCACAACTTACCTCCCATAAGGTCCATCATAATTCTACATCCCTCTTGCTACATACTAGAACACTGGTCAATAAGAATCTACATTCATAATAAATAAGCAATTTCATTGTTTCAATATGGTTTACCGTAAAAGAAACATTGCTTAAGAACACGCTGCTTTGCTGATATTTAATAAAAAAACTTCTGGAAGAAATAAAATTGTGATATATATATAAAAGACCTTATGTACTGTGATACATGATGCCACACACCCACTATTTATAAAAACAAAAATGCACAAATACTGGCTTCATATCATTCTGGTTTACACAAAATAACTGAAGTCTGAACAAGACGAATGTAAAGTCACTGTGAAGCTGTACAGCTACTGGAAAATATGTGCATGGCCATCACCAGGATTCCCGACATTCTTTCTATTGCCTGCTATCTGCTCAACTAAACGCACAAACAAGATTTAGGTAAATGAAAGGTTTTTCCATATAAATGTTAAGTTTGTCTGATGGAACACATACTGTATTTACCTGAATATAAAATAATCCTCCTTCAGAATCTTCAGTTTGTCAGGAAAATACCTACACAGAACATGTCCAGCTTTGTGTACAATTTTAACGCAAACACCACCACCTCCCCTCCCCCAACAAGTTTTCTGATGTCAAAGTAGGAAAATATTATCACCTTATATTCTGGAAAATACAGTACTTGTCACGTATAGAAATACACAGATGTGATACACATTTACAGAAGGATTTCTTGGCAATGATGCACATCACAATACACTGGGGCAGCTACACTGGCTCAACTGCTGTAGAGATCCATCTAGCAAGTACTGTAAAACTAACAGAGCAGAACATGCAGAATGTTTCAGAGACTGACAATTGGCAGATAGCAGTAGGCACACAGGGACTTCATGATCAATCTGTACTTCTCTGTGATTTTCTGAAATACATTCTTTGTTTATCAAATTGTACATGCCCTAGTTACCTTTAGCTGCCGTTTATGAAATCTCAGGCCATCAGATGGAGCAGCCAGAACATTCAGCACTGCCAACAAGACAATATTTGTTTTGTCAAAGCCAAGTGGCACAGTGATCAGAACATTTCCATCTGAGGAATATACTGAATGGAAGACAGCAGCCTCAACATCTTTAACACTGTCTCTGCCTTCCACTGTGCTCTTAACAGCCTATAAGAAATAAATAAGTATACAGCCAAAGACCCTTGATGGAACACGTGTGTTATGCATTACATGGCATGACCAAGACATGGTGTAATACTGCTCTGTTGGCAGCATGCAAGGCATACCCCCCATAACTGGACAGGTTGGGTGGACTGCTTAGACCTGAATGAGAGAAGGGAGGTACAGAATGAGAAAGAAACATTCAATCTACGTGAATGTAAGAAAAGAAATGCCATAAAATTAGGCATTTGAATGGGAAATGGATAACACCAAAAAGTACAAAATTATATCAAATAAACATACTTGTACAACACAAACTGCTGTACACAGCAGTTTTACAATGCTTCAAGTATTAACTTTCTTTAACAATATACAGTAGAGTCTTGATGTTCACAAACCTTGATCATCGGAATTTTTACTGCATTATTACCCATTTTAATACCACTGTTTCAAACTACTGTGACTGGTTCCAAGGACTTGGGATAAGAACATGTAGCTGGCATGTCAGCTTCCCCACTCTCATGCCACTGCGCAGATCCCTCTCATCTCAGTCAAGCTTTGACATTCACTGAGGTCAATTGCTTTTCTGCTTGAAGGAATGAGACACTTCTTCCGTCATATAATACAGGGTCATCGAAAATGATGGACCTAGTTTTGAGACAAAATAACTTTCATCTGGGGCGGGGGGGATTTGCTATACCATGTTCATCAACTCATAAGGTTTCATACATACCTTAGAAAATCTCAACATGCGTAATGTTCGTAGTCCTGCGAACATCCAGCCAGTACTCAATTTCTTGCCATGTTCAGTAAGGATTTCCAGAGTTACTACTGCTACACTCGTGTTAATTCTCTCTATCAGATGACTTATATCTAGTATTTTCTATGTGTAAACAAGGATTTTTATAAATCCCCACAGAAAAAGTCCAATGGTGAGAGGTCTGGACTATGTGGGGACCATGGCAGTGATCCAGCTTTTCCAATCCACTGATTAGGGAAAGCGACATTTAGGGTATTTAATATTTCATGACTGAAGTGGGATGGATCACGACATTGTTCAAACAAAATTTCACCTTCTTCTTGTTCAATGCCAACAAGTCACCACAAACATACAACTGTCACATATCCACGTAAATGTTTGCCACGATAGGGTTTTCAGCAAAAAAGAAGGGCCCTGTACGATGATCATAAATTATACCACACCATATTCACTTTTGGTGAGTCTCACAGATGCTTTTAAATTTCATGTGGCCAGGCCTGTCCCCAGATGTGACAGTTGTGCCTGTTTACATGACCATTCTGATGGAAGGTTGCCTCATATGTGTACAGCACCCACCAAAGAAAATTATTATTGTCATCAATTATATTCAGTGTCAAATTTGCAAATTCAACTCTTGTGTATCAATCTGTAACTTTGATTTTACGCAAAATTTGAATTTCATAAACATGCAACCTTAGCCCCTCATGCTAGACATTGTGGATTATCATTTTAGGTACACCCAGCTGCAAATTGTGATGTCCAGCAGATATCTTTGGATTATGCTGACAAGGCAGCCTTACACATTCAACATCCTCAAGACATCCATGGCTGTCCAGATTTGGGCTTTTTTCACACTTCCACTTTCCTTAAAGTGCTTAAATTGGTGTCAAAGTGCTTTGTCAATAGGAGGACTTCTCTGGTATGTAATGCAGAAACTGTGCCACATTCTTACAATGGGATTACTTTAGGTCAACCAAATGATGCACTGTGCTTTCTCTTGCACATTCACCATCATACCAACCAGAGCAGTGGAAGTGCTTACTGTAGCTCAAAGTGTACTGCACATGTGCACGCAGTATGCACAAAAAAGATGTGCACATGCTTCATTAAGAAAACCTTACACATTCAAGCACAAAAGTCATTATGCCTCAAAACTACACCCATCATTTCAAACTACCCTGTATATTTTCTAGTTCTAACAGTGTTTGTGTTTTCATACTAATAAACTTACATGCAGTAATGCATTTTGAGATTTCAGTACATTTTTATTACTGCTATTTCATAAGTTCTTAGAACAAAATAGGCATTTTATAATAAAAATGGATTCTAATGTTCATGACAGTTTCAGTGGTTAAAATTAATCACAAACATCAAGGCTTTACTGTACACACAAAAAATGTTTAATTACGTTAAGTTAAACACTTTTCTTTACTTCCTCACACTAATGCCAAGCCCTAATTCCTACACATATTAACTCACCTTATCAATTCTGTAATTAAAACCAACTAAATGCACAATTTCAGTACATAATTAATTAACCTATTTTATTCCTCTGACACGTTTCAGCTAGCTCCCATCTTCAGGGAAGTGTACATCACTTCACTGCATAAAACCCTTCAACCATTAAAATGTGGTGTTAGTGTTACTCTCAAAAACACAAACTTCACATTTTAATGGTTTAAGGGTTGTATATAGTGAACTGATGTACACCTCCCTGAAGATGGAAGCTAGCCAAAACATGTCGGAGGAATAAAATATATTAATTTATTATACACTGAAATTGTGCACTTAATTGGTTTTAATTAAAAAAATTAATATTAATGCATGGAAATGAATAATATAAAGCTCACCTTATCAACATCTAACTCACACATCATTACATCCAAACCTTCCATCTTCTTACAAGAAGGATACAATTTCACTTCTTCATAGAACGCACTCTCAAAATGCCGACAGTGAACTCGATATATTGGGAACCTGAAATCTAATGGCAAAGTATTACAAACATCTGTTAGTATCAGCAATTTCACAGCAAGGCACATGACATCTTACACACTCTTCAAAATATGCCAAATTCAAGTAAGAGATATTTCTCATGCCAGGGTATCTGGAATAGCCCTGCATAAGCCCAGTTCTACAGAGTGACAATGACATACACCCAAACACAAGCACGTGTGAGTGCCTGCGTGCCCGTGCATGCGCATGTGTGTGTGTCTAAATCCAACCTCTGAAAGACTCACAAACAGCCTGCCAGCCCCCCAAAACACACACACACAACCATTTTAACAAATGGGTTTCCTGTGGATAAGCAGTTCTCAGACTTCAAATATATTGATTTTTTAGCTTAAAATGAGCTGTAACACTGCACGTTATTAGCATCACATTTGCCAGGCATGTCAAAGGCAGAAAAAATTGACTATGAAACATCAAAATAAATAAATAAATAAATAACTACAAAATACACACTAAAAATATCTCAGTTAGTTACTAACATGTTGTTTTTCCACAATTTCACAAGGCACACTTACTTTCAAGGTCATTTAGTCATGTTTTGAAACGTCCATACCTCAGGATTTTTTTTTAAAAATGGACCTCATCAGTAAAATCCTACAAACCACGCCTAAATTTAAAATACCTAAGATTGTAATACAACACTTTTAACTAGCCACCTCAACTTACACAAATTGATTCCACATCACTTTTCTCAAACTCAGAGAGGGAATATCTAGATAACTTCACCATGTCCAAAAACGTCCTCACATATCATCTCTGAGACATACATATTTGTATTGGGCCACCACATATCATCCTTGGCATTCTCACATTGACAGTCATTGTCAACAGACATTTAATAGCAAGCACTTCACATTTACCTGAAACCTTCTGTTGCTCAGATTCATGTGCTTCATTAATAACGTTACTTCCTAAATCTCCTACTAAATGCTCTCCATTTCGAACATTTTTATTCATCACAGTCATATCATTCAGTTCTGACACATCCGGGAACACAAGCTTATTCCGATCCAGGGGAACAAATGTGATGTGTTTTCCAAACAATTCTTGCCGGTGACTAACCCTCTCCTCTTTTCCTTGGAGAAACCAAAGAGTATATGGTGGCAGCACTGCTGCAATGTCACCAACAATCTGCAAAAAACAGTGTAAGCAAAAATAACTTAATTTCTGTCAACCCTACTGTAATATGATTCTATTGGTTAAAATCACAGTGTGTGTTAATCCTACTGCCTTCTAATTATGCCCGTGAACATGCAACAAAAAAAGCAAGAAAGTCAGAGGTCTGAATGCTATAAGTGAAGCACAGTGTACCCATGACAGAAGTATGGTTTAGGATAAGAAGTTCATTATCCCGTTAAAGACAAAACATTTCTGTCCTACATAAGGACACGGCGCATACCAAGCAGTAAACATCCTCCACCTCAGTTACACGAAACCAGTCTCTTAATGTTGTATAAGGCGAAAAATGCCGTTTGTTCCAAGATTCATACACAACACATAAACACAACATGACCACCACATACAATTTTTGAGTGTTAAACCTGGTAGTTAAGTAAAGAAACCACTAGTCTTTAAAAGGTTAAGACAAAGCACCAAAAAGAACCAGTACAGACATATAGGGAACTCCCACTTGGAACCCACAACATATTTCTGTACTCGCTATATTGTTTACATCAGGCAGTTCATGAAAGTATCTTCAACACCTTCTAAGCCTCTCTTTTGTTGAGAAGAGAGTCCACATTACAGAATCTGAGTACCAAATATCTGATTAGAAAATTTACTCAACCTTGAGGCAGCAGTGCTTAGCACAAGGGCCATTCCAAAAATGATAAAAAAAATACTAGCTATCTCCTCTAAATGTTACATAGCAGCAGTAGAGCAAGCTGCAAGGTCAAGGCCCCTACAAATATTTGTGAGTGACAAGTGTCCCATGCCTGACACCATATGAACTTCTCTTTAGTCCAGTAGCTTCTGTGATTGTAAACTGTCACGTGTCTCAGTTACAAATTTTTCTGTGTTTCTGCTGCATGTTGTTTGTTGAACACTATTCAAGATCAAGCTTGTGTGGGAACATCCCACTGCATGCAGAGCGGCCCTTTGAGGGGCCACAGAAATACACACCACACTGCCAGCGGAAGTCACTACTTCCACACCTCGACACAGCACAGAAGGCAATGACTGACCTCCATCCAGCAGACTGACCTTCAGCCATGGTCGTTCTTCCCCACTCTGGCAACACTGTCCTGCCCGCTAGCCAGTGGCATCGCAATTCACCAACACACGGGCTCCGCCCACTCAGCTGTGCGGAAGGATAAAAGAAGCCGCCTAGCAACAGCCAGTAGTGTGTTTGTCGTTTGTACCAGCAGCATCAAGACTCATCAAGAGCAAGCTATCTGCGCATAATAGTCTAGCACTGTACTGTACCGCATACTGTACAACCTGCATGGGTTGATCATATTATATTACAACATATTAAAATTTACTATATAGGAGTTGGTTTTGTCATTGAGGTAATACTACGATATACCACTTCTGGTGACCCCTACATATATTGGTGAACCTATCCTACAACCTACCAACCCTCACCTATAAATTGCTGATCGCCAATGACAGCTGAAAGATCAACATGCAGGAGACCCCGGATGAAGCCGTGGATACATCACTGTACCGAGTGGCCGCACATCTGCCGCCCTTTTGATCCGACCGACCAGCCCCATGGTTTGTGCAAGCAGAGGCGCAATTCGAAACAGCAGGCATCACATGTCAAAGATCTAAATTCAACCACATGGTGTCCCAACTACACCAGCAACATGCCACAGAAGTGGAAGATATCAGTACTGACCCACCAGAGCAAGATCCGTATAACTGCCTGAAGGAAGAACTAGTACGCCGATTGTCCACATCATGTGAACAACGCGTGAGGCAACTCTTGTCTGACGAAGAGATGGGTGATAGAAAACCGTCTCAATTCTTACGACATCTGAAACGGCTCGCACCCGACGTCCCGAACGACTTCCTACGCACAACCTGGGCCAGTCGACTTCCACCACATGTGCAAGCTATACTCACTGCCCAGACTGAAGGCAGCCTAGACTCCGCTTCCCATCTCGCGGACAGGATCTGTGAAGTTGCGCAGCATCCCACCACAGCCAGGAACTGTGAAGTTGCTCCACTTCCCGCCACAGCCAGTATCTCCCCATCCACACCTGATGACATCAGTAGATTGCTTGAGCGCATTGAGGAGCTTACCCGCCAGGTGGCAGCATTGCATAAGTCTCATGCGCGGGAACACCCCCGCCCTTCTTCATGCTCAAGCGACCGACGCCGCAATACCACCACTCAAAACTCGCCCAGCCGGCAAGGAATGTGTTGGTACCATCATCGTTTCGGAGACAACGCAAGAAAGTGCAATCCACCATGTTCCCATCAACAGGGAAACTCCACCAGCAGCCGTTAATGGCGGCAAACGACTGCAACACCACCACTCCCACCTGCCTATTCGTCACAGATCGAGTGCGCAAACTATGCTATCTGGTAGATACCAGATCGGATCTATGTGTCTTCCCATGCAAACTCCTTCCAGGATGCAGGGAGCGCACGGACTACAATCTATACGCAGCCAACAGGACCACCATCCCCACATACAGATGCATATCACAGACCCTCAACCTAGGACTACACCGTGACTTCAAATGGCGATTTGTAATAGCTGATGTCCAATTACCAATTATTGGAGTGGATCTTCTATCCCACTATGGCTTCCTTGTCGATTGCAGGAACAACCATCTCCTTGACGGAGTGACATCACTATCCACACCAGGCCATACAGTAACATCACCTGTCCAAAGTGTAAAGACCGTTGCATCAGATGCTACTCCAGACAGCCTGCCGCTTGAATTCCCAGAACTGACGAGACATACAGGTGTGCACCGCGAGGCCCCCCAGTATCCTGCCCACCACGACGGTTAGCTCCCGACCGACTCGCCATCGCAAAAGCCGAATTTGACGCCACGTTACGAGACGGCACAGACTGGCGCTCACAGGGATCTTGGCCTTCCGCCCTACATCTGGTACCCAAAAAGGACAACAGTTGGCGCCCATGTGCTGACTATCGAGCTCTAAACGCTCGGACCATCCCAGACCGCTAGCCCATACAGCACATACATGATTACGCTCATCTTCTTTTCAGGTGCACCACATTCTCCAAAGTCGACTTAGTAAGAGCCTACTACCAAATACCCGTCCACCCAGACGCCATCGAGAAGACTGCCATCACCACTCCTTTTGGCTTATTCAAATTTCCATTCATGTCATTTGGACTTCGGAACGCTGCTCAAACATTTCAATGTTTCATGGACGACATCCTTCGAGACCTTGACTTCTGTTTCACATATTTGGATGACATCCTTGTCTTCTCCAAACCACCAGAAGAACACTAGCAACACCTTAGAACACTCTTCCGACAACTCCAAGCACATGAGATTCTCATCAATCCTAGCAAATGTGTCTTCTGTGTACCAAAGATAGACTTTCTCGGTTACCACGTCTCCAGCAAAGGATCCAGACCACTGGAAGGAAGTCGCCCATCTACAGGCTTGCCCTGCACCGACCACAGTCAAGCAACTCCATCAATTTTTGGGCATGCTAAATTTTTACTGATGCTTTCTGCCCCACGCAGCAGACATCCAAGCACCGCTACACGACATCCTCTCTGGACCCAGAGTCAAAGGTTCGCATCCCATCACCTGGACACCAGAGCTTCGCACAGCCATCAACAACTGCAAGAAGAGCCTGTCTTGTGCTACCCTACTAGCACACCCCAACTCAACAGCACCACTTGTCCTCGTTACAGATGCATCCACGTCCGCCATGGGCGCAGTGCTACAACGAGTGCAGAACTCTTGGCAACCACTCGCTTTTTTCTCCAGAAAACTTAGCCCAGCACAACAGAAATACAGTGCCTATGACAGAGACCAGCTTGCGATCTACGAAGCTGTGAAACACTTCCGTCACATGCTGGAAGCATGCCACTTCACTATCTTCACAGACCACAAGCCGCTTATCTACACATTCCAGCAGAAGAAAGATAAATGTTCTCCAAGGCAGTTCAATCATTTAGACTACATGTCTCAGTTCACAACTGATATACGCCACATATCCGGCCAGGATAACATCGTAGCAGACACACTGTCTTGTGTCGAGGTCATCACCGCACGCACTGGCCGCCGCATCCGCCTTTCTGCTAGCTTTAACACCTGAGCAGCCTTCTCCGCGGGAGGGTGATGTGGGAACATCCCACTGCATGCAGAGCGGCCCTTTAAGGGGCCACAGAAATACCCACCACACTGCCAGCGGAAGTCACTACTTCCACACCTCGACACAGCACAGAGGGCAATGACTGACCTCCATCCAGCAGACTGACCTTCAGCCATGGTCGTTCTTCCCCACTCTGGCAACGCTGTCCTGCCCGCTAATCAGTGGCATCATGATTCGCCAACACACGGGCTCCGCCGACTCAGCTGTGCGGAAGGATAAAAGAAGCCACCTAGCAACAGCCAACAGTGTGTGTTTGTCGTTTGTACCAGCAGCATCAAGACTCATCAAGGGCAAGCCATCCGCGCACAATAGTCTTGCACTGTACTGTACTGCATACTGTACAACCTGCATGGGTTGATCATATTATATTACAACATATTAAAATTTACTATATAGGAGTTGGTTTTGTCATTGCGGTTATACTACGATATACCACTTCTGGTGACCCCTACATATATTGGTGAACCTATCCTACAACCTACCAACCTCCTCTATACTTGAATACATCCCAATGAAGTCAGCAACATATAAAAGAATAAAACAGAAGAATGATATGGATTAACTTCAACAGTGCTCACCATTTTGAAAAACAAAGACACAATATGATCAGTTGTTCTATGTGATGGAAGATCAGTAAGAAAGAAACAAATGTGCAACAGACACAACAAATATGTGGCCAAGAAAGGTCTGCAGCCATACTGGTTGACAAACCAATGCTCAAGGCAAAAGCCAACCCTTTCCTAACATTCATATAGTTCCATAAACTTCTCAAATTTTAATTCTCACTCAATCATATTCAGGACCTAAAATCTGACATCTTGAAAGCAGCATTTGGTAGTAAGTGCGATATATTTGCCAGTTAGCCCCAAAAAACACAATGTTTATAATGGTCCACTGTTCAAAAATAACCTCTGAAAGGTTCTATACAACATCCTTCTTTTAAATGCTGCTTCCACCTTATTTTCTCACCTGATAGATTCTGTATAAGATGACAGATGATGGAGAGGATCCAAACACATGCTTCATAATCTGCTTCAACAGCGTGGAAGTCACAGGCTCCTGGGTAAACAAACGCAGGAGAAGAACTGCTACTTCCTCTACGGAGATTGCTGCCACTTCTACACAAAACCCACAAACAACAAGCCACAATCAGACTCTTTTTTTGATATGTTTGTAACAAAGTGTTCCAAAAATGTTCCTGTTAGCTGCACCATTTTTGTGTGTCTACCTGTCTGTTCACATGTAACAACTGAAGAACAACATTTTCATAAAATTTTAAATTTGAGAGTTTCACTAAAATCTGTCAATATATTCTAGCTTTGCTTAAAATTGGGCACAAATTATGGCCACTTTACACAGACACCTAAATTTATTTTTTAGCATACCTTTAATGTAAGCCATTAAGTACTGGACAACACAAAAATTGTGTCCAACAAAAGTTGCAGAGAACAATAAAACACAAATTTTATGTCCAGTATATTTCTTCAGTACATCTTACAGTTTATGATACAAGTAAATACAAGAGAACAACCATGCTACAACTGTTACAATATGCATGCATTTACTAACTTGAAGAATACTGTTCTCTGGGATAAGATGTCAAGTAGTCTGGTGGTGATTCGTGGTCAATTCAAGGAATCTGCTGCAATCATCTTCTTTGCAAGAAGCTAATTAAATTAATGCATATGTAACATGAGCCACAACAAGATTTGAAAATAATTTTACCAGAACCTTATCTTTCAAACCAGATTAAATAAATAGAAGAAAAAACACATTCAAATGCGAAAGAAATATTACATCACCATGAATTCAGCAGACATTTATGTTGCAATCACGGAGTAACTTCCTCATATCATGGATTAGTTGCAGTTAACAAACACTGTGATTAACCCTCTGAGGCCGAAATTAAATCCCCCAGCGCAGGTCCAGCAGCCGGAGTTTTTTCTACTGGACATTTAATTTTTACGCTTGCTCTTAGATAAAAAATCATATCTCATAGACTTTTTGTTCAAACTTAAAGCCGCAAAATTTAGCCATGTGTTTATGAATTGCTTAATTCGGGAAAAAATATTAACTAACTAACTAACTCCATGGAGCAGAGGTCTTCTTGAGAAGCTAACAGTTTCTCAGCTAGTCAAGAAATTCCCTGCATTTTATGGAACCCGAAGGTTCATTACCGCATTCACAAGAGCCCGCCACCTGTCCCTATCCTGAGCCAGCTCAATCCAGTTCATGTCCTCCCATCCCACTTCCCGAATATCCATCTTAATATTATCCTCCCATCTTCGCCTGGGTCTCCCAAGTGGTCGCCTTCCCTCGGGTCTCCCCACCAAAATCCAGTATGCACCTCTCTCCTCCCCCATACGTGCCACATGCCCCGCCCATCTCAGTCTTCTCGATTTGATTACCCGAATAATATTTGGTGATGAGTACAGGTCATTAAGTTCCTCGTTATGTAGTCTTCTCCAATCCCGTCGCCTCGTCCCTCTTAGGCCCAAATATCCTCCTCAGCACCCTATTCTCGAACACCCTCAGTCTTTGTTCCTCCCTCAGTGTGAGAGACCAAGTTTCGCATCCATACAGAACAACAGGTAAAATTATAGTTCTGTATACCCTAATCTTTGTGTTTTTGGATAGCAACCTGGAAGACAAAAGATTCTGCACCGAATGATAGCAAGCATTCCCCGACTTCAATCTGCTCTTAATTTCTTCATGAATGGAGTTTCAATTCGTTAGGGTTGCTCCCAAATATTTGAATTCTTCCACCCTTTCAAAGGATTTATTATCTATATTTATGTTGCGATTGTGTCGTGCATTCTGATTTCGAGACATGACCATGTACTTAGTTTTCTCACCATTTACTTCTAGACCAATCTCCTTACTAGCAATCATTAAATCTTCTGCATTTTTCTCCATGCTATGTACGCTTCCGCCCAATGTATTAACATCATCAGCATAAACCAGAAGCTGATGTGTACCATTCAATTTCAAGCCCTCCTGGTTTGCCTGAACCCTCCTAATGGCATATTCTAAAGCAAAGTTGAAAAGCAATGGTGCCAGAGCATCTCCTTGTTTCAAGCCATTCTTAATAGGGAACGTGTCAGACAGATGTTTGCCTACCCGAACTCTGCTATACGTTTCACTTAGGCACATTTTTATTAACCTTACTAGTTTCATGGGGATACCAAACTCAATGAGAATATTATACAAGACCTCCCTCCTAACTGAATCATAGGCTTTCTTGAAGTCTATAAATAGCTGATGCACTGCCTCATTGTATTCCCATTTTTTCTCAAGTATTTGACGAATGCTGAATATATGATCAGTAGTTGACCTGTTACGTCGAAATCCACACTGATGATCTCCAATAATTTCCTCTGCATATGGAGTTAACCTTGACAAAAGGATGTTGGATAGAATTTTGTACGTAGTCGACAAAAGTGATATGCCTCGATAGTTACTGCAATCTGTCTTATCACCCTTCTTATAAATAGGCACAATGACCGACTCCTTCCATTCCTCAGGCAATTCCTCCTTATTCCAAATAGAAATAATAAGTTTATGGATTTCAGACCGAATAATCCTACCCCCTGCTTTAATCAATTCTGCTGGAATCTGATCAATACCTGGTGATTTGTGACTTTTTAGCTTTTCAATAGCCATCTCAACCTCAAAGGCACTGGGCTCAGGCACTAGTGGCTCTGCTGTGTGTACTTCAATCTGCCTAACATCATTAACCCCGTGTATATTCAACAGCTGGGAGAAATGATTCCTCCACCTAGCCGAAATACTGTGGGAGTCTGCAACCAGGTCACCCTTCTCATCCTTTACTACATTAATTCCAGGCTGGTACCCCCTCTTAAACTCACTGATACCCCTATACAAATATTAATCAATATATTAATATTAAAAATTAATATTAAAAATATTAATCAATTTTTTAATAAATTTAGGCCCATGAATTGCATGCATTATACAAAATGTGGTGTAAGTACTGTATTACTCACATAATTCTGGTTGCTGCAGAAGATCCGTGGCACCTTACATCACTGTTCTATCACCACACACACACACACACACTATCAACACAAATTCACTTTTGTGTGATATTCAGCGAAACAAGGTACCACACACAACCCGACATTGCACTGGGCACACTTGTACACAGTGCCTCTTCGCTGTCTGCAAGCTGAACGAGCACGACACCCGACTTTGTTTGACTTAGCTGGCCAGTACTTGTTGTAGCGACTGTCTAGTCCCAAAACATTTGTGTCAGTCGCATTTGGCCTTCCAACTAGACTGGGAGTGGGGCGATCTGGATTTCTTCCAGCTTCTTCGATCAAATTCCTCACCAGGAGGAATCTGAAATCTCGGTGCGTACATTTGGCTCCGCACAAAGATAACAGAATCCAACTGTTGAGTACTGTCAGATCCAAAAAGTGGAAAAATAATTTCGTGGTCCATTTGAAAGTACGCCGGCACATGGAATAAGTGTTTGCCATGCGATCTGAATGGTCAACGTACCCCATGTGTCGGTTGTACTGTGTCACGATGTGAGGCTTCACAGGGCGTTTGTTTTCACAAAAATTCCCTTCTGGTGGTGGTGGGTCCATGTTAGTCAGCATGTAAACGTCTCGTCTGCCCTTCCAAACTAGTGCAGTCAGATTTCCCTTGGTCCTAACCCTTACGTCGCCCCTTTTCAATTTTAGTTTTTTCGGTCCGAAGTCTGGGGGCATGTATTTTCTGTCAGGCCGTACTGTCCCGCATGAATTTATTTTACGTCTCTCTAAGTCGTCAAAAAGTCTCGGAGATGAAAAAAAATTGTCCATAAACAGTTTGTGTCCTAAGCCTTCAACTCTGCGAGTCAAATGTCTGACTGTTGCGTGTGTTGCAGTCATTTCGTCAGTGGCGGAGCGTGAGTCTTTACCCAAGAGAACTTTCATGTCATATGTATAACCTGAGTCGTCACACAGTTTGTAAATTTTGATGCCGAAACATTTCCTTTTTTTGGGACTATACTGCCTGAACATAACCAAACCCTTAAATTTTACAATCACCTCGTCTACAGCCAAATGTTCAGAGGGGTTATAGAATTTAGCATAGGCCTGGTTCAGTGTGTCAAAAATGGTCCTTATTTTCCACAGTCGGTCGTATTCCTCACCTTGGTCGCGTCTCTGTGCATTGTCTGCAAAGTGCAAAAAACACAGTATGTGTAGAAACCTGTCTCGTGTCATGGTCTCACCGTAAAAGGGGGTGTGTACCTGTCTAAGTCGAGACCAGTAGTCATGAAGTGTGTCTTTCAAGTCGTGTCCCATCTGCAGAGCCAAGGCAATGAAAGTCATCATGTCTGACATTGTAATGTCAGGCAGTTGGTGGCTAGGTCCAGCTTGTTTGTCTACGTGTTGCTGGTAGTACAGGTTTGTCTGTTCCACCAGCAGGTGAAAAATTGGTGAAAAAAAAAACAGCATCAACACAGACAGCGGTGAACTGTCTTTGTTGATGTGTGGAGCCTCACTCCTTTTTACACCTTTTGCTGGACCAACAAAAGGATGGACAGTGACGTTCCTTCCTTGAGGCGGTCCCCAGGTTGGAAATCCTCTGCCACTTGTTGCAGCTTGCGGCTCATCTTCTGGTACTGAGGCTGGTTGTTGTTGTTGTTGTTGTTGTTGTTGTTGTTGTTGTTGTTGTTGTTGTTGTTGTTGTTGTTGTTGTTGCTGCTGCTGCTGCTGCTGCTGCTGCTGCTGCTGCTGTTGTTCCGCTTCCTCTTCTGATTCATAAGATTTATCTTCAAAATCACTAGCCTCAGCACCTGATGAGGAGTCGGTATCGGCAACCAGGTATTCCCTTATGGCTACGTCGTCCAGTCTCCTTTTTCTGCTGGCCATTGCAGGACGTAATTACAGGCGCGTGAAGGCAGTACTGACCCACCAAGACTGTTCGTGCGGTCTGAGCACAGCTGGAGAAACCTAAACTCAGCTGGTGTGAAATGTTACACTGATCTATTTTTAGAAAGGAATGTGGAGTTGCTCTCCGGGTGAAACCCTCTGTCCCACATCCCCAAGCGGATCTTTTTTGTGGCCACTGCTCGCTGAACTTCTCGTCTATCTACTACAAAGACTGTTCTGTATTGCTCTGCGGTGATAAATCTGATACCCCAAGTAATGGGCAGCTTACTCGATGACAGCAAAACAGATCTAAGGCTGCGATGTGAATGTTTGTAGAATTCCTAGTATTTGAGGGTGCAGAGGAATTTTTAGTACGTTTGACGGCTGTGTCGCACATTACTGCCCCCAAACCCCTACAGAGAGCCCCACAACTACAATAGGCATGTCTGTCAGACCTCGTGTACATGCAAACATCCATTTTCGTGGATATCTCCAGCTTTTGTGTATTAGTTTGTTCCGGACAGTACGTGTCACATATGCCACTGAAGACCGTTCTGCTGGCCAATTAGTGTTTGTTACATAGCCCAATGTTCATATTCGACACACACACACACGACCCCAGTATCAGCTGTAAAAACAAAGGCTTGCTTGGTCTGGAAGTGTTACTCAGCTCTAACTGCATATTTATCCAACTTATTGACGACTGAATCATCAATGTTGGGGGGCCTTAAGAGGGGCGAAGGAGGAAAAATCACAACTGCACAAGGCAGTCCTGACCTTCAGGGACCTACAGCATAGCAGAGCTTAACTGTGCCTGGTGCAGGGGTGAAACAAATTGCTTCCAAATTTGACACAACATTCGCAGCCCCTTTATGGGATGTTCGGCAGATTTAAATGCCTACACAGCGTCCCCGATCGGGGACCTTCGGCATTTAAAGGTTAATACTGTAATGGATGGGGGAAGCATCCACTAGGTAGCTTGGCTGGCGTAGGCTCGAAATAGGAATATTTAAATTGCTGCCACCAATTGCTCTATGTGCGAAGCTATCAGGGAACGGATTTGGAGGGGGAGTAGGGGCTTACACTTGTAACCAACCCTGTCTAAAAAATTACAAACAAACATCAAGTACTAACACTGGTGCTCTAATTCTGCTTTCTATCAAACCACACAAATTGTACACTATACACACTGGTGCGGTCTCTGTTCCAAGTTGCACACCGAGTCGGCTCCCTTGCCTCTCTGACTTCGTACGTCACTCTTTATAATTACAAATCACTACAATTCGGCAAAATAGTGGTGGTTCCCAAGTCACAATAACACACAATTCTAAACCGAAATCAATCACTCCAATTTCGTTAAGTTAAAACACTAAATAAAATTCCAAACACTTACTTCAACTTACCCGTAATCAAATACAATAATCCGATCATTATTTTCAAGTCGCACCGATTAAAATAATTTTAGTTTAAAATCACACAAATTAAAATTACTTTGTCCCCTACTCGTCGCACAATAACTAAGTTCCGCAGGTTAATCCAAGGTGAGTGGTGAGTGAGTGTCCAACTGCCACAAATCACTGTAGCAGGGGCTTAAATAACCTCGCCATCCCTTTGTCTGGCAATGCTGACGTTACAGCGTCTGTACGCTGCACCGCACCCAACCAGAGGACACAATTCCGTACCATGACCATATAAGGAGGCGATCACAAAGGGAACAAAGTCCATAACTCTAGTCAGCAAAGTTCCAACTCGTGTACTGCTTGGCTTCCTGACCACTGCACATATTCTGTGCTACACGATATATACATGTAGAAACCCAACTTGCAAAAGATCAACAAAATTAATAAAGCAACCCAAAATCCAACTTTCCCAACACCCCATCAATCACCCATTACAATACTGTAGTGAATTAAGGTTCTGCTTGCTCAAGTTTCTTGTTTTAAGGTCTGACTTCTTGCAACGATATACTGCATATATTCAACAGCAAGTTTTCATCTGTGAATACCACATCAGAAAGAAGACTTACAGAAAATACATCTGGATGTTTAATCATAAACACCCATAAGAAAGAGATATCACGAGTCACTTACATTGAAGGCTGTCAGAATGTGGCGAGCCACGAGTTCATTTTGTGATAAGAAGAGATAATCAATGAAGGATGTGCTAAATGAAGAAAATGTTCAAGACATTTAGGCATGGTCAAAACAGTCCTCACAAATCATTAACACACCTGTAACAAGAAACTGGTGTTTCTCTGGAGTCTGCATTCAAAGTCAAAATGATTACCATCAAATTTTGCGCACATAAAAGAATGGTTATGCACGAATTTAAATAATCAGATTATGCAGCAAAATGTTGGTTTTACACCCAGTTGATACAAAATATGCATGATGGCATAATGAATCCACATACGCTGCTCACTTCCAGCATGGCATGGTCTTATGCTTGTCATCATGCCAATATAGAAAATGTAGAAATATGGAGCAATGAAAATCATCACATCATTCAACAAGTGTCATTAGGCAATGTAAATGTAGAGATGTTGTGTGCTTGAAGTGCATACCAAATCACTGGCTCAACATTTCTTCAGTGAACAGAACAAGAGCAATGTCCCTTCTTTCGCCAAGAAAGACAGAGGATAATGCTACAGCATATACTACTGACAAGACCGCGACTGCCACATGTAAGGTGTCTGAAAATAAAATAATCAGCAAAGGAATATAACCTCCTACATCCCCTAACCTTAGTTACTGTAACTTTTATCTGCAGGGGAACCTGAAGGGAAAAGCGTAAAACAGTATCAGTGACACGAGAAAAGCACTCCAGAACAAAATGGCATGTGTAGTTGCATCAATTCCCAAGGACAAACTTCAGAATGTATCACAAAATGTGTTGATTGCCTACGAGACATGCCTGACAATAAATGGGGTCAATCCAGTGATTCATACAAAATGTGACACCTTCTGTCATCAACAGATTATGGAGTTCTGCATAAGTGGAGACTGATATGACACTTGGTACTGCTTTTAGTGAGGAATCTTGTGCTGTTGACTGTACAGTCACACAGCAAACTACCACTGCGCCATAGCAAGCAGCATGTTATGCTCTCAAACGAACAACCTGTACATACATATATAACTGGCTCAATGAAACAGGTGTTCTTTGGAAGCTGACAGTTACTTTGCTAGTCACGAAAATCCTCATCTTTTATGGAAGTCACAGGTAAATTACCATGTTCACAAGTACCTATCACTGGACCCTACTTTGATCCAGCTGAAACCAGACGAAACTCTTACATTCTGTTCTTCAAAATACATTTCAATAATAGCCTGTCATGCACAGTATTTCACACTCATCTCACCCTTTGATATGATTGCCAAATATTTGGTGAGGCATAAAAGTCATTAAAATCCTTTTCATGATATGATGGTTTTTATGCGATTTGCAGCCCACAAGCACATTATCTAAAACTGCCTATTTAATACATCCCTCCACCTACAACCTGAAGATACTCCACATCATGGAGACAAGAGCTCACAATGAACAGGAAGATTACATGGAATCAGGAATTAATGCATAACACATGTACCTGACATTTCTTGAGAAACTGCGAAGAGTTTTTTAAGAAGTTCCTTTACAGCCACTTTGGATTTTGCTTCAGCTTCTAACACCATCTGCATTTTCTTCCATGAGCAGCCCCTAAAATTACAGGAATATAATTACAAGACTCAACAGATACAATGACTGCTCTCTACATGCATTCCTTTCAACTTTCACAGCAGCTGAGCAGTTATTATGAAACTTCTTTGTATATGCTTCATGACACTGGATGCTGTCCCAATGTTGTACAGTTCGTTTTCCTAGATTACACAATAGCATGGCAATCACACACATCACCCTGCCTGGTGGAAGCTATGATAGCATTACTTAATTTATGGTCCTGAAATAATGCACCACTACAGACCTTTAAAACACACACAACTCTGGAACTCATAATTTTTTGACCAATATACAAAGACTGTAGAAAAATTTTCTTTACCTTTCAGTCTGACATCAATAACTAATAAACCTGCATTTATTCATAACCTTAATGTTACACAAGTGACAGCACTGTTACATACCTAAAAAGAACTCCACTTAATGTATAACAGTGTACCGAAATTAATTTTATAACATGCTTCAATATCACACAGCAGTTCTGCAAACACTAATATATAATAATACAGCGCAGTTTATTCTCTGAAGCTCTGCTTTTATACATTAGTTCTTACATAAATATGCAGTAACAGATAACACTGTTTACAATATCTGCATTTATATCAATACTTACTTTCGCAGCTGATTGGCTTTCGATTCCAAACGTGCCCAAACAACATCCTTCCCTATTCCGGTGGGCACTGCAAGGTCATCACAGTAAAATCGTACATGGTTTGATAAACGTAACGCTTGAGGTCCATCAGACTCACTGGCCATTGTAACCACAATTTCTAGACTGCAAGAGTTACCACATTCTGCTCTTCGCCCTCAGGTATATGTAATCCGTAATACTGCATAAACAATCACCACATCGGCTCTACTCCACTATATTCCCGCCACTACTGTTGGATCTTTCGGATCAGTGTTGTTAACATAACAGAAACTCGTTGTTACAGACACTCGTATCACAGTCACCAGGATACGGTTTGATTGGTTTCACGATTCATGTCAAGGATAATATCGCCACGCTTTCAGGTTATGTTGCATTGCCACTCTTGCAATGAGGTTAGATTTTCTGCACGTACGGCGCCAACCGCACTCGCGATAATGATAACATACAAAGGAAAATATATGTTGTATTTCTATTGCGATTCCGAACGCGCAGACTGTGGTGTTGGCCTTTCAAAGGTCACAATATCACGAATGCATGTACACTCTAGCATCAACCTACGTTACTTCTGCACGCCACTACTCCCTTCGCTGCCCGCCTACCCAGCTACCTCTTATGCGTGGTACATCAACGGATTGGTGAAGGCGGGAATGAATCAGTACAGGAGATGCTCTGTGAGTACATGGCCACGGAGAGAAACACGGTTCATCTATCAACGAACAAAAGAACCACGGATAATAAACATACAGACGTAACTCAGGGTATGGACTCTCCCGCCCGTGCTTGTCTAAATTTTTATATGTACGACGAAGTTGTCGCCCCATGGGCGAGTGGGTTTCTTAAACTCCCCCCCCAGCCCACCCCAATGATATGCACCAAAACATCCAATGCAGCATGAAGGTGGAAAGAGATGTCCACCATCCCTTCTTTGTTATTATTAACTTTTGCAGGTGTGATGGAAATGTGATGCTTCATTCACACAGGTGGACATGAACCTAACAGCTGCTTCTTGCAATTTTGCGAATGTGCCTAATGACTAGGTTCTCATAATTTTTGCAGAAAACACTGAATTCAACATGAGCAGTGCAGAGAATTTTAATTACAGTTTCAACAACAATCATTGCACAGGTTGAAACTGTATCAAAGAGCATTTTCATCAAGAAATCCTTTGGATTCTGCAGGTGCAGCTGTTTGGACACAAAGAATTAGTTTGTCTAACTGTTAGTACTGTATAAGCATGAAGCCATTATTTACCCCATGTAATCCATCAGATTTTTATGTGTGTACATCGTTCAATAACAATACAAGTTTTTTGCATGCACTAACTCTAACATACAACTGAGCAGATGTTCCAACTTCCCATACTCATTATATGTATCTCAATATTGCTGTCTCTTGTTGCTCTTGATTGCATAAAAACATAACTGGGTTTAATATGATTGTTATAAATTATGCCAAAATAAATGGAAATAATGTTTTTTCTCGCCCTCTCTTAAGATGCTGCAATTTCCCTACATCTCAGACTAGCATGTAATATTATAGCCTGAAAGGTGGCATTCACATAGTTTACACATCCCTGATTTCAGACAAAACACGTAAGTGTGTAAAATGAGTGTAAATTATACAAGTACATATGGTAATTCATTATGGTTGGTGCATATCCTAGAACTCCATGCAGAAGTCTATTTAAAAAACTAGAGATTTTGCCTGTTCCATGCCAATATGTATTTTCATTAATGAACTTCTTTGTTAATAATGAAGAAAATTTTCAAACAAATTCATCAGTACATAGTATTAATACAAGGGATAAGTGCCGTCTTCATAGACCAACTGCCAACCTATCATGCTTACAGAAAAGTGCATTCTATTCTGGCATCAGAATTTTCAACAGTTTACCACATAGTCTCATAAATCTTGAGAATGAAAAGGCACAATTTAAAGTAGCACTAAGAAGATACTTAAATGCACACTCCTTTTACTCTGTTGATGGATTTCTTATGTGTACTCATAACTTATAATAAAGACCTCTAAGACCATATATAAAATGTTTAAAGTATTTCACAGTGTGAAGTTCTGTACATTTTGTATGTCTTTATATGTTTATGACTTATTCCACATCCTACTGTCTTGTGACAAAATTATGGATCCATGGAATGTATGTAAGAAAGATGAATGCCATAATGTGACACATTTCTCGAGTTTCTGTCACATGAAACAGGCATCCTCTTGTGAAGGTTGAAAAAAGGCAAGAAATTATACATTTTGTAACTGAAAGTAATTAGAATCATAAGTTGAATCTTTGTTAGCTGTCTCATCTAACTTTTTGTTGTTAGCAGGTATGTACACAAATTAGCTTACTTTTTTTAGTATAAGTAACTGATAATGATGTGTATACATACTTAGCAATACATTTACATAAAATTTTTGTTATGATGAGTATGTAATATTTTCTGACCATACAAACCTCATAGGAAAGATTTTCAAACCTAAAAAAAAGTCTGAGATGACAAAAATACGTAAGTTGTAATACACTGTATTTACCTGAATATAATCGAAAAGTGATTCCTAATCCATCATCTAAAAAAAGTTAAACATAGTCTGTAGGTGTGTTATGCTGAAAATTGAAGATTGTGAAGGAGGCTGTCTTATATTCATGTATATATGTACAATATTTGTTTGCATGAATTGCAGTATTATTCTTTCA
This sequence comes from Coptotermes formosanus, assembly GCA_013340265.1. Taxonomy (NCBI): domain Eukaryota; kingdom Metazoa; phylum Arthropoda; class Insecta; order Blattodea; family Rhinotermitidae; genus Coptotermes; species Coptotermes formosanus. The sequence goes on along the minus strand of BLKM01012222.1, from coordinate 520,137 downwards.
TGTGAACTTTCACACTTAATGTGTACCCTCACGATTAAATTAAAATCTGTAAGTATCTAGAAAGTCAACAGGAGTTGGAAAGGAAACATAAAGACTTTAAGAGTGATGTGCCTCATTTGATTAAGGGACACATTCTTTCTAACTCTCTCATTCACATTTATGGTCAAATTTATGTCCCTAAAATATTTCTTGAAGAAAAGTAGAGATGACATGGCTAATTATTTGATATTCATCTTGGATCCCTATGAATCTCCATGCCCCTAATCTTTGCTGTTTCCACTTTTGCTATTTTACACGCAAGATTGGGTTTTTGTTTCTTGATGGTTACGTGCACTTGCAACATCCCTTTGCGTAATAAACAGTTATAACTGTAATATGTCTTTTGTGTCATTATGCTGCACAGTAGATGCAAATTAATTTCCTTCACATGAATATGAACCTCGCAACCGAAGACCTGCTTCCCTGCAACCACCACCTACAAATTCCCACGCTGAGATTGTTCAGCTTCAATAGCCTCAAATAGTGCCTTGAAATTGCCTGCTCCAAAACCCTGGAACAGACATTAAACATTTTTGTAAGTACATGCTGTGTTTTAACACTTCCTGTAATAGATTAAAAGAAACTTTGAAAAAAAATATTGAATTCCCTCTTCCTCATGTTTGACTGTTGAGATAACATGACTAGTACCTGGCATGTTATCATTGTCAGCTTAGAAAATTAACTTCCAGTGCCAGTTTTATTCTGATTAAAACCTCATTTTGTAGCTCCATCATTTTCCTGGTCTTCCAACATTGTTTATTCATCAGTGACCATAATCCAGTACTTTTAAGGATACAGCTTTTTCATTGCAGTGTGTTCCCACCATACCATACTGTCTTTCTGACATCTTCATTCATACCTTGATCCACAGAATGCCTGTGCAACTGACTTCAAACATCAATTTAAGCAGCATTATTTAGGTTTTGGTCTATTATAATCTGTCACTGCCCACAATTCAGATCTATATAAAAGAAAAGCTTTTTTTTCAGTTATCTTATATAATTTTATTTAATTGCATTAAAGGGTTCCATTTTCCATTGCTATATTAGCCATGGCATATTCTATAGAAGTTTATCAACTCACTGCCTTATATACTTCTCTTTTAATGTATCTTATACTGTACATAACAACATTCATTTAATTGTGTCAACATTTTATTTTCTATCAGCAATTTTGTTCCTATATGTTTTGTCCCTTTGAAAGCCATTATTCTTGTTCTTGTTGCAGAAATGTTAAGACTTTTTTAAACTGTTTAATATTTTAATGCATCACCCCTGCCGAATGAAGAAATTGATATAGCAGTATCCAGAAAAGCTTCTATTTCAAACATGTGGTCATGACCTGACTGACCTCTCGTCAGATACATGATGTAACATCACAGATATTATGACCTGACTGACCCCTCAAACACATGATACAAACTGTGATTTCTAGGGTTGTTTTATGATATTCCCCATCTTCAAAGACATGTCTTGCAGATGCAAATGGAAAAGACCAGTATTTTGATTAAAAAGTGTGACAGATAACAGCAATTCTATGATAAAACGGGGTAATAATATAAAATATGAAACATCAGCTCAGCCAACAGAACAAAGAACTGGGCATTCTTAAATTGTACATGAACATGACACACACGCATTACATTGTTAAGCTTAACACAGACTGATCATTGTGACTCTGACATACATTGTGATTGTGCCTCTGAATGACCTCAAGGAAGAGGGTTGGGCGATCTTGCATGTTCTTGGTGAAGATCTGCAGCAAATAGCCATTTTCGTCATAGTCCACAAGGATTTTCAGCTCCTATATGTATAATCAAACCAAAGTTTAAAAATATATCATCATTAGACAAGTTGATGTTACAAAATTAAATCTTGCTATTTTCTTGTACTGATTCCATACATTATACATTTAGAGTATATTTGAAAATTCCTATTACAGCCAGTCTGAAATCAATACTTGTAATATTGAATGTAATAAAAGTTTGTTTAAGGTTTCTATGTGACGTGTAATCAAATTTCTATGGTAAGCTAAACAAGAATTCAGAATGGTTTATATACATCATATGGATTGTTTCAGATATTTCAATACATTTCAAGGACAGTAATTCAACTTCTATTCTTATAATTCAAAAGAAGATGGTATTATACTCTCAGAGAACACAGTCAAGCATATGTTATAGAAGTTCAGTGTACTTGATAGTCTTTTTGTACTCATAGCCTTTGAATATGGGACCAGATTCTGAAAGACAACATTGGCTTCTAGTGCCACAGCTCAAAAAATGAGACAAAGTCCCGTGTAAGTAAGATATGCAGGAGGATGTTCTATTGCAATGGGAAATGGAAATCTGACCTTCATTAAATAATACTTATATAATAAATTCTATAGAAGACTTTTCATGGGATTCTTCAAGAATTCACTGCACATAATGTGGAGAGACAAATATAACAGACTAGCTAAACCACTGAAAATGCTCTCTATGTGTTTTGCGGTGTTCAAAGAGAATGGAAATAATAAACATTTGCTTTGAAATTCAAATTACTCCACAAGTGATTCCACAGAGCAACGTCCTTGAGAAGCTAGTAGTTGTTGAGCTGCTAAGAAAATGTTCATCACCTTCTCACTAAATGAACAGTCACTCTTCTCAGACCCTATTTCCTTGACATTCATTTCAATAATATCCTGCCATATATGCATAATTTGATCAAGTGATCTCTTTCCTTCAGATTTTTCAGCAAAAGTATACAGTTCTCTTCTTACCATGTATGTTACATGAACTGCCCACAACATCCTTGAATTTATCACCCTAATAATGTTTGGTGAATAGTACAAATTATGAAGCTTCCCATTATGCAGTTTTCTCCATCATCCGATTATTTCATTTCTCTTAGGTTCAAACATTCTCCTCAGCACCCCATTCCCAATGTCCTAAAACCCAGTGTGAGAGACCAACTTTCGTACCCATATAAAATAACTAAAATTACAGTTCCACATACTCTAATCTTTTGGTTTTTAGATAGGCAACATGAAGATAAAAAACTTTGAACTGGGAACATCAGAAGTATGGTAATGTGTACTTTGGTTGCAGCCCCAAGGTACTGGCAGTGGCCTTCATGTCCACATTTTCATACCATAATACAAAGATTAAAGGCAAATTCATGATTACATATCCTTTCCTACCACAAACTTTGGCTATAGTCGCAGATTCAATGCTTTGATACAAAAAGTGGTGACATTTTCCACCAAAGCTGAAGTAATATTTCTCATGTAAACACAGTTCTTTTCCCAGAAGGCTCTACAAGGACTTACAATACGAATATTTGATCTGTGGGTATCTAATGCATACCTGTAAGATGTCTAGGTCCTCAATCAGCTTCACCTTATCTGCTTTCAGCCTCTGTCTGAGAACTTCATAATATGTGTCAGGAACTTGTAGGAATTCTTGCCCACGCTCACGTAAGTTGCGAATCTGTAAACATTTTTCCAGCTTCATTCATCATGAACAAAGTCAGGTTTAACTGATAAAAGAGTAGGCCCATTAAGGCACAACATCTTTGATGAAATACTACCATGCAGTTTATGGCTGATGTTTTATACATCTGTTCCACATCATGGTCAGCCTGAAATTTGTGTACTTTAATATAAAATTACTTGATTTTTCTGCCACTGCATATACTCATTGCTAGCATGTGTAATAAACACACCAACACAATTCTTGTTATCAAAGGACAAGAACACTTGGGCCCAAGAGAGAGGAAGTAAAAAGGGGGCTCAAGAATATGAAGATATTACATTTTGTACTTATCTAATACTGAGTTAACATCTAAAAAGTTTCCAACAGTAATGTCCTGTTTATTAATTTTTAAAAAAGGTGTTACAAAGCTATTCCATTTTCCAACATGTTTCAGTGGTAGCAACCACCAACATCACGGGAAGGTCACAGACAGTTCTAGGCTGGAAATAACACTGCTACAATGTACAGTTTGTCTTGCTGTGTGTCCATAGCAGAATCCATTCACGATGTTCATCAACATAAAAACACAGCAACGGTAGGCAGAAGTCCAAGTTCCAGTTGTAGCTGGCACTATGTTAACCAAGGGCTCTATTCTAGGACTTGTAGTGGGTTGTTGAGCTGGAATAACACAGCTATGAGGCACTGCTTGTCCTGTTATATATTTGTGGAGTCCACAATTTTCACCAAGTAGATCTTGGTAGTACTGGTTTTGAGGCTGATGAGCACCAAAAAAAACATTAACAGTATGTTAATGTTGTCTAGAATATCCAAGATGTCTGGCAGTAGCTTTTCCCTGTGGTAATCAGGCACTATTTCTAAACTTGTAGTTACATTCGTTAAAACACCTCAAGTCAGGATTAGTCTTATAAAACAAAACACAATTTTGAATAGCTACGTGTATGGAAACCTCTACACGTGTGTGTGCCTATGTGGTGCTAACTGCTTGTTAGCACCACACAGGCACACACACCATAGTGCCAGCTACAGCTGGAACTTGGATACCTGCCTACCATTACTGTGTTTTTATGTTGATGAACACCATGAAGTGGATTCTACTATAGTTACACAACATGACACACTGTACTTTATAGCAGCACTGTGTCCAGACTAGAATTGTCTGTGACCTTTCCTTGATGATGGCGGTAGCCACCACCACAACATGTTAGAAAATGGATAACTTTGTAATACATTTTTTAAAAATCAATAAATGGTACATTACTGTTGGAAACTTTTTAGACCTTAACTCAATAATAAAGACACATGGTATTAAAAGTGATGTCAAGTTTATCTAATACTGTTAATGTGCTTAAATAAGAACAATAGGATGGCTCAGACATATGAAAAACATACAACAAAAGATAGAGTCATGAATTTTCTTTTGAAATCATAAAGGGAACAGACCTAGATAAAGATCTGAAAATAATGTTCATGTGGAAGTGCTAAAAACAGATTGTGACAATAAGGACAAGAATATGCTGGCTCGTAAGAGGGGGCAAATACATGGTGATAAACCTACAAGTTCCATGAAACCAGAGTATTTCTTGACCAGCTGAATAGCTATCAGCTGTGGGTTTTGAGGCTCTCACATCAGTGACTATGATGATTATTGTCTTCTGAGTTGTGATGCCATGCAGTTTGATAGACAGATACCAATGTGTCAGTGGAATGTGCTGCCTCTACAGTGTTGTCTATCAAACCACATGGTATCACTCCCAAAAGACAGTGACCTTCTGTGGCCAACTGCTCTACAAAAGTTACTGTATTCAGTTATGTTATAATACTTGGAGCCAAGGGTTCCACTGAATTTGAAGAAATTGAAGCACTTTGTGACACATCTCATTTCACACAAAGAGGCCGATCCTTTTTCACTTGCAATCAAATTTTACTGAACAAAACATCAGCTGAGGAAATTCATTACTCTTTTCCCCCATTGGAATACCAAGCAGGTAAGCTCACTGAAACTTGTTTGCCATATGTACCTGGTTCAACACTCAGCAACTTACCTGAATTTCTCCTGATTTTCTTCAGTTATTCCATATGACTAAGAGACAGTACCTTCAAATAAGCCTTATGCTCTTCCCTAAACCCCAGGGCATAATTTATAATAGTCTTGATGTGATGTTAAATGATATCAGATTTCAGATCAACTCTGTGACTCATGAAGAACAAGCTAAAACTGTGTGGGAGGTCAGGGCCTAAAATAGACTAAAGCACACTGTTACTTGATACTGACTTACCGCACTAATGATATCCTGTGTGTTGAGGGCTATGTGCTGCACACCTGCACCACCATAATAGTCGACATACTCTTCAATTTGACTCTTCTTCTTACCTGGTGCCGGCTCATTTATTGGAATCTGCACAAAGTTACATTACCCTATAGTGCCAAAGTTGTCACTTCCAAATTTCCTTTCCCAGGAAAAACACATTAAAAAACAATATTAAGCAATTTTATCACGCTTATCAATAAGAATTGTTACAAAGACAATAAATGTCCTAACTTTAAACTAACACATGTAATTTTCACCATGACTGTAAGAAAGAACAACTTATTATGAACAATGAAAGTTGCAGAAGTGTGATTGTCTTCAGCACCTAATTCAAGACACCAATTATTTTTAATCCAAAGCAAGAATCACCACATGTTAGGAAGACTCACAAAATACTGTTCATACTGACTGGGCATAACTTACAGATGTACTGGAAACACATACGCATAACATTATTAATAATTAATTTGAATAGGCTATATTAAAATCTAATAGGTGTTTCCAAAGAGCTAAGTTAAGCATTAAAGAGAGACTAAAGTCAGCTGAACTCGAACTTCTCATGCCCAGTGACATGTGCAAACATGTAATATTAACCTTTTAAAGCCTAGTGGTTACTTTACATACCACCTGGTTTAAAATTCAGAAATTCTAAATGTTGCTCACATTGTTTATGTGTTTTTTATGGATCTCAGAACAGCGACTTTTGCCATACATAGCATTAACAGATTGGTTTTGTAAGACTGAGGTGGAGAGTGTTTACTGTGCGGTACACACTGAGTCATTATATAAAACAGACAGGTTTCACCTTTAAAGGATTAATTAAAATGCCACTACAAAATACAGTAATTGAATTAATTGCCCCATACTTTGATTGTTTCCTCCCAGTTTGTCATGACAATGGATCTCAAGGCCGAATACTGTGTGTGGATCTGTGAGTCATCTACAGACCAGAACCTGTGGAACATGAGGTTCCTCTCATACCTAAAATGAGCAAACAATATTACACTAGATTAAAAGATTTGTATAAAGATTCAGTTTGTAGAGTTCCAGAAAGTGTATGATGGAAAATAAAGCAACTTCCATGAATTAAAAGATGGTTGAACATGTGTTGCACATGGAGGAATTAAGAAAAGTAGTACAACATTTTTGTTGGAGAACCTGAAGGACCACTTTGAAGACCTAGTGGAGTATAATATTGAAATGGACGTTATGAAATAATATGTCAGGCTGTGTATTGGATTCACTTGTTTTAGGACAGAGTCCAATAGTGGGCTGTTGCTAACATCTCAACTTGGCATTCCAGAAAAGTAGAGAAATTTTCTGACCAGTTAAGAAACTCTGAGTTTCTTTAGAAGGACTTTGCACCATGGAGTGGGTTGTTTGGTTGATTGGTTAGCTCACTGCTCTAAGTGAAGCATCAATCCTCAAAGCATTATTTACAAACTGCCTTACACATATATTTGTACATACCAGTCTGCTGCAGGAACCATGCCACTCTCTGGTTGATTCCCAACCACATGATCCACAAAATCAAGTTTTGCTGGTGGCCTGCAAATATGTATTACGTACATGGAGATACCATAATGTTAATCTGTATATAATAATAAAATTAAGCTATTATAATATATTATCATGGGAACACCTGTTATGTTAGCTAGCTGCATAAGAACAGTTAATCACAGTAATATGTTTCAAATTTTTCTGGAGTAATATTCTTATTAGTGCTTGAAACCATTTACAGTGATCCCTTGTCTAGTATGGGGTTAGTAGGGGTGAGCAGAGTGTGTTGGGCAAAACCACACTGCAAAAATTACATATGTGAAAAATACAAAAAATACATATATTTTCAGGTAGTTCATACTGCCAGCTTCCATGGCAGGTGACTGTATAACTGGCCACGTTTATTGTCTGCATGTATTTAAAGCTTTCAGGTTTTGTCAAATTTTTTCTCCCGTTTACTTAATTATTTCCAACCATGTATGATCAAAACTGCAGCGGGCAAGGAGGTACCATATATTCTGCTTTATCCAGCCACTCTACAAGTAGGGAGGTACTGTCAACATATTAATATTGTAAGAACTGAAACAAAGAATGTTTGTATAATAACTGATGTAAAAAAACAGCTGAAAAAATCACTTCAGCCAGCCATATTTTTCAAGTCCTGGGCAGGTCTATACACAAAATGAGATAGAGTTTGCAAGGATGCAGTCATAACCGGATTGCAGATACCATCCTGGACCTTTTGTTAAACAGACCAAGGAAAACCATGAAAACCTTTACTCAAAATAGCTGGCAACCATGCTTAGACTTGAACCAGGTTATCTACAAAATAAAAGTACAGTGTCTTATTGCTACACTAACCTGCTCAGTTTCATCTGTCACATTATGATTCTGCCTGTTCCGGCTTTAGAATGTTCAATATACTAGCTTTCTCATTTTTTTTACAATAGTACAGGGTGAGTACAAATATTTACATAATTTGTTTTTATTCAGACGAGCTTTGTAATGATTCATTAGTCATGTACATCACTTACAATTTCTTAGACAGCACATCCTTCTGCAGTGGTTCTTTATAGCCAGGAAGAAAAATTCCATTGTAATTAGAACGCTCAACAAATGTGTGTGTTGTGTCGCCATACTGAAACAAATAATCACTTTACCAGTATTAAAATATACACATTTTAAATCTGCTATTTTAAGTGACAGAATTATTCCTTGTGGCTATTAAACAAATGCAATTATTACTCCATCAGCAGTGCAACAAAATGTTCTGTAACAAATTAGCCCTTTTGTGCCTAAAGTCAGGTTTACCCATCACGCAGTGTGAGGCCGAATGATGGGTATAGCAGATAGCTGACAAGACACAGAGATGTTTCATAAATTAGCATGTTCCTTTTAACTCAATGTACAGGAAAATGGCTCTTTTCTAGTTGAAGTATCTTTCACAGTTTAGTAATGAGTCACAAACTTGTGACTGAATGTCCTGCATTATTCAAGAACCAGTATTATTTGAGATGCACAAATACTCACTGTCTGTACTCTTGCAAAACGTACTGTTCCATCTTCATCACTTTCTTCCCAGACGTCTTGTACAATTTTTGCTCCATGTTCCTTTGCTCTCTGAAATGTAAACATATCTTCATACAAAATAAGTCCATTTTATTTCACAACTGGGCAGCAGTAAATACAAGAGTAATTGCCAGATTTAACATTTTATGCACACTTCAATTAACATTTATGGCAACACAGCCCACAGATTCAGTACCACTAATAGATTTCACTACATTACTAACACTGGGTAATCTGTAAAAATGGCAAAAATCCTCATTGTTTAATATCTTAAAACTGACTCACTAAATTCACTCTTATCATGTTAAAATATTCTTCTAAAATTTGCCTCAATATTATAATCTCACCCCTTTCTCAGGCTTCTAAGTAATGGCTTTCCTAGAAGTTTCCCCACCAAAGTTTTGTATGCAAGTATTTTCCCCCTCACCTCTGTTCTAACATTGCTATGGGATCAGCCATAAATAATAAATGGATAAAAACAACTCACAACTCACCAGAAAAATGGAATCAAGATCTTCAACAGTGAATGCAATGTCTTTCACTCCATCTCCATGGCGAACCAAGTGCCGTCCTATTTCTCCATTATTGGGTTCATATGAAGAAATGAACACGAATATTATCTGGAGCAACAGGCAAAATCATAAGTTCAGTGGCATTTCTGCTTGGAAAATAATGGTTTCTTACCATTACAGTGAATGAAACACATAAAAAGGGAGCGACTGACACTCCTAATGTAAAGTGACATTGTCTGTGCCTTACACCATAACATTAGGGCACATTGTGTGTGGAAATAAAGCCCCACATGGTTTAGACCTCTGTGCTAGATGGAGTCGAGTGATCAGCTACAATCTCTGATTAGTTTGCCACTAGGACCTCTTGGATAAGAGGCTGGATGGACTGCAAGGTTGGTCAAGACATGAAGACCAGCTATGACAGTACAACATGAAGCTAGTTGCTTTACTAATATCCACAATTTATAACCAACAAGCTCCACATGTATGGCTACACAGTTACAAAATATGCATTTAAATCTAAAAGAGATCATTATCAGTGTCACAATTTAACGCTTACATTTTATTCCTATTATTTGAAGCACAGCTCTTCACCATACTTGTCCACATATACTGAAATCTTGCAGTGTTAAAAACATAATACTGGGTTGGATACCTGGATCCTTAGAGGAAACTAAATTATTTGTATGACTTTATGCTGCACAAAATTCTACACACCTGACTAACAATCCCATCAATATGCAACGCAAAGGATCCAACAATTTTTGACATGGAACATATTTAACAAAATATGAAAAAAATACTTAATTTCATGAGGATGTCAATTACCTTGTTTTGTCGAACCACATGCGCTGCAAACTTCCGACAGCCAGTCTCCAGACCCTTGTAGGCAAGAGGCTCAAACCCAAGTCTCGTGCAGTAGTAGCTTGCAGCCTGCACACAGTAACAACACGGTGACCTCTCTGTGTCCACCTACTTACTTGCAAATAGACCCAGTTGGGTCAACCAGCATCCTTGGTCACATTACATGAAAATGCACACAGTTAGGAAGCATGTTTATTATGTGGTGAAATGAAATAGGTTGCATGACTAGAGTTGTATGCCTAGCAGGAGAGTCATTTCTCATCACTCCCACATCCACAACAGTTCTGAAGTCTACACTGGATACTGGGCACAGTTCTCATAATTTCTCATAATGAGTAAGCAGGGCTGGTCACTGTCCTCCTTCTATTGCAGAGGTAGGAATGCCTGCCTTATATCACGATGCTGTGGCACAGGGACAACATTACATCTGCCTTTATCATGGAAATATACTTTTCTTGCTGATCATGTCTTGGATTAATGAAAATCTGTCAAGCAGTTTCAGACATAAAATGTGGAAAAACACATCCTTCCCATTACACACTTTGCAAGGAACAGTGAGAATCAACTATAGATTTCGTTATGTTCTACAGATTTTTAATGAAACACTTTTCAACATGGTATGCATTTAATAAAATATAAAAAAATATTGATTTCACTTGAATGATAGTTGTATCACTTTACAAGGTTCTGTACAAGAAAGAAGAGAAGTAACGTATCTGATTTCTCCTCAGGATGTGTTATCTTGTTGCTAAAAACCAATTGCTTTCTACTGTTAATAGATAATTCCATTTACCTGTTTTGCATTTCCAACCCAGAAGGTCAGATGGTCAAAATGCAGAAAACGTCCCTTATCAGGCTGTAAAATAAGGCAGAAGAAGGCAACATAAGTACCAATAACTCAAGTTCGGTGCCTCTTGTGAGCCCAGTCATATCAGAAAACAGTGACCAAATACAGTAGAAAAATGATTAGCTGTTCTGCATCACATTTATGAGGAAACAAATTAAATTCTCGGTATGTAGGCTGGCTATTCTAAGATACTTGTCATGTCTGTGAGTCCATCATGCCAGACAATGGGGAATTTACAAACTGACCTTTGGTATGAGTCAAACTGGAAGATATGTTTCAGCCACATAGCACTTTTATTGATGTAAAGAAAATGCAACACTATTAAAAAATAAATAGCTGTTTTGGCTTATTGTGAAGTCATCATCAGGTGAAACCAAACGTGCACACACAGAGGAGATGAATATAGCAATATGTTACATGGTACAGAAGACGTAACACCACATTGCCATACTGATTGCATCTGTATTTATACAATATGATGACTCAGCCTTGGATGCTTGTTACATGCTGAAATACTTACTTCTCTCTCTTGGGACCAAATATTTCCACAACATTTAGCTTTAAATCACTCTGAACTTATGCGTTCCCTCAAAGTAAGGTGCCAAAATTCATAGCCACACAAAAATGGTAAAATTATTTTTTGGTATATCTGGCTGATTCTTCAACATCCTGAAACAGGATGATGACAGCTTTTGATGCGCACAACATGCCTTTCCAGAATTTATTCTCATTCTAATTCAAGGAGGAACTTCCTTTCCACATGTTACTGTTACTAGAGATACTACTTTTTAACCTCTAAACGACCAGGTTTGCACTTAAAGTTGAGTGCATCCTGTGTCAAAAAAGTATTATTTAAACAGGAAAAAAATAAAATTATTAAATAAATGGCATTTTGGGGAAATTAAAGCAGAGATAAGGCAGTAAATTCCTTATTGGCTTAATATATAAAATGGATTTCTAGGGCCATTTTCTTAAAAGTATTTGCATATGCAAATGCAGATCATTTAAAGGTTAATATGACAGGATATACATTCCCACCTCTGTTTCTCAGAATCACCATGGTGACCGATCTGCACATCTTACCTTCTGGCCCTTGTCTTTGTAAGTAGTCTGTAACAGAGAGTGAAAGGTTGCGTGAAGAATGAAAGTACTTGTAATTGGTGCTGGATGGTGTTGTATAAAGATCACATATTTCTTTATTTACTCATTTATGTTATGTTTTATGACACTGTCAGCATCTGAGGCTGTATATATACCATGAAATGGTAAGTAATTTTTGAATAATGAATTGGAAAGAATTTGGTTGGAAGAGGTCAAGTCATATTTGAGGTACCATCCTGGCAATTGTCTGGAAGGACCAAGGAAAAGCAAGTCAGAAGCGTTACCACTTGGGCCAACTGCTCTGTTTCGCAAAAAGAATTAGGCCTAGGCATTTAAAAAATTAAGCAGCTACCAAATACTTGCAATTATTAAACACTATTTGCTGGTATGCCTATACCAGAGAAAATGGGGTTAGTAACAAGCAATTCGTGGAGCAAGGGTAGAGTAGTTGGTATAGTGATTAGGCTACAGGCTGGAGGTCAGAAGTTCCAATCTCAGAAAGGGTAAGAGATTTTTCTCCTCTCCAAAACATGCAGACCAGCTCTGGGGCCCACCCACCCTCCGACCGAAAGGGTACCGGGGTTCTTTCATGGGGATAATGTGGCCGCGGCGTGAAGTTGACTACTCGCCTCCATCTGGTGCCAAGGTTAAGAATGAGTGCAGCTACGCCTTTACTCCCCCCGTCTAAATTCAAGGCGTGGAGACAGGGATATGCAAGAACTTAACTTTGGCGTTCTCAGAGCGTTAAGAGATACGTTAAACCGAATGTGATGCGGTCTCCACTCGATTTTCACAAGCGTACATTAATAAACTGAAACAGTAGATCCTAAACCGGTATGGGATAGAGTTAATAATACCTGAACGTCACTAAATCATGTAGACTTCACCGTGAGGATTAAGCTTATGATGCAGGTCATATGAACGTCACCGAGGAGCAAACTGGGGCCGGAAAGATTTACCTATTAGTTTATGCGAGACGAACCGAGTAAGTGTCTTGGGAGGGCGCCCTTTATGATCGTAGCGCTAATTTCAATTCGTATCATTATTTAAAAATTATAACTGTACTGAACATTTAAATCAACCTGCATAATATATTCATGTTGTACTGTGTAGCTCGTTGTTACTAATTAACATTAGAAGGACTTTTTACTAAATATGTAAATGTTTAAGATTCCCAGTTTGAATTAAATTATTACACATCGTATTACCCAGAATGAATGAGGTCTGATAACAACAGATATCCGTAACATTCGAAATTGGTCTACTGCCAAAAACCTGCTAACTTGAGGAAAAGGCGACAACAACATGGACCTAATCACACTGGGAAAACATGAAGATATTTTGTTGTTAGAGAACACGGACTCTACGATATATGCAGTATAAAAGGCAAGCCTAAAGTTGTCTCCGTTTAAACACCACGTCATAAAGACAAACGCGGGAAGTGGAGTAAAGCTCCACTGAATTGTAAACTAGATTCTAAATGGAGGTGAGTGGTAAGCTTCACGCTTCGGCCCTTGTGTAACCGCGGATGGTACTACCAACCGCAGTAAGGCTGTGTAAGCTCCATAGCGGTCCGGAGGCAAAAAAGCTGCTGTCATCGGTCGGCACGAAACTGCAGCCGTCCAGCCCGCAGTAGTCACTTTTACTGAGTTACGCAACAGATGACATTTCGACGTTAAAGTCAGGCTGTTTAATGCACAATTTATCACCTGCACCAGATCTTGAAGTAATAAAGCATGGTTTCACAAATTGTAACTATTATCTTGAAAGTGAACACGTATGCCACTAAACTCTTCCATGGCGTAAGCGCACATAGTTCCACTTTTTTTTTTACGCTAAGGACTTAATTATAAAGCCACAAGACTCCCACAACCTTTTAAGGGCAGAAAAATCGTTCAGAGGTGTCACTGTTTCAGGTACCCCTCTATACTTGGGGAAGTGCCTGATTCGAAGATAGACTGAGACACCGTCTGTCCTGAGCATCTTCGTGGATTTTCCAAGTCCCTCCAAACAAATGCCTGGGTGGTACCTCGCTTAGACCATGGCAGCTTCCTTACAAATCCCTTCGAATTGATCGACACTGACAAAGCCGTTAAATACCCTACAAACAAAATATAAGAACAACATTGTGACACTGCTTACCATTTCGACGTTGAACAAAAGCGCGCTCCGAAGAAATCACGGTTGTGTGGTCCGAGCCTCCCTCTTAAAAAGCCAGGTGTGGCCTGGTGCTGAGCCGTGATTGGTCCAGGTATAACCTGACCCCTCATGAAGGTCGACCTCTTCAGAACCCATGTCACTGTGAGACCTTGGGCTCTCGAAAGAAAAATCTTTTGAAAAATTAGATGTTTCACGTATAGGCTAACCATATTACATATACATAAGGTTCTGCTGGGGGTTCGAAACAGGGACATCTGATGTTTTGTGTGACCGAAATTGGATATCACGTTCAGACTAGTTGGTGTAGAAGAAACAGGTACTAAAACAGTACTGATCTGTACTTCAAATTTGGCCACCTAAAATGTTGGTAGCGTGACTCAGCTCCATGCTCCCTTCTTCAGACTATTAGCAAAGAACGGCAATTAATGAGTCTTCTGCGAAATTTGTGGTTCTCACAGAGGTGCTGCCGAAGATTCAAGTCTTCTGGGATGTTACGTTTCCTCGCCTGTACACAGTTACCAACATTTCGAAGCATCGTAGTGCCTTCATCTTCATGGTCAAGTAATCTTCTTGGAGCAATCGACACGGTGTAACATTCCAGAAGACCTGATTCGTCAGTCATTTTCCTGTTTATTGTTGAGTCAGACTGCTTCTCCATCCACGACAGTTAAATCGAATGAAGGACACAAGACCACACCTCCCTCACCTCGCCACCTAAGCCGCAATGTTATCGAAAACACGTACATTAACATACCACCTTATTTACCTATTATTTAACATCTCTTCAACGACAGCCTTGCAATTGAGACGGACCTCATCCTTGAGGTATTCAGTATCATATATAAGTCCGAAAGGACAAGCGTATGTAAAACGAAAGGAAAATCAACAGTTCCCTTCGACAGGTCCTTACGCATAAACACACACGCAGGGGGACCGAGTCCTTCCTAGGAATTCAAAAGATGCTCAGCTAATTAAGAACAAATTCGACTCTTACCGAACCAAGCTTCATTATGACGTTTGTAAAACCCGTCACCGGGCCCAATCTTCAGCCAGTTAAATTTAGTCCACACCCTCAAACTCCAGTTCTGTATGATTAATTTTAACCGTCGAAGTCCAATGGTAGCTACGTGTAACACCCGATATAACGTTAAAAGCTCATTTTGCTGCTCAGTGTATTTGTGGTTCCACATGACTGTCACAAATAAAGCGGCGATTATTTACCAAAACACAAATAACCGACTTGTCTTTGTGCTGGACACGGTGTGTGTTCTCCGTGAAGTAAGAATTGAATCTGTAAATATAATTTACACGGACGTCAGACTTCAAATGATCAATGTCGGTTATTTCACTGACCAATCCCAGATCAATCACTTTACTCAATAGAATGCAGCAAATAAAACTACAACACAGAACTCGAACAAGCAGATGTTATTAGACCCACAGAGGAAAGCAACAATGGCTTCCTGAAATAAATGCAATCCTGAACACTAATTTAACGGAGTGAAGTAAACTAGCTGAGGCTAGAATCATGGCGACTTTGACATCACGGTAACGGCCCTTCTGGTTCTGTAAACGGCTACCTGAGCAAACTACCTGCTTTACAAGAATTACTCTGCTTCATGGAGTTTGCCGCTTGGTACGTAGCACAAGCCAGCCAAGTAATGAAATGTACCTATTATGGCGTGTTTGTGGATTCCCGTATCCTTGCAACAGAACTACATTCGATGTGCAGTTCCTGACTGGAGCAACTGCACACAAAATTCAACACTTTAAACACGCCAATAAATAGTAATATAATTTATAAAACGCAACGGTACGTCTTCCATCAAGAAAATAATACATGGGTTTGCCACGCGTTTGGTACAGACCGACTGAGGAGGACTGGAATTGGTCAAGAAATTGTATGAGTAGGCTTCTTGACACTTTCATTACAATACTAAACATCACTGTCATGCACAGACTGTTAGCTGGTTGGAAAGCTGTAGGTATGATTCCAGTTCTACTTTCTCACGTGTCGACTTAACGCATTACGTACCTGAACGACCATGGATTCTTGTTTCCAATCTAGTTTTAAATTTATGTTCAAGAAAACAACAATTACGTCACAAAGCAGCTTTCTTCGCAGCATAGCAACAAACAAGCAGCTGCCGACGCCACAGGGAAGATACTACCGTAAACAAATCTGAATCAATTTGGGTGTGGCTCCAACAAATCAAAACATACGTAAACAATTTCGCAACAGCTTCTTTGGCTAAAGCAGGAGGGCAAGTATTTGATTTTCCGGACAACATTTCTAATAAATTTCGAAAAAGTACCTCAAATCACGAGCGGCCGGAATAGCGCAGTCTGTAGAGCGACACGCTACGGGCCGGACGGTAAGGAGATTGAATCCCAGTTGGGGACTACATCTCCGTGCTCGGCAAGACCGGCCCCGAGGCCCGCCCAGCCTCCTGTACAATGGGTACCGGGTCTTTCCCGGGGATAAAGCGGCCGCGGAGTGGTACTAACCACCCACCCTGTTCTAGCGCCGAAGTTGCGAAAGGGTTGGAACTATACCCCCGCTTCCAATCTGTGCCATTATGGACTGTCATGGGGGTAACCTTTACCTTACCTCACATAGGGCAGAAATAGTCCTTACGAACCACGAGTTAGCACGTTCGATTCTAAAAACCACACGTGGTCGCACATTTAAGTTATTTCGGGACGTTTATATCAAATTTATAACAGATTTGACAAGGGATGGCAGTGACATCCGGAAGAATTGCGCCAAAAAATACATGACAGTCATCAAGACACACCACACCAGCCTCAACTGCTGGCAGAAACAGCACTAAATGACAATAAACCTGGAGTTACAAAAAGTTGAGCACGGCAACTACCTAGCAAAATCAGAAAAGGGTTATAGGTGGAATAGACGCATGCATACACTACAGATTATAAACTGAAGATTAACATCTCCTTAAAATTGCGCTCTAAGACCCATGAAGCCTTCCATCCAGTGGGTGTTCTTACACATGGGGAACACATCATCATCACGAGGCTGGCTGACGCCAACATACAGTGTTAATGTGTAGGAAACAAGAACCTTCATTACCCTGCCCCTGAAACAAATTCACAGACTTGTTCTTAGGGTCAGGAGCATGTTACCTTTACCACTCAAAAAGCTTCTAATGTTGCAGCAAAGCTAAACCTCCCTTTGTTTCTCAGTGCACTGTATCAACAGCAAGGAATTATGTAATGCTGAAAGAGGAAGTTACATCTTCCCTAGTGCAACTGTTAAACCCTCACAGCTAGGATCAGAGACTATTATGTTTGATTAGCACTGTTGATTTGCATTCAGAATGCCATACATTTGTTTCTCACCTTGTTTCAGGTTTTGCAGCACTATTTATCGATCTACAAGCAAATTATGAGGTACTAACCTGAAAGTCCACCTCCCCATTTAAAAGATACATAACTTTCTCAAAACTTCATCACATCATACAATGAAACAAAACGACTGGATGGTAACTTACGGCAAACTGGAAGAGTGCTGACCGCTGTGCTGTCTGCCACCAAAATGATCTGTATAGTAGCCAATATGTGCCTGATGAACTAAGAACCCTACATATCATCATCATCTCATTCTAACATAACGACTAAAAAAAAAGCACAAATGCTTTAAAAGTTAATATTTTCTGCCATCAGAAGATAAAGGTCAATATATTTAACCCTTGCTTCTATTTTGATGAATACACAATGCTCCCCAGCTGTGTCACATTTACATACACAAGCTACATGAAGATCTCAGGGTTCAGGATGCATCCACATTTAACTGTACCAATGCCTCTTTCTGAAACTGGAGTTCAGACTGATGAAACGTTTTAAACATTTCACACTATCAGTTGTTGCAATTATTACAACAGTCACACAGTAACGTTAAGAAATAAACACAATATTACTGTTGCAATACAGACATATATAAATTAATCTCTTAAATTTGACCAAAAATACTAGTACAAGAAATAATACATTACAAACAATTTCAGTTATGTTGTACCTACATGATTATTAATTTATATCATTAGTGTGGAGAATGTTACTTACAACTGACACAAATTCTATGGCTTTGATGTACGTGAAGACAAGCTAACATTACTCAGGTAGACATAAACACCCTCTTCACATTAACATAAAAATGGCAGACATAAAGGAACCGTAATTTCCTTCATTACCAAACACAGGCCACATTACACTTCTGTTGTAAATGTAAGATGTAGATATAGATATATACCTATTTATATATTATTTGTAGTATTGTTTTTCTCCTTAGTATTAGTATTACTTCACACTTTGTGTTTGTGCTTGTATCATACACTGACGGTGATGCCCTTTGGTTTCAACTCTTCCTGCCAACACAACAACATGATGTGCAACTACTCACTTATTCAATTTGCCAAACTACACAGAATATAATTCAGCCCAAATACCTTCTGTCCCTGAGAAACTGCTATTATAGGAATTATGAACTAAGGCTTCAAAATGACATTCAATAGTAAAAATAGCCCTTTACATCTGAAAATGATACCAAAGTACAATTTACTATAAACTCTTCTCAAATATCTCTTCCGTCACAGTGATCCTATTCTATGAAGAAACACACACATCAGAAGTCTGTTCAAACATCTGTGTTCACTAAATTCTGTGAAAGTGAGTCTTGCAGTACCAGTGTTTTTAGTGTGGCAAAATCTGAAATGTATTCATTTTATGATAATGAATTTCACTATGATTATGTTCTCACAATTCATGTCATACTTTCGAATTATTAATAAATATTATCAAATATGAATAGTTAATTGATACGAATGAATGAAAAAAATAATATGAAAATATATCAAATGCTACATTATTTACATATATACCATTTTTATAAGCAAGTTCTCAGTCCACACAAATTACCATTTTGTTTAACGTTAATATAACATTTTATTATGTATGGACTCAAACATAGGCTGAGATGTCATGCATGTATAATTAGCACGAATGACACCCAGTAACAGTTTCAACCTCATCGATGGGTGACATCCTGCAGCGACTGAAAGGAAACAGAAATGATTAATGTAACCTTTCATCTCATATCTCTCAACCACATTTGCTTAGGATGATGATTTAAATGAGCCATTACTTTCCTCAATGCATCGATATAATGATGTTAAAATGATTCCTATGTGATTTCAGTTTAAGTAAAGAAACATAAAGTAACTAAATCAATAACATAAACCTTGTGACAATTTCATAAATTTTTTTGGTTTGAGACATCCCGTTGTGTATAATATGAGTCAAATAGGAAGATATGTTTCAATTACACAACACCTTTGTTGATGTAATAAAAAGTGAATACATAAAATCAATGGCTGCACATTTTGGTTTATTCTCTAGCCATCAGTAGGCCAACCATATATATGCACACAGAGGTAATAAGTACAGCATTTATGTTACACAGCATATGAGAAGCACAAGATCTCAAATACTTCTTTCAATATATTTTATTACATCAAAATTCTTTGTTTTACAATAAAGAATGCAGAAGGTGTTTAAAATATGAATTTAATATAAAAGACATGCACACCTATGAAAGCAAACCATAGTGATACCACTTATTTTATTAAATATGTTCAGACAGAATCAGGTTGATGTTTATAGGGATTATTTATAACATAAATGAGTTAGTTACCTCCTGGTCCCATCCTTCAACTTCGCCAGCCAACTGGTAGTGATGGCGACGAAGAGCAGCAAGCCGTAAGCGCTCCTGATCTAGTGATGCCTCCAGTTCCAAGACTCGAACCTGGGACTCCATCTCCAGTCGCTTAGCCTGATGCAGTGACAAACCACTCATGTCTAGGTCCTCTGTTGAAACCATTTGGAAAAACACTGATTAATTAAAATATACTAACAATGTGCAATACGTGGAATTACATGTCATCTCTTTCTGCACAGACTTACAGGCCCACACCACCCAGAACCAAGCATGCTCTACAGAACAACTCCCAGTAAGTGACTATTTTAGTGTATAAAAGGTTATGTGAGTAATCTGAATCTTTAAGGTCTTGGGCTAGATAATGCTACAGATGTCATGAATGGTGAATGATTATCCATTCACTGTTTTCACATCTCCATGATAACAATGTCAAAAAAGAACAAATAATGCTGTACTCACATTGTTTAATGCTACAAAAATCACAAATTTTCAGTTTTTTATTACACACACACACACACACACACACATGCACAAACGCACACACACATGCATATACACTCTGAAACAAAGCACGATTATTACCATTCTCCTCTATCATCTGCCCACATGCCTTGGCAGTAGCCACCACTCCACCTGTAGCCTGAGTAACACCTTTCGATGCTTGCGAAAGAGCTGACATATTCTTGCTGTTGCGATCGGCTTTAACGCGGCTTGCAACCACAAGCTGTGCTGTGCTGGCTGCGATCTCTTGTGATGCCACTACAAGCTGCTCAAGTTTACCTTGTCCACTCACTACTTTGTCTGCTGCCGTTCTGAAAGTAGTCATAAAACAGCCTTGAGATAAATAAAACAGATCTTCCACAAGTTCACATTTCAGTCAAGTGTATGAATTCCAATTTCAATATTTTTATATTATCATGATACAAAAACAGATAGTACATACAAGAGGAACTTCGCACCCATCCCAACAGCTTTGGCTGCAGATATTAAGCCTTCTGTCCACTGATGATTTCGTTTGTAAAACTCCTTAGCAGATGCTGTACCCTATGGACAAAGTAACAGGTATTATTGTAGTTCAAACCAAGAAGGAAATATCTACCAACTCCATGGAGCAGAATACTACTTCAGAAGCAGAAAATCACTCAGGTGTACAAGCAATTCCCCACCTATTAAGGAACACTGAAGTTCATTATCACATTCACAACAGCCTGCCACTAGACCCCCTGGACCAGTTGAATCCACTTCATGCCTTAAAACCCTATTTCTTCCAGTTCCATTCTAACTAAACAAGTGTTTCATCTAAACTTTTGTAGGTATCTCTCACCTGCCTCATACATGTTACACGTTTTTTCTATTTCATTCTTCCAGTATAAAAACACATTAACATGTACAAAAACAGCCATATGTTATTGCTCCTTGGCATCAGTCAAGCCAAGTGATACGTCACAGATGGTTCCCCAGGTGCACACCAAAGAGGTCTTAACATGCCAATTGATCGTGTTGATCACACATGCAAAGAATAGTGATCAATGGAAACCAAACTACTTGAGAAGCACCTGCCTAAAGCCACTAATCCCATTACAAACAATACATAGACTTTCCTGGGACTGAAACCAGGCCACACCATTACCACCAGTATTTCCTCATTTTGCATCTTCCTGTCAACAAGAGAGTTTCCAGTTTTCTTTGTTTTTAATGCATGTGTTTAATGCTGTCACCAGAAGAAGGACAAAATCATAGCATGATGACAGCTAATAAATCTTTCAAAAATGTGAAAAAATAGAAATACTTGTGAATGACATCAAAAATGCTAAATTACATTCACATACAAGATGCAAAGCAGACTAAATGTGGGGCACGCTGACACCATTCAATTCAGAATCTTCTTCTATCTTCATGTCTCTAAATAAAACCTTGAAGATTAAAACACTGAAAATTAAAATTGTACCTTCTGTTTCATATGGGTGTGTAACTTGATCTCTCAACCCATGCAATGAGCATGAATTCTGGGTGCGGCGTAACAGGGAGCTCAAGAGAATACTTTGACCAAAGGGACAAAAAGTAATGGAAGTGAAGAAAATTATACAGTGAAGAGCATCACAATTTAAACTCTTCACCAAATGTGCTAGGCAGATGAAATTATGCATTATGGGATGTGCATGTAGAATGCACAGACTATGAGAACTGCATATTAAACTTTTAGTCCCGAAACCTAAACGGAAGAAAGAATTTTGGAGACCCAGTCACAGATAGGAACAGCAATAAAATCAATCTTATAGACCTAAGGTGTGAGGGTGCGAACTGGATTAAAATGGCTCAAGATAGCAAATAGTGGTAGGCTCTTGTGGATGCAGCTGTGATCTTCCAAGTCATATTAACGTTTCTTAACCAGGAGAATGACTATCAGCTTCTTGAGAAGACTGATGTCCCACAAATTAGTTAATTTGATTCCTTATGTCTCCTGTACTCTCTGCACCTTGTAAGGGTCAAAGCATTATCTTCTGAAGTGGAGACAATCATAGCAGAATATTTAATTTATTAGCAATGGCATCCCAGTTCATGATATAGAAAGTGGTTGATGCTGTCTGTCAATAGTGTCTTGCAGACAAACAGGGAACTAACCTTTCCTTGAGCAACAATCTCAGCCTGCAGTAACCGTGACTTCTGCACCAACACTCTGATTGCTTGCATCAGGTTTGTACACGAATCCAAGATCTTCTCATTCACTTCAAGCTTGATGCCTGAGTCTGCTGCTCTGGATTTACTCAACATTTCCTAGAAGTACATAGAGTTTAAAAAAGTTTATGGTGGTAACTAATTAACTGTTGTAGTCACATTGTAGTTCACAACACTCAAGGCAGAGGCTATCACTATGGACATGAACATATCAAAAGTTCTACAGTTATTGCTACAGCAGACACTGACACATATTCTATAATTACTGTCACCACACACACACAGATACAAGTGTAGGTTCTATACGACTGGAACTGCAGACAGATACAGACACAAATTCATAAGTGCCGAGATATGTAATTTGTGCTGTGAAGTTTAACAATGCTCTTTCATTTCTTACTTCTCAATAAATATTTGTAAAACTGGAATCCAATTACTGAATTACATCCAAAACATGATAATTTTTGTCACGTACAATACATCAGCTCCACACTTAACCCTTTAAAGACCTGCATTAGCATATGCAAATGCACCAAGGAAAACACCCCTAGAAATTCATTTTATATATACAGGCAACAAGAAAATTTACTGCATTTTTAAGACATACCCCAGAACCTCTGTTTTATTTTCCACAAAATACCACTTATGTCACAGGTTTTGTAATTTTATATTCATAATCTTTTTCTGTTCAAACAATACACACATTTTTAGTAAACCATGCACTAAAATTTAAATACCCGCCCTGGCAGGATAAAGGTTAATTACAGCATAATGTACTCAATTTGCTGACCTTCAACAAAATAATACACAATACACTTTACACTTACTTCTATTCTTCTGGCAGCTTCCTCGATTGCCTTGTCCATACTAGCAAGCTCCGACTCAACTAAATCACCAATCATTTCTGCAGAATCACCTTTAAGAGCATCTGTCAGCTTCTCTATTAGGTCTGCCACCTCTGCTACTCTGGCCTTTACTGTGGACACATTACTGGCCACATCATCTGCCTTATCTCGATTCTTTATGCTGGCCAGTAGATTCAAAGCTGAGGTTCCAACTAATTTACACACTTCAGCTATGTCTGTAAAGTAATGTTTATGATCACATATCTACCAACACTTTTGTTGCTTGGAATACCTAATTTCCCTCACTACAGTCATGGCCAATAGGACACACTAGATGGTAAAAGGCTCATTCACTGTTTTCTCACTCACGTGCCGAGAACATGAGATAAGACATGTGTACACAATAGCATACAACCAAAGGGAGCAGAACATTTGGGACATCTAGGCATAGATGGGGAGGATAACATTACAATGGAACCTAACTACATATGGCATGGCCTGGCATGAAATAGTCTGTGACAGGGTCCACCTGTCAATATAGTAAAGAACCTTTTGCCTCCTAAGGGCACGGAATTTATTGATATGCTTCTTAAGAAGTATGCTCCTGATGTCAGTCAGTG
Source organism: Coptotermes formosanus (assembly GCA_013340265.1). Classification (NCBI taxonomy): domain Eukaryota; kingdom Metazoa; phylum Arthropoda; class Insecta; order Blattodea; family Rhinotermitidae; genus Coptotermes; species Coptotermes formosanus. The sequence continues at coordinate 495,883 of BLKM01012222.1, read as the reverse complement.
CCAAAACACACAGATGTCTTCTCTTGAACTGACACAAAAGTGCACCATGTAAATGCAAAGTATCAGATTAGAAGTATTCTACCATCTTCAGAACAGTTTTTCCCACTAGTGTTTCTTACATTGTCATATGCTGAGGAACAACTATACCAACAACTACTGCTGCTCATCACAACACAATGCATGGTATTGGCTCTGTTGAGACATACACACACGTTATTCTGAGTCACCTTACTGAGGGTATGGAGGAAAACACACTTTCATCAGCATATTCACACATATATGCACATGACAGACAAAAATCTGAAAACAATTTACACACTTTAACCTATGACTTAACCTATTTTCACATTATATGCAATACAATCTTCCACAGAGTGAATATGCATATTGCAGAGCCTGATAATTACAAGTTAACCTTTACGGTACGTGCGTACTATATGTAGTACGGCTTTTAAATATACCCGGCGTACATGCGTACTATATATAGTATGGAGGCATTTAAACGCTGTGAGTTCTTTCGCTGTCCATGCCATGAAATCATGCAGGGAAAAAGGTACAGCGCAAATCATTCTGTAACTGCGCATTAGACAAAGTTTATTGGTCAGCTTCATGCTCCGACTACTTTATCCCAGGACAAGACCCATGCACTTATTCAATGCGAGGCTGTCCGTGTTTTTCTATGTGGTCTGAAAACATGGGAACTTTCGTTATGCCTTGTTCTGCTGGCTGGGCCCTGTGTTGTGCTCGAGTTTCGTGTGTGGGTAGTGCTGACATAAACAGCAGACAGAGGCTAAAGTGCAGTTCAAAGTGGGAGACATGTATTTCAAATGGTGCAACTGCATGTTGGTCTTGTGTGTAACAAAAATTTTCTACTGTGTACTATGCACCAGTGAAAGAAAAACAGCTGTGGTTACAATGAGTCCTCTATTTATTATCGCTGGCAAACTGGGTAGGATTTCCTTTCAAAGAAAAATGACCTCATGGGCCACAATACTGATCAGGTCAGAAATGTTCTGTATGCAAAAATGTACTAAAGCTCTACTGTCTTCATTATAATAAAACACCAAATAAACCCTTTCATATTACTTTTAAATGTCGGCTTAATTTTAATACATTTCTCAATTATTTCTTAATTGCAAGAACTTCTCTTTCGTCTTCTGAAGCTTCATTTTATGTTCAAAAACACGTTTGCTGTTTCTGTCAGGTTGCACTCTCTTGTTGGCGTTATAGTGCTGTTTACCGATAAACGATGTGTACAGAACGCTGAGGAGTTTAGTCTACGGCCAAATGCCAGTGTTACTAAGACCCCGTTACATTGAAATTCTGAATGTGCGTTCTTTAGATAAAGAATGGACAGCATGTGAAAATGATAGACTCGATAGCATCGTCAAGTTTCATATAAAGTGATGTGGAATACTAAACCTTCTAAAATTTTATCGTCTATTGTAGACAATAAAGAAACTTACAGACCTTTACAAGACATGTTACAAAAGCCTGCTTCATTTCCTACAAATGGAAGTAATTCCATAAATCTGTCACCATTGGAATAATATTCGCTTTTTCAGTAAAGCATTCACTTCACCTGTAAAACTTCAAAACGCTTGGGTTATAACTGGAAAGAAAAGTCTGTCGGATCAGACAGCATCTGGTGTGTCAAGAACAGGGCCATAAGTACAACCCAATTTATGACTTCATCCCTTGGTGTGTTTGTGTTTGTGTTTGTGTGGTAAGGCTGACTGAATTTTTTCTTCTGTCAGTCTTGCTGAGTTTGTTGTAAGTGAAAGTAGTGGAAAATGAGTGCGTCCGCAAAGCGGAGGAAGTTGTCCCAAAATCAGATTGCCGAATTGATTTGGGACAGTGAAAGTGATGAAGCGGGCGCCTCGCATGAGAGCAGCTCTGAAGGTGAGCGAGGTTTTGAAGACCAGCCAGGGGCGTCACACATGCAACCGGACCGCCCAACATCTAGTGGCCACCCTTCCAGCAGCCAAATTTCTGCAAGTGCCTCTGAGGAAGAGGAAGTTGTTGAGAGTGGGCCAGGTCAACAGGTACAAATGCCATCCGCCTCATGGACATGCCCCTCTAGCCCTCAAACAAGCGTAGTGCACATGTACACAAGGGGCAACAGGGGGAAAAAGGACAATGAAGCACCACACATAAATGACAGCTCCAGTCCACTTAGCGTTTTCCTGTTATATTTTGCCAAAATTATCACACTGCTGGTGGTGGAGACTAACAGATACTACCACGACCACCTCGACAGACTTGACGAGGGATGTTCGCCCCTCCCTGATGTGACTGAGGCCGAAATGCTTGTGTTTCTTGCAATAACAATTCAAATGGGACATGACTTACGGGACAAACTGACAGACTACTGGGCAATTTCCGACCAGCTGTACATGCCTTTCTACAGTAACGCTATGAAACGAGACAGATATCTTCACATCCTTCACTTTCTGCACTTCACAGACAACAAGAATGAACCTGACAGGAAGGGCAAGAATTTTGACAGACTGTGGAAGATTCAAAACTTATTTGAAATTCTAAACAGCACTTTTTCAAAATTTTACAACCCCTCCGAACATCTGGCTGTGGACAAAGTTATTGTCTTGTACAAAGGAAGGGTCATTTTCAAACAATACATACCCAAGAAACACAAGCATTTTGGTATCAAAATTTACAAGCTTTGTGACGAAACTGGTTACACCTATGACGCGAAAGTATATGTGGGGAAGGATAGACAGTGAAGGGCGCAAGACTTGACCGCATCCCATGCGAGAGTGACAGAACTAACAAAAAACAGTACAAGGACGTGGCCACAAACTGTACATGGATAAATTTTTTTCTTCCCCTCGACTATTCGAAGACTTGGCCATGACTAAAATTTACTGTCGTGGCACTGTCAGACCCAACAGGAAAGGCATGCCACAGGACCTAGGCCCCAGGAAAATGAAACTTAAAAGGGGCGACCTTCACATAAGGACCAGGGGTGACTTGACAGCAATACTGTGGAGGGACAAATGTGACATATACGTGTTGACAAATATCCACAATGCCCCTGCAGAAAGTAATTTCTGCGACAGTAACGGGAAGGCCATAAAGCCGCAAATTGTGGCAGATTATTCCCATCACATGGGCTATGTGGATAAGGGAGACAGAATGGCAAACAGCTACTCGATCTGCTGTTGAACACTGAAGTGGACGAAAAAACTGTTCTTCCACCTGTTCGACCTGGCCATTCTTAACAGCTACATTCTCCTTTCCTCATGTCGGCGAAAGAAGATTTCTCATACAGATTTTCATTTCGCCCTTGCGAGGAATATGCTGGCACAGGCTGGATATAAACGGACTATACCAAGGCCATAAAGGAGACGGCCCAGCGCTGAGGCAAAAATCAGTAGACTGGAGGTCAGCAGTAGCAAACACTGGCCTAGTCCGTGTGCCAAGCAAGTGAGATGTCGGGTGTGTTCGGCCAGGGGTGAAAACTGAAGAGTTTGAGTGAAGTGCCGGAAGTGTGATGTAGGACTCTGTGTAGCCAGAAGCTGCTTTGAGAACTACCACACGAAAGCACAGCTCTGAAACTTTTCAGGCTGTTCAAGATGGACCTCCCTACACAAAACTGGGGCCTCAAACCGAAATGTAAGTAAAAGAAATGGAATCTTTTGAAACTTTTGTAAATTTACTTGGTGTTGTAGGTACTAAGAATTTTTACTGCATTCTTCCAGACGCGCTGAAATACCTCTGTTTCATTTCCTACAAAACGCCGCTTATTTCACTGTTTAATTTTTTTGGTTCAAAAGACATAAATGTTTTTTGTAACCCATGTGCAAAAATTTAAAGGGCCGACTGGAAGAATGTCGTACCCGAGACCCTGCCAGTTAGATTTAAATGCCGTCGCCTAAAGGTTAATAGTTAGAAACCTGTAGTTGGTGTACGTACTAAAGGCCTTAGCCTATACAAGTGAACTGATGTTAAAAAAATTATAAGCTTATTGATTTTCATGCCACTTTAAGCACAACAGCATGCTTCAATATAAATTAGTACATACGTTCTCCAAACTCAATATCAGGAGATGTGTTAGAAGTGGTCTTCCCTCGCAATATGTAATTAGCAAGGAGCTGAGCTACACATATAACATTCTGAACCAGATTATCAACTGCTGCAGAATTTGAACAGTAAGCCTGAAATGAGCTTCTGAGGTCATTTAAGGAATCCTGAACTGGATCTATCAGGCCTCGAAAATAATCTGCAACAAGCAATACCAACAATTTGATAATTATGACATCATTCCCCTGCACAGCCATATTATACAGCAATGACAAGCACAAAATTAATTTGATAATTACAATTGAGTATTTAAATTTCCTGTGTATGACTGAAGTAACATAAGGCTGATCAGCAAAATGTAACAATTTCCATTTTCTGGCCATTAATCACTGGACAAATGTGAGCTACAACATGGCATGACTACTGTTATTGTTCAGTAATTTTCAAAATTCATGTAAGCCCAAAAAGACTTTTTCCTGTTTTTCATGAACAAGCACTATAAGGATGAAAGTGCTTGTAAATGAGTTATAAATGTGACAAACTATTTGAAAAATGGACACATGTAAAAATATTTTCTTGTAACTAATATTACACAAACACTAGTTTCTCTGCCAAAATATGCTCTATGGAACCCTGACAGTAGGTAATTCCTTCAAACATCTAATCTTTTAAAAGATCTGTGAATGTTGCAAGTACCCTAACCCAAGCTCTAACAAGAATATTTAATACTAGAAACTGTAAGGAGTGAACTTCCCACAAATCAATTACATACCTGGTGTACATGTAACAGCAGAAATGGCTGGGTTGTCAACTTCATGAATTGATTTTTGCACTATTTCTTCTGCTTGTGATATACATGTCACTAGAAGAAAATGAATCAAATAACACAACATTACACAAAGTATACACACTAAGAATAAGTATTGCGCATGAAAACCCCCTTCAAGGTAAGACCCGGGGCAGTACTGCTCAAAACATAACCATGTGTGAGCAGAACAACACATAATTTTCAACTTGTTCCATCCTACTGTGCCTAAACCCCCTTCAAGGTAAGACCCGGGGCAGTACTGCTCAAAACATAACCATGTGTGAGCAGAACAACACATAATTTTCAACTTGTTCCATCCTACTGTGCCTTTCATGTAAAGGTTTGGTAAAGTTCACCCTAGAACAGGCCATGAAGGCCCACAGGCAGAGTAGGGGTATAGCTCCACTCTTTCTTTAACCTCAGCCCTAGATGGAGGTGGGAGGTCAACATCACACCCTGGCCACTTCATTCTTGGGAAGGAGACCCAGCACCCATTGAACAGGAGGCTGCGTGAGCCCCAGGGCAGGTATGGATGGGTTTGGAAAATCTTGTTCCCACTGGAGTCTTCCATGTACAGTACAAATTTTACATTATCTTGCAGTACTCCTCCTTTCTCTATTCTGCAGCAACAATTTCTCCAGCCTATATTTACTAAAGAGAGGCAGGCTAGTGGAGTCAGTATTGTGACTACACAATGGGCTGGACAACCAACAATTATGTTTAAATTCCCAAAAGGGGCGAGAGTCTTTGCTCTCCTCCAAAGCCTCCAGACTGGCTCTGAGGCCCCCAGTGGGTACTACGGACACTTTTAACACATTTTTCAAGTTTTTGCTCCCAAAATACACATTTGTGTCTATACTTCTCTGCTACCATTATTAGCTTCCAAAGTACTCGATGTGATAAATGGATACTGTGAATTATGTACGAGGATTACCACTTGTTTTTAACTGTTACAGCTGGAAAGAGAGGACAGAGACCAAGTTAATGTTGGGCTCATAAAAAGTGCCTGTAAAGACCTAATTCTCTAATTCTACAAGTTGGATTATTTTCTGCACCCTAACATCACAACTGACTTACATTTCATACAAATACTGTTTAATAAAAAATGCATTTTATAACAAGTCAATCTTATCTGGCAGAGTTCAGTTCAGTCACCATGTCTGCTACAAATACTGATACATAGATATTCAAACACTTCCCCCTGGGATAATTATGCACTGAATCAAATTAGAAAATCAGCACAACTAAACAAAAAAATAACTAATTCAAGGTGCCCAGAGACCCAAGGCTTTTTCCTGTGTCCATTCGTAGCACAACCCACTCACCAAGAATACCGCTTAAAACAGTAACATACCCAAGAGCTGATACAGCCTATTTAATTTTTCTTCCTGTAACTGTGACTGCAGTTCCTTCATCCTGTTCTCAGCGTCCTTCAGTCGCACATCAAGGTCCTCCTTTTGAGTCAACAGGTCTTTAAGTTGTGATTCCACTAAACTCTTCTCACTCACGAGCCACTCCACTTTACAGGCTAGATCCTGCAACAAGCATGCATCAAATATTTGGAAGGCCCAATGCCGAGTACAAGAATGAGCTATTCTGGCTGCAAGATACTGGTTTTTGACAACCATTTCAGGCAGAAAACATTCATCATTGTTATACTTATTACCACAAGAGCTGCAGCAGAGTTTTCAGTTGCCTGCATGTCTGTCACTCAGCACTCCTAAGATTTACAATCTTTTGGCATTTTATGCAGCACAGAATGTAGAATGGTACCATTCTATGCCGCATAAAATCCCAAAGGAGTGCAGACCTCATTTACATTGCAGAAGAAGAGTGATATCACACATCAGTACTCCCACTCTTTGGTCCAAAGATATATGCACATGCCAGGTCTCAAGAACAGAAAAATACTCCAAATACATCCACCCCCAGCAGACAGATTAGATATGCTTACCACAGTCTCATGAGGAAGCTCTGTCTGAGATTCCACTCCACTGAACCTTTGCATACAACAGGTGCAACTTTATCTGGAATTATATCTGTAACTTGAAAAAAGAGCAACCAGTGTCTGATGTTGTTGAAATAAGACACTGGTTGTTCTTGGTTCAAGGTACAGACATATAATGAATAAGAGGCTTGTATTAATCTTCCTATAATCTTCCATACATTTCAGTGGTCTTTACTATTAGCAAAAGTCATGCAACCTGACTTCATTTACTACAAACATACATGATATGTACCCCAGCTTACTAAAGTGAAAATTCTGTAAAAAACATATGTGAGGTACATGAAAAAATACACCATACATTGCACTCAGTCATCAACATCTTGACGTTCAGCCATCTAAGATGCCACACATATGAAGACTGTTTCAACTTGATGATAATTACCAGAAATGAACAGGACATAAAAAAAGAGGTCTGACAAAATTTAATAAATACACTACACATTATACTTTTGTCATCAGGTCCTGACATTCGGCAATCCCACCTGCCACATATATTAAGAACTTGCCTATGTTAACTCACCTGGTTCTCAGCTCTGGCTGCTTCCTGACTTTGCCTCAGGATTAGAAGTTCTGCCTGGGTTTCATTGGAAGCCCTCTGCAGTGACTCCTCTGTCCGGGATTTTTCTAACATCAGTTCCTGTAATCTAGACTCAGCCTGGGCTTTAGACCTTACTGCAGCTTCACTCATACTGCGTGCACTAAGAAGCTGCTTATCGGTATCAGCTTTCTGCAATCACGTGGAAAAAATCTTCATTAATCACCAGAACAAGAGAAAAAAAAACACACAAAAAATCATATGGCCAATTCATCTCAGACAGAGCTAGAGACAAAGGGTTTTCTAAAACTACAGAACACTATGGTTAAGTATTAGTACTTGTGCTTCACTTTCAGGTGGTCCTGGCACCTCAGGTATGTCATGACTGCTTCCTTCCTCATACATTTCAATTCATCATTCATAAACTTCAACACTACATAACCCAAGCAGTTTACAAAGTACCACTAAAAACAGAAGAAATTATCAAGCAAATCAGTTTAGCTTCTCATACTATGCCCGAAGTATATCAAATATGTTAGCCAAATTTCATTCGTCATTGCACCAAGTAATTTTGTAGGCATCTCCAAAGATAACAACAGATTTGCTTTTTGTACAGCTTCATTAAAATGACATAAAAATTAGAGCACAGTATGTTGAAAACGTCCTTCCCTGTGCAGTCCGATCATGTGCACACTTAGGCCAGCTAAATTCCCATTCACTAATTGATCTAGCGCAGCTGCTACACTATTAGTCTCACACTGTCCATCACCCTAGGGAAGTAATTTGCATGGTGGTATATGACAGAATTCCACAGCTCACTAAACAGAAGGTTTATTTATATTATTTTTAGGCATGTTAGCCAGTCAGTACCAAAAAGCAACCAGTAACCTTGTCACATCCATCTGTCTGCATCAAACAGTATGACTCCCAGTCGACAGACAATTGTGAAATTTCACATTTCACACTTTTACTAATGTGCCACTACGTGAGAATTTTGGTCACAATCACACAAACATAACTGACACATACATTTACAATAAAATTTCACTGTTAGTGGTCTTAACAAGTCAGACTGTATTTTCTGGTAGGTATAAGCAAAGGTGCAAGGAACAGTTGATAATCTAGAAATAAATAACATAGATTTTGTTCACTGAACGGTACCAGCAGAGGCTGAAGAAACTGCATCAACACATAAAATGCGACCATACTCTCTGATGCATCCTGTACATATGGATATAAAAGTTGGACTGATACTTCATGCTCTGAATTAAAATATCATGTACTATAGTCTTATTATTTTGATACTAACTCTTACTCTGTAAACTTGAACACATATATTTTATAAATACAATTCTTCACTCCAATTCTTCTCCAGTTCTCTATGTGTTGCAGTTGTCAGACAGCCATAACAAGTTTTTATGGTGCATATCAAAACCGGAAATACAAGTTCATCACCATTTTAATCTACAGCAACCATTAAAATCAACTCAACACTGTGATAACATGCACACAGTGGTCAAACAATGTAATAATACCAATAAATTTGGAATTAAGTGTAAGGACTAGGTTGCTCACCTGTCGAATGAGTTGGATATGTTCCTCCCTTACTTTTCTGTACACTTCCTTCAGCTTCTGGAATTTTTCTTCCACCGTTTTAGCCTTTTCTGTAACAGACACAAACCTTCTTTACTCTTGTGGATACCCAATTGTACGGGCAAATCTGAAGATCCAACTGAGGTCCAATGGCATTATGACACACTATATGGCTCAGTCTATTACATACCCTGGTGAATGATGAGATCAGTATGGAATACTGGTCACATAATTGGCAACGGAAACCTGAAGTATTCAAATATAAACCTACACAGTGCTGTTCTGTCCAACACAAATCTACTACAGAATTTCCTTGGATTGAACCTGGGGATCCATCGTAAGAAGCCACTGTATGATCACTGAGCTTTGGCACCTCTATGACAAATACAGGCCAGAAAGTCCTAACGAAAACACCACATTCCACAACATTACCCATTACAATACAACTAAGGCATCAATACTGTAAAGGCTGACAACTTCTTCCTTCCAGAACCACAAACCTCTTTGACTGATTGTATATAAATACTGTAACATACTGTATGGTTACTGAAGACTTACGCTCTGTTTCCTGGAACTTTGAAACAACTTCAGTTTGTTGTAACAAATCTTCTTTCAATTGTCTTTCTTGTAGAAGTTCACTGTCCTGTGGGGAAAAAATTCCAGTGATATGCACTGTTACCTACGCACAATCAACAAAGAAAGTAAACAATCTCTTGCTTCCCCTCTTTCAGAATTAACTATTCTCATGAATATCTCATTCCAAACACCTAGTCTGTGTTCTAAATGCACACAGTAAAAGAAGATCTTGTTACATTTGTTTGGAACTCAAACACCTTACTAAACAATCTATAACACTACTGCAACAACTTCAGTAATTCAAAAGCCTTAATAAATTGTTATTCTTACATAATGAGCATATGCTGAATGGAAGAAAATTTGTTTGAACTAAACAAATGTTTTAAAAGAATTTTTTATACAAACATATATTTAAAATTCTTTAACACAGATGATAAGGTCAGTAAAAACCTTTGTTGCTAAATCCACTTGCAGTTCTGCGATTTTTTCATTCAGCTGATCCACTATTCGTTGGTGTTCATAATTCAGCCTCTGTATTTCCATCCTTAAACGAGTGATCTCATGCTGCAGATGCTCTATCAACTTGTCCCTGTAAAGTATGATCACTTGGCATCCTTATGCTGCATGCTGCTATCATACTTTATTACAGATTTTGGCAGTGTCTCACAGATTGTGGCACAGATCAAACAAAAGGTGGAGACCTACACAAAAACAGCACAACTTTCCGCAAGAATAAGTTTGTTCTTATACATTACCTCTCCTTCCACGTACCCCTTGCAAGTTGTTCTTTATGACCAAGCCAGGCAATGTATGTACAAACATAACTTTGAGGTGCATCTGTAACCTCAGTTATCCAGCATGCAATGTGCACGTACTACATTAAAATGTCACATGTAGTGTTCCTTGATCTACCATATTTTAACACATTATCTCACAAATGGCATGATTTCTGGAATAAAGTTACTGAACACAAAATGTGTTTTCTTCTTATTATTTGTCTGAAATATGTCTCATTCTAAGAAGAATTCAGCGAGATATTGCCATAAATGTACATATGTCCTAACATAAAGCACCCATTATACTTATCTGACTTTAGTGAAACTTGAATTTTCTCAACAGATTTTCAAAAAATATTCATATATAAAATCTCATGAAAATCTGCCCTGTGGGAGCTGACAGACATACAGAGGGATGGACAGACAGACACAGACATAAAGAAGCTAACAGTCGCTCTTTGCAATTTTGCGAACATGCCTAAAAAATTAACTTTCTATTAACCAGCTATGAGTGGTAACAGTGAGCACACACAACATACAACCACAGAATCATCTGCAACAAATTTATACAAAACCTAGTAAAGTTTATATATATATAAATGAATGGCTCTACAAGCCAATGAGTTACACAGAACTGTATAAAGAAGTTTGTGCCTCTGCACTCTGACCAGTTTTGCACAGTAAACTTACACGTACTGCTTACTTGCATAGCCTGAACTGAATTCTATTGCACATTTTGTTTATAGTTTCTCCAGTTTAACATCTGAGTATGAAAATATACTTGTAACTGCAATAAATACTTATAAAGGATCATTAAAGATTCAGAAGTAACAAATTACTTAATAATTCAATTATTCCAAAAACAATCAGGTCAAACATAACCATTCCATCACAAAAGCAAAATATACAGAAGGAAGGCAGTACTGATATTGAAAGAGGCCTCTTTCTTACATAACCTTGTCATATTAATAAAACATGTAATGATCTTTAAAGATAATTACTTAATAATATTCTACCAACTGCATCATTGGTTCAGAATTAAATGAGATGAAAAAATTAGTGTGTTTGGTGAACTTTCAAACACTGTGGAGGCAGTTGTAGAGGACTATATGAAAGTACTAGCCCACCATTTGTCTGGTGAGATTAAGTCATGTCAAAGTAAGGACACTCATTGTACGTACTAGCCGACATTCAAATTGGACACCTCCCTCACAGAAACAAGTCCACAAGGATATCACTTATGCCAACATCCTTGGCCAAAAACAATGTGATATGCCAGATCACTATCAAAGCATTTTGGAAATACATATACTCCAAATTCTAGTACCGCTCTACCCTGGGGTTGCTGCAGTTACTTGTATGTTAACATCTCAAATGAAGAAATATGAGCCTGAAAGTTACATCTGACATATTTTACCCTTTATTCTACCATGGTGGGTATTTAAATGTTAGAGCATGGTTTATGAAAAACATATTGTTAGAGCAGAAACAAATAAAATTATGAAATATATGGCATTTTGTGGAAGAAAAAACAGAGATTATGCAGAATGTCTCCAAAATACAGTAAATTTCCCTGTTTCCTAAATATTTAAAGGCTTTTCTAGGGTTGTTTTCCTACTTGTGTTCCCATATACAAATGCAGGTAGTTAAAAGGTTAATCAGACATTTAGAACACTTTCTGACAAAATTCTGAGTTCAGTTAACCTATAAGACTTGCCTTTCTGCTAGAACATCTGGCGATATTGAACCATTTCGATGGGGCAAATCTCCAAGATCCCCAGTAAGAGAACTGGTGTCTGACATGTCCACCAGGTTTCCATCCATAGTACTGTCACTATCAGCAGGATGACTTGTATCTTCTGGTGGAAGAACAACAACAGGAGTCCTGTACCTTCCCAGATCTGACTGCACAAGAAAGTTGGGTGGTGTCTGACAACAGCAGGCACAACAGGTGTAAGAAATCTGATTTCTGGTGAAAAGTCACAAATGTTATGAAATATACAAAATTGTATGTAAAATGTATTTACAAAAATTATTAGTGACAGACATAAAGACACAATTCTAGGTAAGGGTACATGACAAATAATTATGCAACCACATGGAAACAGGCCATCTGACAGCTGTTAAAGTACCACTGGGTTAACCATCACCAATCCACACTACTTTCTTAGACTCCTCCCCGAACTAATGTCACAAAAGTGTCTCTATGCTAGGCATGGGATTTCTTGACTTGAGCAACTACTAGATCTGCAAGGACTAGTGAGTTATTTATGTCAGAACTCTATTCACTGAATGCCAACAATCAACTGTTTAGGGGGAAAATCCAAACAATGTCTCTTCCACACACATACCTCAGGCAGCAAGGGAATCTGAATGAGGTTCCTGAAGTACTGCATAGTGTTTGCATTTAGGTAAAACTGACGTAAATCTTGAAACTGCTTCAAAAACCTATCCCTGTGACCTGCTAGTGTATCAGGAGGAAGACCTGCAATGATTTAAAATTTGTTATACAATACCATGATTGAGGCACTAATATTTTAAATACAATATAAAACCACATTTCAGACCTCCTGTTCTTCTGCAACCTATAGTAACTTCAGATATAACTGTAGCATTTGAACAGATGAAAAGGTAAAGACATATCATTCCAATCGTAAAGCAACATTTTTCTTCTGCTCCATCAAATGATTTATGTCTAGGAACTACCATGATATTTAACCAGTTACCATCCATTTTAAATCCTTTAAAAGGTAAATTTAACATGCATAAAATCCACTCCAGAACACAACTTAGTAAAAAACCAAACTGCAGAATTAAAAATTACTAAGTATGCTGCAAATACTGCAATTTTGCATATGTCACTGAAGAAACTAACCTCTCCATAAACATCCCTGGCAGAAGTTTCTATGTATTGTGGTACTGCACTTACAGACAAAGTTTCAGTAAACACTGCTCATGCTGGTGTATCCAGCAGAGCTATTAAGCACAAACATTCTGAATTTTGTGAACTTTACGTATTGTCAGCATGACTTTTAAGTCCATAGACTTAAGTCCATAAGTGCTTACTCTTCCAGAACAACCAACCAAAGAAACTATAAAAGCTCCTCTCTGGCTGAAAGAATTTTAATTACAATTATTAAAATTGCATTTCCTATAAAATAAAGGACCTATTCTTGAATTCAACTGATGTGTAAAGTAGTATATAAACAACAAACAATGTGCATTTGAAGTATGTGTCTTTGTATTTGTGTGCAATATGACACTGTTTTTAACACTTTGTATAACATAAATAAGCACATAATTAAACAACTCTTACTTGCATGCAATTTGAAGAGAATTTTGACACAGTAATCATACAACTGTGATGAATCTTGAATGCAGGGTATAAGTGGTGCAAGGCGACACTGACCAGAACTCATCATTGAGTTTGAACGGGACACATTGAGTGAGCCAAAAACTGAAAGAGAAACCCGTTAGGACACATAAAATTCAAACTGTTTAAATAAAAGTAACAGGACTTTAAAATCAAATAAAAATTATCAACAATTTGCATACACAATATATCCAGCCACTTTTTCTGGGAATGTAAAGTAACTCCTATCCTTGCACACAAATTTATTTCCAACTAACTGCAAAATACAGAGTTTTGATGCTTCTACTTCTTTCAGCCACAAACTGCAGCCACCTTCACAAAGCTACAGTGCTCAAGGACACATGCAGCGTTACGCAACTTGTCAGCCGCAAATGGTGAATTATATACATGCAGTATCATTCCACAAATAATTAATAATTATTAAAACTGTATTAAAATTATAATATAAATAGTGTATTAAAAGTTACATACAGTGTTGTATCCAAACAACTGGTAGTAACAGATTTTTCTCTGCTGTGTGATGGAGCTGAGATCTGAAATTTTTTAGATGTTTGGTGTGTACTTCATGAATGAATATTCAGTATGTTCATTCAGGGAGTACACATCAAGCACCTAAAAAATTTTTGATCTTGGCTCCATCATAAACCAAAGTAAAATCCATTATTACAAGATGTTTGGACACAAAATGTTACATAACTTTTAACATACTATTTGTATTATACTTTTAATACAATTTTGACAATTATTAACTAATTGTGAAATGATGCCACATGTATATAATTCACCATTTGGAGATGACAAGTTGTGTAACACACTGCATAGGTCCTCAAGTACTGTTACTCCCTGAAGATGGCTGCAGTTTGTGGCCACATGATATACGAGCATCAAAACTATGTATTGTGTGGTTAGCTGGAAATAAATTTATGTATATTAGACAACTGCATGAAGATGTGTAATATTAAAATCCCATCCCTTATTTCAGCAACTTTAAATTACATAAAACAAAAATCAAATTCTGCTGTTTTTTCATCTTACAAGTGCCTCTGATACTTGTACTGGCATCTTGACTACCAAAACGTTCAGAAGAGATAACACTCAAAACATAGCACAGATTATGTTTCTAGCATATTACTATTAAACTAGAGTTCAACTGAATTATTCTCTCCTTTACCACGTCCAGAATAAACATCTATGGAACTAATATACTACGTGACAAGCACTGAGAAACTGTTGGAGTGTCCACATGTCCATTCATTACTATGACTGGGTTTAAAACCTTCTTTGCCATGTTACACCCTGAATGTAAAGGGAGAACTTCAACTGCATGTATCACTCATCCCACAAATGAAGAATATGAAGCAGCTGTTAACAGACACTGTACATGCACCTATTGCAAATAAACACTGTAAGGTACAGACAAAATATTTTTAACTGAAAAATTCTGGATCTCATTACAATATGAGTATATATGCTAGACATAAGTTTACATGTCTTCATTTCAATGAAGTAAACTAACATATACACCTACACACTGTAAATTCTCAACACTCATCTAAATATGGAACCTCTGAAAATGAACCAACTGGTTTGAAAAATGCGGGTCAATAAAATGAGTATCAAGTATAAAAAAGGTGTCATATCTGATGGAAAGTTATGACTGATAACTTTCCTGTAAAATGAAAACCCAACTGCTTGACATACTTACTTGCTGACTGCAGATTTAAAATCTCATCCATGTAATCGAACATTTCAACAGACATTTGGAAACTGAAAAAGAAGAATTGCAAGATTAAATTTCATGCTGTGATCAACAAAATATCACAACCCAGGCTGATTCAATATGATTTAACTATTACTGTGTTAACCAAGTTTCATCACAGTGCAAATGTCACAATTATAAAGGAACAATTCCAGTTTGGCACTTACAATTCATGTGTGTGTGTGTGTGTGTGTTTAAATGACACAACTATACAAAGTATTTAATTATGGAACATGCATACAAAGTATCTGATCTTTAAATACTTCACGCTTATCTTGGGGCTGGAGGTCTGTTTCTGCTGAGTTAACAGCCTGACAGTTCTTACACAGTACTAGCTTTGACAGAAAGGGTGCGAAAATGATGGCAGTTAAGAGCGTTGTATTCTTGATCATGACCCCATGCAATTTCATGGGTGATTACAAATACTGTAGAGAAAACTGGTGTCTCAGTCTTCGAGGTATACACATACTATACAGAGTAGCATAAATAAAACATGAAATCACATATCTCATTTGTGTCTACCATAAATGTGTGTGTGTGTGTGTGTGTGTGTGTGTGTGTGTGTGTGTGTGTGTGTGTGTGTGTGTGTGGTATTACTATTTATGCTTAATACACAACACAGTTTTTCACACAAATATATTACATGCCTGCCATTTACTGTCCACCAGAAGTCAGGGCATCAGTATGTTTACGTTTCTTTCACATGTTCACAAACCATAAAAGTTCATGACAAAGAACTTGAAAAATCTGTCTAAATTGTCAAATGTACTTAAATAATAAACCAAAGCCACCCAGTCTTCATACAGTCCGTTTACCCTGAGTTGTGCTGCTCAAATATCCTTTTGAAATGACAGAAACAGTAATTTAAAAGATATTAAACAGCAAAACAGGAACATATCACATTTCCAGCATTCTATCAGCAGCTCATATTACAATAAATACCAAAATGTGACCTATCTACACATAATAACCCAGCAGTGTGTCATTAATTCTGCAAAACACACTCACTCTATTTAGCTACTGTTCCACAGATATTTAATTGCATTATTCAATATATTTAATTATGTGAGACAGACACATTTGCACTGTGTCCGTGCATGCACGTATGCGTGTGTGCATGCGCACACATGTGCGCACGTGTGTGTTACTGACACACCTTTCTAAGCCCCCTCCTAATTGTACACGCAGCACATCTACAAACAAGGTAGCTGGTTAATGACTGAATCATAAAAACGTGGCCATTACTTATGGTATAGAAGATGTGCCGTTATACAAACTTGATTAAAAAAATGCATAGCATCACCCTAAACCTGAGTTGCCTATATGCCCAGAAAAATCAATTATTCAATTAATCTTGCCAAACAATTCACAATTACATGATGAACTGCGCCAGACCTTAACTTGTATGTTATGGTACGCCAAGCTACATATAAGGCAATAGCTGCATTCTTTCCTGTGTACAAAACCACTGCATTTCTTCACCATCTTCAAAACTGTAAGAATATAACTTCTTTCATTATGGTGGTGTCCTGTTTAATTCATTCATACCCTCACTTTTGTACAATTATCAACAATCCCCACATCACGCAAGACTCGCATTACACAAATTCAAGTTTACCAAAGGCCTCTGGAAACAAATTTACTCTTACGTACCAACACTAGAGTTTGCTCTGAACAAGCGACCACAACAAATTAAGGTATGTTAGTTACATGTCAATGTTAAAAATTACTGTCACTACCTGCAGGCTACTACTAAAGCATATACTGTGACAAATGCCTACATTTATCAACATTTATACTCACATTACAAATTTGTGTAATCAAACCCTTACTTAACTCACAGACTGTCTGTATAAACAAATTTAAAGACTGACTGGCAAAGAAGTTACTGGCAGTGTGGTAGGCCTGTGCCATTGCACACCCTGATCACCTGAATAAACAGCGCTTACTAATTATTGATATCATTTTCGCCTATGCTCTCAAGTTCCTCCTTTGTGACCACAAGATTGCCTGGGAAGCGAGGGTTGCGGCGATGGAAGTCCAATTTGGTTATGAGAAGAGTGGTATAGCACTGTATAAGTTTCCCGTAGGATTCTCGTAAATGGACCTGTTAAAGAAAAATAAAAACTTCAGTCACTCATATTCCATAACAATTATAACAACATGGCACTCCAGAAAAGAGTGGTTACTACAATGAATGGGAAAATTTACATTCAAAATATTACTTTCATGGGCAAGATCCCTCTATCCAGTGCTCTGTATTCCATAAATATAGCATCAAGTGCCTGAAGTGTGCTCCTCAGATTGACATATCTTTAATGACTTTCCTTTCCCATTCAGAACACCTGGAATCTGTCACATCAGTGAAAATTAAAAAACCTGACACATTCAGATCTGCAGTCAAAATGTCCTACATGAACTTTATCTTTATTAAGTGCTTGCAACCAGAAATTTCTGATTTATATTACGTCTACCACTGTTCTTCTACCTGCAGTTTGTCACACCTGCCAGGTGCCTCCCACAATAGTCTCAATTAAGAAAATTTAGGTACCATGCTAATAAAACAAATTCATTGAAACATAAGCATTTCAAGGCAGTTAAAAACCAGGTATTATGGAAGAAAATGTCTGGGGTGCTGACATACCTGAAAACTTTAAAACCCAGTCTAAAGGTATGTTAAAATATTAAAATGGCAAAATGCCTTGCAAGATGCATACAGTCACTACTGAAAGGGCCTTATAAGATATGTGAATTTGCTTTGCAAGAAACCAACAGGAAGTGCTTCTGGACAACATTCTACTAGATTCTTTCACAAATTCAAGACTTTGTGTTTATTACTTACCCACAATTTTCCCAAATTTTCTATTCTTCCCCGATGTCTCTGAGAATGGGGAAGAACTTGTGGATGTCCCTCTCGAAAAACTTTGTGCAGGACGTGGCAAAATTTCCAAGCCGCAATTCGGTTGTCTTGTATAGGAAGTCGCTCAGCGCACATCCAAAATGTCTGTGCCCCTTTCTCATGAAAGGTTCCAATAATTGTACCTGGGACTCAATTAAGGATGCCTACACTTTATTTTGTTTGGCAAGCTGTAATAACCTGACACTGCAGTACAAAATGATTACACATCCTCTTATCAGCAGCAGAGAGACTGAAGTACCATCATGGCACTAATATCTCCCCAATAAAGAACAGTCAAAAATGTTTTCAGTTACAGGCTAATGCAAAACTAACATGTCAACTACACAGTGTATACCAAACCACAGTGAACAGGAAAACAATATGTATCAACTATAAAATTCAATAAACATAAAAAACATGTCCTCAGAGTGTTTATTTAATTTCATGTTATGAATAATGTACACAAAGCACACATACTCATACATAAAACTATAGTTAAATGACTATAATGGCTCTGCCTTCAGCAAGGCCTGGCACACACTGTATCCTCACCAAGGCACACACTGATAATAGGCAGATACACTGGAAAGACATACAACACCCTTGTGAGCACAATAATTGACCTGACTATTGAACAAAATCAGTTGGAAACGTAATAAGTCTTGAATTCTGGCCCTGTTATCATAAAATTTGTGAAAGTGTGACCTCCTGACAAATTTCACTCATTTCCCCATACATGTGCACCTTTTTTGTGCCAGATAAGCCCAAGCAAATTAAGTAAGTCAGAAGCCCAACTCAATTAGTTCAGTGAAGACACAAACATAGTAACAAAACAGTACAGTACATATATGCGTACCTTGAGCTGCTGACAGTAGCTCAAACATGCAAAAGGTGTGTTATTATGGAAAGCAGAAGACAATCACCATATACAATGTCGACAGCAGTAGCCTTTTATATGGGTGGTGTAGACTGGATTGCAGTTTCTAATTGTTTAAAGGTGCAAACCTAACAACATCTCCAAACCTAGCATTTCCCTCATTTGGAAGTATGTGCAGCCCTCATTTACAAATAGTTACATTCCAGGAGACAGTTCACAAAGTCAAATTTCATAAAGCATGTCACAGTTTCCAATAAAATCAAAGTTACAATTTGGGGTCCAGTTCTTAAAACTACCAAAATACAATAAAAAATTATAAATCAGCAGTTTTATGGCCTGAAATAAAACATACAACTGGTGAAAACGTATTCAATTATTACATATGCTATAAAAATACACAGCAGAGCTTTAACAGCAGTGTGTCAATGGAAAAATAAACATTTTTCTTGCTTTCATCTTACTTTCTTTTCGCTTAAATGATTTCAGGCCTAACGTTTGCATTCACATGACACGCCAAGCAGAGGGTATAAGAGTCTGAATGAAAAAAATTTGTAACATAAATATTTGTAAAATGATGACTAATTGTACGAGCTTTTCTGAAATGGTTATTTCTTTTGACATTTTTATATGTCTGACATCATCATAACAAGGAGGTAGGATTCAAACCACATTTGAAAGGGTGAAGTTCATTTTTCATATCCATGGCATCAAAGTCATCACTCAAATGTATCTCATTCATGCTATGCCAAGTGTAGCAAGCCGGCCCATACCGCAGACCTCAATGAAGGTCTGAAATCCAAAGAATCTAAACCAGTAAGCTTTACCAAGAATCTTCAGAAGTTACAAATCTTACGATGCCTGAAATTGGATTCGTGGCTTGCACTACGTTGTGTGATAAGTCAGCGACAGCAGTTTCGGGGTCTCTACAATACCAAATCTGATCCTGCAGGAGTACTATCCTTCCCACTTGGCGGACGGTGAGGAGTGTAAAAGCGTCATTACAAGCCCTTTGTGATGCAATTTCCAAATTCGACCATCACTGTGATCAGTTTCTACTTATTGTATCTACAAGCACCATGTGCTGGGAGCGAAAGAATATGGCGGTTAATACAACTCCCCCCCACCACGAATGTATCACATATTGGCCATTATATCTCAAATTTAATAAAACAGGGGAAATTGACCCTGTATGTTTTAAATTTTGTGCACTTGTACAGCATCTGGAAAAACTAACTGTCATACAGTCTGAGACCTCTAGGTAAATTTATTTTTCGAGATATCGAATCTCAAATTTTCATAATTTGGACAAACCCGGCCCGCGAGCAATTATTTCGAACACAATATCTCCCGAACTGTGTACTCGTATGGCATACAGCTCAGCCGGGGCTCATTTTACAGCTACATTACACACCTGAAACCAGTACACAATATGCGTTTAATTACTTCATATACAAGCAGAGACATTTTCAATTAAATTTCTAACTTTAATTTTCCCCCTTTTCCCAAATTTGACATCAAAAGAAAACCCTTTTTATTTCTGCTTTTCGTACTCTGTACCTCTGAGATTGTTTTTCTTTCTCCTTTTTTGTTATTTTACACTTCTCCGTCCACAGACTGCACATAAAATCTCAGGCTGAATACATGAAATGGAGATAAATTTAGATTAATGTAATATTGTTCACGATGGGCTACAGGAATGAAGAAATACGCGTAAACGTATTGTGGTACGTTATATGATCAAGTTTTTGTGCCCTAAACTTAACAGCCTACAGACGTTCAATGAGGGCACCGGTGCGCTACGCGACGCGTACTGTATGAAGTTCAGTCCCCCACATTTGTGAGCACGGCGGGTGTAACTGTAGCCGTTGCAACTCGTGCCCACCCACCAAGCTCTGGCAATGCGGTGGATAATGACGGAACGTAAACAGTATCCTTTATCTACACCAGAGGCAAAAATCAAGTGTTGCAAAGTCAGGGGAACCGGGAGGCCAAGTAGTAGGGCTGCCAATCTCTCCCAAAACATTTCCATGAAAACTTTCGAGCCAGGAAGTACCGCCCGAACCGAAATACGAAAATGCGAAAGCACTCCACCTTGAGGCACTAGCATGACATTAAGAGCCTTTTGTTTCCAAATCCGCACGAGGAATTCCTCCAACATGTATAGCTACACTACACCTGTCACAGTGCGGTCAGCAAAGAGTAAACTTCAGACTGCCCCTTGAAGGTACCTTCAGTCACTGCAACCGGATTATTACTCTACGAAAATCTAATGTAACATCAGTTAACATGCCCGGACACGTGGAGAGTAGATCCGTGTTGAAGTTTTGAAAGAACGTCACAGCAAAATGTGTGGCGAACCTCTTTGTAATTTAAAAGATCATGATGGTTCGGTAGGACCACAACACGTAGCTTTTTGGCAACAATCTATTGTTACACAATAAACAGCGTAGTGTTTGATGCTTTGCCATAGGCTGTTACATGTTGCAACTACTGGTATCTGTCTTCCAAATCTCAAACGAGTTCGGAGACTCACGTGCGTTGCTATCCGTACATGCATGTTCCATTGTCGGGCAGCTTGCCTTGTTGATTTTCTTCGACTGCGAACAAAAGATGTTCGAACGTCACTTCAGCTCACGTGACTGGTCGTTTAGAAATGCAACCAGCCGCACTAACGATACAGAATTCATACTATATGACACTGCTTGATTCCGGAGTAAGACCTGGTCTACCCTAGGACTGTACGCCTTTGCAAGCATGTTCGCACCGTCATAATTTGAAAACGCATACCAATCTCAGATGGACTTTTTCTTTAGTGGTTCTGCACCAAACTACGTAAGAAATCTCCTGTGCACTGTAAACACGGATTCCAGATCGTGATACGAGAACACACACTTGGCTTTCTGCATTTGAGACGCCATTTTCCACAGTTAGTGCCGTTGATTGGAAGACGTAGAAACCGAGGTAGCGCAATTTTAGAACTGGTCATATTAACTAAGGGAATACGTTTAGTTCACATTCCTGAGCTTTGCAGTTCACGATCAGCATCCCTTTAAAATCGTCCACATCTCATGTGTTCATCGTACATAAGTATGCAACTGATACTACCAGCCAATATGGCGTTTCCCCAAACAGCGATTCATGTGGCGTGCAACAGCCCATACAACCACTTCGCAGCGCGCAGCGCACGAACTTAACATTTTCTGAAACGTTCTCAGCGTTGATTCTACTCTATTCTGAAAGGAATTTCGCAGGGGAAAAAAAACTAGAAATCTTGTGGTATTTTCTACCCCGATGTGGGATTACGGAAACAGGGTGAAAATCGAAGTCAAATACTTAATCTAAAATTTCTCTACTTGCGTATGAAGTAATTAAAATGTGTAGCATACTGCTTTAAATCGCGCATTATTAGTTCCAAAATAAGCTCCCGCTGAACCCTATATCACAAACCTTTCCGCAGATACGGGTTTCGAAACAGTCACATGTGGCAGGAATTTGACCAAATTAAGAACAATTCTGGATTCGATATCTCGAAAACTAATTGACCTACCGTAGAACGAATTCTCCAAACGCCCAACAAATGCAAAAAATTCGAAAAAACTAAAAAAGGCAACGTTCTTACTGAGCGATTCGATGTGGCATCACCTACATTCAACTACAAAGCGAGGAAAGTTCCAAGTTTGTTTAGCAGCGAGCAATTAGCGACTGCCAATCTGATTATTTCAGTTAATTATGCAAACCGATGAACAAACCCTGGGATCAATCATGCTAACCAATGGTGAGTATTCTGGTGGGATACACGGACCATTCCTTCATGTTCTCGCAACCGTACAGCCTGAAGGCAAATGGCGCGCACGCCACACAACCCTCCAGACACAGACGCCCTCCTCTATGACTGTCATTATGTACAGGAAATTTTAATCATGCCAAAGATCGTATAGCTTCCTACATTCTTTAGAAACCCATACTACAAGATTCTGGCTGAACAGACAAAACACAGCTGATTTGTTTAACCCTGTATGGGTAGCTGCAACTACGTGCGTTGCTGGCTTTGCTTTAAATTATATGGCATTTCACTAACACAGTTCATTTGGTTCCTTCTCTAACTGGCGTGACTTGACAGAAGCAGCATCTGGCTCTTCTACCTGTCGCTACAACATGTAAAGAGAATCTCACAGTATAAAGGATACTTCTGACATGTTTCTCTTTCACTGGAGTTTCGAGAAGGTTGACGGCTTTATTAATACTGGTTGCCTGTAAAAAGAAGGAAAGTCATATGTTGATATGCAATATAAGACCATGCAGTAGGTGACTTCTGTGCCCTAAACACTACTATCAGAAATACGTACCTGATTAATAACATGTCAACAGAGCAGACTGCCTCAGTCCATCTCCTAAACCAAAATAACGAACGTACCAAGCACTAGCTCTCCAGCCTTGTAATACAGCACTAGTGTCATACACACAATGACTGCACTCATTAATTAAATTTCCAGTCTCTCGTACAACCCTCCACACATATGAACTGCTTACAGCCAAGCAGAAATAAAGCCGACCCCGGTGGCCGCATGGTCTAAGACGTCGGTTTACGGCTGCTCGCTGGCTGGGACTGCGGGTTCGAATCCCGCCAGGGGCATGGATGTCTTGTCTCTTGTGAGTAGTGTATGTTGTCAGGTAGAGGTCCTTGCGACAGACCGAGCACTCGTCCAGAGGAGTCTTGTCGAGTGTGCTGTGTCTGAGTGTGATCGAGGAACCTCACAGAGGAGGCGTAGGGGCACAAGGGAGCTCGAGCCGGGGGGGGGAGGGGGTGAAGTAGAAATAAAACCCCCATCTCCTTTCATCAGGAGATCTAACTAGCCACAGACAAATATCCAGTAAATATTTAATTACGAAATGTATGCAATAATTCAATGATTTAAATCATAAGTTCAGGAATACGACCCGCCTATCACAACTTTCTTCATACATTAATCAATACATGAAGGGATTTGTGATACTCCGCTGTTTTTCCAATACTTATGTACCTTCATCACAACGGGATAGCCCACTTCAAAGTATAATTTCCAACTCGGTATATACTCCTATACCGCTACATGGGACCAATTTCAACGACGACAATATTTTAATCCATTTTCTGCTAATATGGTCTCTCAACGACAGAGACAAGACACTGCTTGAGCACGTGAGATTTGAGGTTCTCGTGGTAGTGACTGTGAAGAATGGGATGTGACGCCATGATTACAGGCCATCAAATCCCGTAAGTCAATATTCTCTGTTTCGGTGTGTTACGCAAAACAGAGTCACATCTACTAGTATCTTCAGCCTATGCGCCATCAAATACAACTACGTACACTAGTGATGTTCTAAAATATTTATATTTTGATTTTCTCGTTCATTCTGGTCGTCAGTCTTCTCAGCATGTATTTCTAAACCAGCCTCCTTTACTAAGTTCGTATAACCTCTTGTGATTTTTTTTTGCGGTACGCATTTATGTTTTTGGTTTCGACTAATAAACTTGCGTTATCTGCGTAATCATACGCTGACATATTCAAATCAGTTCCAGTCCTTTTTGATTGTCTTGGACCTTTCTGATCGCTGGAAGTCCCTCCCTGTTTCAGATACTTCTGAACAGGAAATGCAGCAGACATGTTTATCAACGGGTGTCAACAGGACGCAGGCAGGCCCTATTCTCAATTCACCTACTCCCAGTTTGCAGCCACGTGACCACCGTTACACACACACACACACACACACACACACACACACACACACACACACACACACACACACACACACACACACGACTTTTTTGATGCGTTCGTAGAATTGCGAAAAGCGACTACTAACTGCGTCATGCACGTCCGTCCGTCCGTCCGTATGTCAGCATGGAATAACTGCTCCTACTGGATACGAAATTTGATATTTTGAGTATTTTTCGAAAATCTGTCGAGAAACTTCAGGTTTCATTAAAATCTGACAAGAAGCACTTTACATGAAGACGTATGAACATTTATGACAATATCTCGCTGAATTCTTCTACCCCCTACCCCCCGAAAAGCGTGCCATTTATGAGGTAATATGGAAAAATATGCTACAGCCAGACAGGTCACAGATGACAATATAGTAAGGCGCATGCGCTTTGCATGCTGGGTAACTAAAGCCACGGACATACTCAGAATATGTAATACTTTCTGCTTTTTCACGGCAACAAAGGTTACATGCATGCGCCCAGTGTTACGTTTATATGTACAATGCCTGACTTGTGATATTTTCAACTTTTTCTGGCACAGGTATAATTCTTCATAATGGCCAATCCGCATCTGATGCCCATCTGAAGTCACCCACAGCGCCCTGCTGACTCACTCATGCATCAGCGATGTAATCTTTCACCTTTCGCAATGCCATCCAGTTCAGAGTAGATTATTACTTACATATCTAAACGCTCACGCCGGTTTCGTATTCTAGATAACCAATGTTCAAATCTTGGTCCAAAGACCGACCATCCTCAACACATTCATGACTTTCCTAGTACCCCCAGAAAAAGGGCCGGTGTAGTACCGCAAATTGGCCTTCACATCAGTTCCAATCCGATGCTATATTCTGACCCAGGGCTGCAGCTAGAAGGGGGCGAGTGGTGCGGACGCCCTGGGTGGCAGAGTCTAAGAGGCGGCAAAATAGGCGCAAAGTGAATATTACACGAAAAAAAATGGATTTTCTGGGCTTAAACAATTTAAAATTAGTGAGCCAAATAAAAAGCAATTCAATAAATTTTTGTGATTTTTTTTGAAGGTCGTAATTCCTGTTATGGGCGGCCACTGTGATTACTCGACCCAGGCACCAAAATACCTACTCACGCCACTGGTATAAGCTACCGACAGCGTCGTCAAAAATAATAAATAAATAATTATTACAAATGTAAATTTCACCTATATACGTTAACACTTGGGCTGTCACCCTAACGGCAAACACGGACCGAGAGTGTTGGACAGAATAAGCTAACAGGAGCTACATAATTTGAACTTATAACCAACCTTTAATACAGTGATAAAACAGAAGACGATATGGGCGAGGCACTGGAAAGATGAGCAGTGCATAAACAGCTTTAGTTGGAGAAAGTGTAACGAGAACACTTAAGCACCCCAGAGGCAACTACGAATATTAAAAAAAAAGTACGGAAACAGGATGCGAGTACATTGTTTGAGACACAGTCCAGTGGACGGTATCTTAAGAACATAATAAAGAAAATCTGGGTTCCGTAAAGGCGAGTATTTCGTTGCTGAGCCAAGCAGCTAGCTTATCCGGAAGGACTTCTCCATCGAAGCACTTCGTTTCTATGGTGCATTGCCCCATTCAAGAAGTGTAACGCAACACAGGAAACGAGTTCATACGGTGCCACCCTACACTCGCTCTAATAACTGCAGACGGAATACTGCTACATCAAATTGGAGTCTTTTCACTTTTCGTCACACCTACATGCCCACTCAAATTCTGAACTTTGTAATGTGCACGTCGTCTCCTGCCGCCGGAATGCGCAGTAATTTCACCGTCGGCTCACAATACGGTGATCACGATTACAAAGAGTTCACATCTGACTATTCTCACCGCTATCAACATCCACCTTGTTGGCATAAGGGCTGGCAACATGGCCACTGAAGACAGCGGGCATCGAAAGCCTTGGAGTAGTTGACAGGAGGGTTTTGAGACCAATTTATGGCCCCATCAAAGAAGGAGATGAATGGCGCATAAGAAACAATATGGAGTTATATGACCTTTACAAGGAGCAGGATTTAATCACGTTCATAAAGTTGGGACGGCTGAGATGGGCAGGACATCTCACTAGAAGGGAGGACGACATACCTGCGAAGAGAATTCTCATTAGCAATCCAGGAGGCACAAGCAGAAGAGGAAGACCAAAGATCAGATAGGAGGAAGGTGTGGACGATGATAATAAGGCCATCGGAATACGGAACTGGAAGAGTGTTGCTCTGAAACGGGAAACCTGGGATAAGAAACTAAGAACGGCGTTGGCCCCTGGACGGCTGTTGCGCCGATGATGATGATGATGATGATGATCAACATCCACCGTGTAAACGCCGTCACAAAAATATCAACGTATATATAGAATGATCCACGAACTTCAAGCAGTTAGTAACTGCATTATTTCGAGTGAATAATGTTAAGTCAACATGGGTCAGTTTGAATTTCAAGAAAACACCAACAAATGTACTACATTACAACATGAAGTTTTTACAGTTCAAGCACTAGAACTCCGACATGAATTTTGACAATTAGTGCACGGATATAAATACCAAAAAATAGGTCCGATTCTCAACCGTTACACAGTTATCACCGAAAATTTAAGGAACGCGAATAACATTGCTGATATAGTAAACAACTGTATCTGCTTGAGCCTATTAGCTATATAGCAATTTTACTTTATTAGTTACCTATCCTAGTTACACAACTGCTACAGTTACTGGAGCCAACCCCCTACAGGGTTAGTGTAAACTCTCTCGTCTTTTGGAAGTACCTCCTTTCTAGAACAAACTGAATATACGGCAACCGCAAGATGCTGTTCCACCTCATTTCGTCCGATACCTAACAGAATACTTGAATCGCTGTAATCGATCCCATTATGTTGGTCGTGGAGGACTGAAGGGCCGACCTCTTGATTCACTAAACTTCAGTTACTTAAGGCTTCTTCCATGAAGGACTGGCTTTATCCAGATCAATCGCAGACAAGAGACACACTCCTGCGACGAATCACAGACGCTGCCGTTCCTACACGCGACAAACCATAGGTCATACGAAAGACATGTTCGGTTGTCAGCCGAGCAAGACAGCCCCACAGACAAAGCAGGAAGTCCTTTCGAAAAGCAAGCAGTGTAATTATGTAATAAAATGAAATTTCTAGGCAGCCGATAGGCTTATGATAACCAGATAAAACTGTTTTACTCAATCATTTATTTTCTTTGCGTGTCCTAAATGTGCAAAAATGGCTCCGTAAAAGATTCAGGATTAGAACGACGTTAATATATTTGTTTACTCGAAATAGCCCTATTAACAACCCCTTGAAACGCGGTGATATATTCGTAGGACAACCTAATATTTACATACTTACAGGCCTACATCCAGGTTTCAAAACATTACTGAAACTCTAGTAGCCAAATACCCTGGTCGCCAGAAGGAAAAGGAGAGTCAATATTTGTCATATGGCTCTAGTTCTCGCTTCTGATTGGCGCGCAAGATTAACAAAAATTACTTCCGCATTACCCGCATGCCAGGCATGCGATAATGACCAAAAAACGGATTTAAAAGTGATACTAATTGTTGTGACTTAGCTAATTATGTTCATACGCGTATTTACTCGGGGGGAGGGGGGGTGGTGCGCTATTTCCTCTGTACCATAAATTTGCAGGGGAGATTGACACAACGAATTTCATTTTTCCTCTGACGACAGTATGTACACGTTATGTTCCACCCTGGACAAACTCGGGAACGGTGTCGGCCCACACCCTCTTTCCATGTTAGGTGCGTCTCTTCGGCGCTGTCGCTCGACTCATCCTCTAAATGCAGTCGGAGGCTCGGGGTGTGCGAAAATACTGAGAACACAGAGGCAGATAGGTGAGTAAGTGATAGTCTTCCAGCTGCGGGCTTGGGCAGGAGCCAACAGGCCTTCATCGCGGGGGGGGGGGGGGAACAGGATCTCAGAATTCGTTTATGCGAACACGGTAACGAACTTCCCCGTTCCACGAATAGCGGGAAATTCCTTAACCAGACGAGCTACTGTCGGCTTCTCAAACAGGACGCTGCTCTTTGCAGTTACTGCCGATCCATCCGACACAACCCGAAACCTCGTCTACGAACTTCACGCGTTTAAGTCCTGAAAAATGTCGTCGGAAGCCGAAGGTTTACGGGCAACGAAACTGTTAGCCACGTAAAAAAGTGGCTTCGAACGGCAACACATACATAACAAACACATAACACAGTCCAAAGACACGGTCTTTGATAACACACGCTTCTTTAGCATATACATATCCTCCACATGACATTTCCTTTTCGAGGCAATGACCTCACCTACTAAGACAATCTTCAAGGCAACATCCGTTAACACTCGTACCATATGAAGCACTAATTGTTTCACTGCATGACAAAGGCAATGCCAGTAATACATGGTATGGCACGTAGACGAATATAATGACAGTGTTACACCTTAAATTATCAGCGTTCATGGCCCGTGAATTATGTGCAAGTTCATTCACCTGACATATTCCCAACGCTGTATTGATTTGATGCAGTTTCAAGTGTGTAAAGCATATGTTTTATGCAGCATGCAGTTACTGAAATGTGCAGCAATGCCAGCTCGAAGTAGGTTAAAATCTTTGAAGATACAATTTTGATACAAAGTTGACCGTACACCAAAGGGACAACCACAATACAGCACCTCTCCAGCGATACACGCACGCAATAGGCAACACCATCCGCCTGAGAACCTATGTGCCTGGCTGCATAGTTAATTTACATCCAACATACCAGTATTACAAACCGATATACATACAAAATAACCAACATAATATCGGACGTAATACAATACAAGACACCAAGCTGGAATACCCGGCACGCGTCATTCCGTGCCGCAGAACATACCAGCGGAAAACCCATAATACAGCCGATGGATGCAATCTAATACACAGCATATAGCCCTCACAGGTCATTAACTGCTCATCGTTCTAAACTTCAGTATATCCAATTATATTACTTTTAATCTATTTTATTCATATCTTTCAAGTATAGATTCATGTATATTTTTAACCTGCTTTGTAAAAGTGAAGGCCTCCACTTATATGATATATAGAGTTTATTATCAAATATGAAGTGAAAACCTGATGATGGTCTTGCATACGGACCGAAACCGGTAGTTTAACCTCTTGATTTAATAAAACGAGGTACAACACATTGTTGGCTGTTTGACTGTTTTTATACATAATTCTTTGAAGATACGCTGCGGTCACACGAACTCCGCACGACTGACTGAACGACAGGCCTAACCAAAGGGCCAAAGGAGAATAATATACAGCACCCTGTAATAAGACTTTATGGTAAGCACATGCTTACCTGGACCATCGATTTGGCCACGAAACTGCAAGTATGACAAGTGATCTTGAAAGTACAGTACAACCCGGTTATAGCGACACCCCGCCTATAAAGTCAGATATTCTACGGCACCAATTAATTCGTCACTGTTAACCATAACGTTATACTCCTCGGTTATAACGACACAAAATATTCAGTCCCTTTCATGACGTTATAACCGAGTTCGACCGTACACAGATGCTGTCATCATTGCCCTACAAGACATAACCAAAAATCTCCCACATGGCAGTAAAACTGTTACATGCCTTTCACGGCAACTAAATTGTATAAAACCTTCACGGGCTGATAGCCGTGTCAGTTGTATAAAAACCTCCTGACGTTTCAGAGACCCACTCAATCTCCATCCTCACGGAACAGTGATATGGTTTTTATACAACACACACACGGCTATCAGCCCGTGAAGATTTTATACAGTAAAACCGTTCTTCTCTTGAGTATGGGGCGGAAAAAGAAATTACACAGGGCCAAGAACGAGAGCGAGGCCAATTCTCAACTCCTTCACGGACAGAAAAATGAAAAAAAAATGCAAACGCACCAATGTTTGCGTATCTTACGGTAAATGTATTTATTTGTGGTTCACGGAAGGAAACAGCCAAAAGCTCAGCCTGTAGAGCGTCGAACAGTAAGAATGTCCGTTGCTGATCAAATGTCAGCGATATGTAAGGAGGCGGTCGTGACCTCTGTGGGACCTGTCCCGGCATTTCCCTGGAGTAAGCGAAGACTACCATTAAAAGCCTCATTCACAATAGCCGCTATTGGGCTGATACTTGCACCCGGTACTTCCCAACACGAAGCAGGAATGCTACCCACTTCACGGCGACGGTATGCTACAAATATGAAGGTAAATTTGTGCCTGTGGTTAAGCACAACATAAAGAGGCATGGGGAAGAGCAGATAAAGTTTCACGCATTCTTAATCTCGGCATTTGATGCAGCTTCATGTTCCGGCCGCTGTAGCCTTGTAAACATCTCGATTATTTTTTACTATTAACCAACATATATTTAAAACACTACTCCACACTCCTACATTATATTACTGTGAATCTATGACAATTGTGTGCATTTGTTGGTTAACTGTAAAAAAATCGAGTTATAAAGCACGGAACGGAAAATATAAAAAAACACGATTATTCTTAGAAGTGTTTTCGCAAGTCCTTAGTTTTCACACTTCTAATTTGTTTTTATTGTATGATATTTTACAACCATAAAACACAAGTGGAAAAATTATCGGGTTCCATACCGAGTTATTGCTTTCTCGAAAGCAGACGGGACGCAAACGGTTTTCTAAACGAACCACAAGCATTTCCAGGATTTTGATTATTCTTCTTCATCGCGACCTTCGTTTCTATCTGTAAGCGATATTCCCAGTACATCTTACACGACCGAAGTTATCTGCAACAAATAATAACTGTAAAACAATCTACAGTTCTCCCCTGCGTATTCTGTCAGAGGTACACAAGGGCCTCAATCTGTACGGCAGCTGCGGGTGGACATCAAGCACGAAGCATTTGTAACTTCCAGCGACATTTAATGTTCGATAGGCCAGCCTCATTCAAAGTCATATGACCGCTTTGGTATTTGATTAACTGTGTAATTTTGTACACCATCTTGTTAGTCTCCTACGTCCTTATCGGCCTTTTCTCAAGTAGCCTCCCTCAACTGTGCCCCTCCTGTAGGACGACAGGTCAAATTTGACACCCATACAAAATAACAACACTGCAGTGTTGTGTGTTTTAGCCCCTATGTATTTAGACGGAGACAAGCAGACAGAAGGTGCTAAAATTCTGATGCGTTAGTGTCCATTCCATAGTTGAACTCAGCCACATTTTCCAAGGACTTGTTTACGCTCATGTCCTTCAACGTCGTGACATGCATATACGATAAGTCCTGTGGTTTAGCAATGAAAGACGGCATGTCCCGCCCGATGAGTCACACCACTACACACGCGTTCCGAGAAAAAGTGCATGTGAGCTGCGTAATTGCTTTTTGTACCAGCAAGATGATATTCCATCCGCTTTTAATTCGTGTTACTCTACTGGCCTTGAATTTAAATGGCTCTGTTAACCCTGAAGATTACTAGGTTCAAAAAAGAACACACGGCTTCGGCAACTGAATCTCTTCCCCCTTCTTGGGCGAATGGGTAAGTGGAGGCACACGCTGAAATGGGTCCGACGCAGATATTCCCACTGACTGCAAAAGATGAAGTTGCCCCTGTACGCGCCATAAAGGAAACGGGGGGAGGAGGGGAAGTGGAAGTATATCTCCAGTCATGCTTAATCTGGAAATTAGATGGGAGTGGTCAGCGTCATGCCTCGACCGCTTTACTGTCGTGAAAAGAGACGTCGGTACGTACCGAACAGGAGCCTGGGTGGGACCCAGAGCCGGTCTGTGCGCAACGGAAATGAGACCGATTTCTTGCCCCTGCCGGGAATAGAACGGACTACGCTATCTCGGCTCTTCTCACGCAGTGCTCCTTTTTCAATACGAGACGATAGTCAAAGTCCGGAAACTCAGTAATCTTACAAGTATGACGTCCCCGTCAGGCCCGTTTAGAATTCCTTTACAAACGCTGTAATTAAACGTTTCAACGTGATCCTTCGCAGGATAACCTTGGAGATACTTGCTGTGGGAGTTTTGCATTTCAAAATGCAGAAGGATTAGAGCTGGCTTTGAAACTAATGCTGCAGATACACGGTTTGACTGTTGGGGATGGGTACGGGCACACTGTTCAACAGCGTCACACGAGGTACGACATGCAGCACGGATCAGATGACAGTGCACACAAAATGTTGGAAAATGAAGACAAAAAGACTACTTGGGAGACCTAGGCACAGATGGGAGGACAGTCTAAAAACAAAATCGGAAATGAATTCGAATGCCTCACAAGCGGCTAGAAAGGGCCTGTCGCGAACACCGCAGTGAACCGTGTTCCATAAAAGTACAGTACTGACCACATGAGCGACTATCACCTTCCCAATAAGGGCTCTGCTCCATGGCAGATGGAGGGGGCTGACTCAAAACTCAAAACTGACGGATCTGTCTGGAGAAGAGGTATCGGTCATATACTGATAAGTTATCGCGGTTGCATTTAACACTGTCCAGGTTTGAACACTGGGGTGCATGGTAGATAAGCTGGGGGACAGCCACAGACACTCTGTCTGTATACAGACCTCTTTGAATTCACGTGCAGACATTGAGAAAACCGACGATCAGAGCCAAATAGGAAATAGGCATGCGAACTGTTTCGAACGTCTTCAGTTATCCAAGAGCAATGTCACCATCAATTTTCGACGACGTACGAGATATTTATACAACTGTTTTAGGTCACTCGAAATTTAATACCTTACATGTTAGGAGGCGCCACCTAGACGCGCTCTTCCCTAATAATGTCAGAACAGACAAAACACCTGCCCTTCCCTCCTGGAACCTGCCGGCTTTCGTGTACCGACTCGAAACCTCAGAGATTTTACTTTGCTTAATGTTGACTCTCAGCGTTACCACCTGTCCTTCAGCAAGATGCACCATCAAGTGCTCACGCCATCTGTACAGATACTGATGTATTCGGGAGAAAATAATTTTGCCTAATGTCTTATTACTTTAATTATACTAATTACTCGTCAGTAACACTTTGGTTGTTAGTGTTACCGCTGTTAGGCTGCTTTCCATTTTCTAAGTCAGATCGTTGCTGCATGTTTATTATTATTATTATTATTATTATTATTATTATTATTCGTTATCGCCTTTACGCGAGGCATTTACAATTACATACCTGAGACAAACCATGTTTCTAGGGTATACAGTTCTGCAGCTATCATGTAATTACAATTTATGCTACATGTAATGTTATTTGCTACGTTAAATGTTTTATACTTTTTACATTAGTACTTCCCGCAGTGTGTGTGCAGCGCCCAATATGGCTGTTTTCTGTAGCTCCTTGATTTCGTGCTTTCCCGGAATGTTAGTCAGGTATTTTCTTAATGATTTCGAAATGGTTCCAGCTGGCCGTTTGACTCCATAACACTGTTATATTTTCGTCTTGACATGCTAGCTTGGACTGATGCGTGTGCGTACCAGTTTTCTGTCGTTTAGATGCCTCGTGCTTTGCACATCGAATAATTTTAATGCGCACCAACTCTATCGTGTCTCATTAAGCACTCATTCTTCACCAAAATGTGGCATCCTGAGGTTAGATGGTCAATGGTTTCTTCATGCTGTTTACATAACCGGCATTTACTGTCAATTTCTTCCTACAGAATTTTATATTTAAAATAGTTTGTACCAGTTTCTCAATCTTGAGCTGCCACTATTGTACGTTCTGTTTCTCCCTTGATGTCTCCAAATTTTAGCCATCCACATGGCTGTTCCTTATCCACCAGTTTTTCTTCTAAGTTATGTGGGAATTTACCATGCACTCTTTTCCCTAGCAAACTTTCTTTTGTTTTCTCTGCTATTATGCCCTTTATCATCGTCATCACCACTATACTTCATCATTCCTTCACTACATAAGGCAGGGTATATTGTCCATAAGCCACGATATGGCATTACGAATTATTTTTACGGTCGTCGTCGTCACGCTCGTTAACGACAAATTCGGAGAGCAATTTATCATCATTCACGCATCAAGATACTAAATTAATATATTATCTGCTTCATATCGTTATCATTGCTACGATGTATGCATAACCGTCCTGTGTAGCTTTTTCTCCTTATTTGGTTGAAACTTTCAATTAGATTAACGTAATGCTTTGTTTATATCTTCTTTTTGTCTTGGCTATGCTCTTGTCGCGGGTTGCTGATGTCACTTTCTTGTACTTGTGCTGCCTTTGTAATTGGCCACTAGACTGTCAAGTCAGCACGTAAACAAACCAATAACACCTGACCTGTTATTACAGAGTTTCATTCAACTTTTCCACTGCCTTATTAAAACATAAACAAAATTGAATTTTATTACTTACTTAAGGTCGTGAAGTACGATACACAAAATCGTGCAAAATATAAAAACGGACTCGCACAAAAATGGATTCACGATACCACGCCTTCAGCAATTTGAATTTAAAAAAGCTACGCCTTCCTCCGAAGATGAAATACGGTATCGCCTCTTAAACCGGCAGTACGACACTCAGCCAAAAAAACATTTGAAATAATTTACTTTGCAAACCCTGCCCTTCGTCTCGTGTTAATAATAATAATAATAATAATAATAATAATAATAATAATAATAACAACAACAACAGTGCGTTTCGATTACAGGATCGGTCCCCGTCTTCAGGCTAGAAACATAGTTAACACCTGCTCAGGTGAGCCCCACAGGTAAAGCTGTTCTCATCCTCTGGGCCTAGAGGACGAGAACCGTCCCCGAAAAGTTTGCTTTATTTGTTCTTATTATTAACACAAGGCGATGTTCAGTGTATCTAAAGTAAATGACGCCAGATGTGGGCCAATGTACCATCGCCAGAATCTTATACACAACTGAGCTAACAAACACTGCGGTTGCAGAACCCGAACGTTCAAGCCCACTACTGGCCACGACCCTGAGCCACTTCTACCCACCTACCAAGTCACAACTCCTCCAAGGCCAGTCTTAAAATTCGAGTGCCAGCTTTTCAAAAGGCTTCCGCACCAAAACTCTGCACGCATTTGTTTCGCTCATTTGAATTACATGCTATACTCGTCACAGACTCCTGCGTTTCACCATTGCATCAGTACCTGGCCAGGCCACCTGCATAAACAGAGAAAATTCCTCGTCATATAGGGTAAAAAAAGGGATCCCTATAGAGGCTTAAGGCCCAAGGGGGAGTAGAGGTATAGCTCTACCCTTTCGTTAACCTCGGCGCTAAAAGTGAGTGGGGTGGCTGGCCCCACGCCCCGGCCGCTTTACCCCCGGGAAAGACCAAGTGCCCATTGTACAGGAGGCTGGGGTTCCAGGAGATTGAAGCTCCCAGATTTTTAGACAGTCCGCACATGAAGGAGGCGAGGTCAGCCCTACGCAATTAGAAGCTGAGTCGATCGCTGGGCCATAGTGCGACCGAACGGATTATGTCAGCGACACCATCGGGAATAGAAAACGCGACATTCCGGTTTGTAGCGAAGTGCCTCAACCAACTGCGCCACTGCGTGCCCCCCTCGTTATATAAAATTTGTCCAATTACTCCACCCTTCTTAGGACCACCAGCGCCTGTAACTTCCCTGAAAGCAAACGACTGCGTTTCATATCGGAACGAAATAACTGGCAAAGTAATTGTTCTGTAGAAGAATATCTAGGCGCTCCGCGTTTCGAAAGAGGACGAAATGGTAACAGTTCTAGAACAGAATGATAAGGCTCTCCAGAATTTACACGTACTCTCGCCCGCCCCCCCCCCCCCAGTTTCACATAAAGCCCGTTTTTATTTATTCTCTAATGACACACATACACGCGCCCGAGCGTGGACTAGTCTTAAATCTGTTACTGATTTTGGTTTCATATTCGAAAAAGAATGGTGGGGTTTAGGGAGGTTGCGTCTCGAAATACGCAGGAGACACCACATTAATTGTCGCACCTTTAAATTCTTCTACTCGAACAGTGTCAAGGACAGCTGCCAGGGGTTCGACACTTCCGAGTTTATTTTCAATGTCTGCGTTGGACCAGTATGTTTACTCCGCAAGAAAAGGCGGAGTGCATTCTCATGTAAATGATCTTTGTTAAATTCACGCCTAATCGTACGTTTAACAACAATAACCGACTTATGCCTTCCTAACAACAGCACACAATGCGCCTTTTCTTGCGGACTGAACACTATCGGACAACCCCGCCCCCCCCCGCCCCCCCCCCCCCCACAACCACACACCACAAAAGCACACACACACCCCAACACCACACACACACACACACACACACACACCGATCACATGAAGCTAAACTGTCGAACATATGGCAGCCGTCCTGGTTAAACTAGTTGAATGGGAGAATTTAAAGGTGCAACAATTATTATGATTGTTCCTGCGTATTTCGAGATGCAGCATATTCAACCCCCCCCCCCCTCCCCCAATTCGCATTTTGGTTTACCTACATTTAACACTACACCAATATATCCGCTAGCCACTACGGAAATTTCTTCACTATATTGAATGGCATTTATACAGCTCCCCTATACAATAACATCAGCAACATAAACGCGAATCTAATCGTGTTCCAGCCTTTCTTCATTCTCTTGCACTTTTCACGATGGAAGTCTAAACTTCTCAAGATGGCATTCTAAGACGATCGCAACATTACAGTGCAGACAGGATACAGCACCCCCGGACCTTAGCCCACTGTGAAATAACACTGTATCGAACACACATCTGTGTTTATTAAGTACACAAGACCCCCCATGTATAAGCAATTTAACTGACCCGCTGAGCTAAGAACATCTTCTCACACACAACCCGATCATCGAAATGCGCCACTCCAAAACGAACTGTCCCCACCGAAACTTCCAATTCCAAAGCATTAATTAGACATTAGATGTGTACTAGCACCGCTCCACGTGAACACAAACAGCTGACGCTCCGACTTCGTAGCAAGCTGGTAATCACCATAATTGGATCACATGTAAAGAGGAACGCTGGTGCATTTCCACGATTCACCTTGACTTGTGACGTCAGGTCGCCTCACCAGCTTGTTGTTGATCGCTCACACGCAGTGTTACGGGTTGTCTAAAGTCAAGCGCGAGGAATGCAGTGCACTGTAACGTAACAAAAACAGCGCGATGGTATTCGACGTACCCTTCTATTCTCTCACTCTACTTCCATTACGCCGTACGGAAAATATTTCACCGTGCTCAGTGAACATCCATGCGTCTATTCTCACAAACAAAATTCAAGCCAATTTGAAGTTTCACTAATTGTACACGTAAAAACATGTCACTAAATGCAACCCAGCAGCTGAATTTTTAAATTTCCCGCAGATTAACAACCTCTGGGTGGAAGCGAAACTTGCTACACTGGACATAAGGTCAAGAAACTGCGTGTGGTAAGGGATCCTCGAAATACACGCACCTTTTGAAACAACATGACAGCAAAGAGAAATCTAATTCTCTTTAATTATAACAGCAATGACTACCGAACACCAAGAGCTTGGTAACCGTAACATGGAAAGGCGTTAGAACATAAATAGGATCTGGAATTACGTTCACTAAAATTTACACCCATACTTAGTCATATGTGGTTAATTTTAAATAAATATGTACGTAGTAACAGGGCAAAACATGTAATAATCTTGCACTAAGCTGCCAAATATAACAGTTTCTTCTCCCTCTTCATTTCACTGATTACGCAAATGGCCGGAAACCTTCAGAGAGTACGTGCAACATAAATTTCTTGGTTGCCGAAGAACTCTTCTCGTTGGCAACCTGCACTGAAAAGCTTGTTTTGAAATCCTTGCACCTCGTAATCTACCCAGGTGTTTAACCACCAGTACCTGTAACCTGAAATCTATTCTATACCTGAAACTAACTGTACCTTTAATAACTGAAACAATCTGTGCATTATATTTTCCGAAGCTGGTTACGAAGCACAACACACACATGGTACCTTGTCTTTTCAATAAAAATGGTCTACAAACCCTGAGCTGTTGCAGCTGAGGTTTCGACCACAGCAGTGAAAAGCAGTCGCTAAGGATCCCCCATTACATGCGCTACACAGCCCACGTGACATCTGTTACGCTAGCACGAATACCGTATGAGTTGCACTTTTATTGTACTCGTCCCTCCAATCAACACAAACTGTCGGATGACACTTTTTAGAAACACCCATTAACTATTATTTTAACGATCAGTAGCAAAACTCTTATCTCAAACGTCGTAAGTTGTTACTGTACACGCCAAGACGGCATATGGGAAAGTGGAGGTAGGAGCTCCACTCATTCTTAACCTTCGCATTCGTTGGAGGTAAGTGGTCAACTTCATGCCTCGGCCGCTTTACTTCGGAGGAAAAATCTCTCCCGGTAGGTACTGAACAGAAGGTTGGGTGGGTCCCACATCCGATCTAGACGGTTT
This sequence comes from Coptotermes formosanus, assembly GCA_013340265.1. Taxonomy (NCBI): domain Eukaryota; kingdom Metazoa; phylum Arthropoda; class Insecta; order Blattodea; family Rhinotermitidae; genus Coptotermes; species Coptotermes formosanus. Next base: position 456,471 of record BLKM01012222.1, on the reverse strand, counting down.
TGAGAAGAGAAACCCCCTCGGCTCTGCCGGGTGGTTTCCTCGGTAGTCCAACCGGTAGCCTAGTCTAGGGTGACCAGACGTCCCGTTTTTAACGGGACTGTCCCCCTTTTCGGCCACTGATCCCACTGGCCCGAGAAAATGTAATCGTCACGCCAACCGTCCCGTTTAAAAACAACGAGTCCATTTTTCTTATTTTTCCTTCTAATTTTAATAACAAAAACACCTTTTAAAGGCATTTCTTGTACGGACTTTTACAATTTCGTAAAGGAAGAGCCAACCTTTGGGAAAAAATTCAGCCATCTAAAAAATATGACAAAGCTAATATTACAGTATATCCTGGACCATCTGCGCAATAGAGATTTGTTGTAATTTGACAATGTTAATGTGAGAGAAAGACAGCGATGAAATTGTAAGTAGCAGTCCCTATCTCTTTTATCTACTCACAGTAGGTGTCAGAGATTGTTTTTATTTTCACTTGGTCACACTCAGGCACACACCACTGTCGGTAGGACTCCTCTGGACGAGGGATCGGCCCGTCGCAGAGACCTCTACCTGACAACAACACTCACAAGAGACAAACATCCACGCCCCCGGTGGGATTCGAACCCACGACCCCAGCAAGCGCTCGGCCACAGACCTACGCCTTAGACCGCGCGGCCACTGGGATCGGCTAAATATGTAACCCATGTTAATTTTAATCAAGCTAAACAGTTATGGCTAGCAGGCACGAAACGAGTACAAGAGAATCGTTTACCTAGCATGAGAGTCGAATCATGCCAACTCACCATGAGTGTCCCGTTTTTTTGTTTTATAAATCCGGTCACCCTAGCCTAGTCACTATACCAAGTACGGTATCCCGGACCCCTTCGACAATCACTGTGTCACATTCATTCGGTTCTTGTTTTACACGCACTTTCATACTCTCACATCACAGCAAAATATTCTAATTGTGCGTTCTGGCTGCTGTAGGAATTATGACCTGGACGGTACACACTTTCTAGTTGCATTCGGTATCATTTTACATTCCGAACTGAAGCCCACACCCGTTTTCCTGCTGATAAAATGTTGTGGAAGGAAAATTAAAACGTAAGCGTACATCTTATCGTTAAATGTGCAATATATCTTTAAATCTTATATAGGAGAACTCTGAACACGCCTGAACTCCTTTGAATATTACAGCACTGACGCAAACTCATATACGCTTGTTTCCCTTGCACTCAACAGCCTCCTGAAACACGCGTGAACAGATTCGTTCTTAAAACAAAATCCGTGTTCAAGACATGAAGATTTTACCACCCTAAATTTACGATATTTTCCTACGTCTTCCAGACAACATTATCTTTTAGAGGAATATTTTATCCCGCACTGGGTCCAAACCGGACACATTTCCTGTTCCACTGCACATACCGAGTGACAAAATAATAGCATATGAGGCATCACTTAGATCTGGTATCACAGTTTCAAACAGTCAGACCGAAACCTGATGGGAAAAGAACTCTTGGGAGACTTAGACATAAATGGGAGGACAACACTGAAGTGTGTGGTAAAAGAAATAAGATTTTAATAACTCGGGACGGGGTCCAGTGGCAGTCTCTTGCTGTCAGTAGTTTCATCAATGCAGGGAATGTCTTCGCCTTTTGCCCCATGGATTTAGTGTCAACGGGGTGGCTGGTGGTGACTTGCAAATACTTTCTCCCTCTATGTACTATAACAGAGCTGAGCTGTCTACACAAATCCATTCCAAGACACGTCTAACGCACTTTGTTCTCCACAGCTTTCACAAGAAACCGAAATGCAAAAATTATACCAAATATGGAAGTGTTAAAGTAAATAATCAAAAATGTAAATTTGTCAAAATAATTACACAGCTTGTACAGGGCACTCGGTACAGAAATGTTTTTGTAACAGACAGTATATCACCGCAGCACTAGAGGGGAGCACAGCAGAGCGGAAGCTGCTGGCTGGCTGGCTAGATCGGTTCCTCCCCCATCTCCATGCTCATCTCACGACCGGGACAAATAGATGTCGTCGCTATGCTACAACCCACTTTTTCTCTCCACGACGGTTTTAATCCTAGCGTCTGCAGACTCCAAAGCTTACCGACTGCCGGAAAAGAGCGAGGCCTCAAACACGTCGAGGTTTCCTGACCAGAAACAATCAAATTTCAAAACATGATTCTTCACGGAGTTAGGAAACGGTAAGTCCTGGGTGCAGACGGGCGAGATTTTGGGAAACCGCTGTGTGCAGGACGGCTACACCGCTCTTTAAATATGATCCCTCAGGACTAAAGTAACAGGTCTACATTATCATTATTATTATTATTATTATTATTATTATATGTTGTTTTTTGTTTTTGGAATTATTTTGTGCTGGGTCTGTAATTGGCCATTGTACTGTTTAACTAGCACTTTAATAAATGAGAACTGAATTGAATTATTAGCATCATCATCGTCGTCGTCGTCATCATAATCGTCGTCGTCGTCGTCACCACCACCACCACCACCACCACCACCACCACCACCACCACCACCACCACCACCACCACCAGTATTTGTATCAGTATTGGATACAACATTACTTTAAGTCATTTATACGTCAAATCTGTCTCACATTACATCAAATTTTGTACCGTCTCCATGTTTGTAATTATTCACTCACAAACAGCATTTTCTGTGAAATATGTAGGTACGTCTAGGACATTAAATACCTAGCAAATTTCGTATCCTATCTCCAAGGGTTCACGAGCTGCCGCTGGCTAAAGAAAAATTTCGCGCGGACTCCATGTTCTTAGTTTCTTCCACTTTACTAAAAAATGGGTTTTATTCGAAGATTCCTTACCACATACTATTTCTGGATCACAAACTAAGTGGCGATAATACAACTACCACCTCAAAAATGCGCACGCCCGTTATGGTGATATTAACTGCAGACAATTAGAAAAGTACGACGCTGGAATGACCTACAATGGCATAACGTTCATACCATGTCCTCAAAATCGGTCAGTTGTTCGACACCTCAAACGGACAAACCAACAAACAAACAAACAAACAAACACACAAACAAACAAACACAAACAAACAAACACACAGCATGCCGATCTCATAAGTCTACCTACTCTTATTAAGAATTTCAAACAGAACAAAAACTACCAGCACCATCCCCACCGAAGTTACAGTCTTAACAACCGACAGCCTCGTTAACGTTCTGGCGCCAAACGACGCATACGCTGCGTCGGAGGGTGCAGGGTTCGATCGCCGAATGACGCAGCATATGCTTTGCCAATCATGGCCACTCTTGTACACACCTGTCGTCGGTCCAGCCCCTAGGTCCCAGGTTCAAATCTCGACCCGGAGACCTGCAATTTTGAATAAGGGTGTCGTAGTTTTCCTCAATTTCGCCTGACAAAATCCGGGATAGTACTTCAAATTAGGCAACGACCTCTTCCTCCTACATCCCTTCCAATTCACCGTCCACGAATCATCGTACAATTCGATCACATACTGCCTGTGTGATGCCCAAGCGGGAGAACTCTACTCTTCCGTTGTCCTTACAGCCTCATATACCATAGGGATTCTCTGTACAGTATTACTCCCCACACTGAAATTAATACGACCGTACGAGCTTGTAAAAACACGTGACATACTTACAAAGACAATGCTCTCCTTCTCTGACATCCGAGGTAGCGATCTCGTGTCCATGATGTAAACCTAGTAGACCACAAACTTCAGTGCAATTTAAGGCACGCGGATTCAAGTTTCACTTTCATTACCTCAGGCCATAAGGAACAGACGAACAGCTTCAAGTTAGAACTTCTTTTGCCGCTAACACATGCTACGCGCAGTCCATGAACGTTTTAAACCACTGCATCAACGAATACAGTTATTGTGCGCGTTGGTAAGTCACGACTGGTCGGAAAAAGTTCCATTGTAAAAACTCTATGTACTCGCGATAACGTGAAATAATAGCCCGAGTGAGGAGCTCGGGACGTGGCAAGTCAATACCGATCCTGGCCAATGGCAAAGTTGGAGTTATCTCGGATAGCAGACTGATAAAACTCAGTTCTGCGTGGTCATACCTCGCAGTTGAACAATATTACAAAAACAGTATAACAAATCTTATTCGAACACGTTACATGAATATGTGACATGACAAAGTGTTTGTGGACTGCACAAAAAAATGTGAACTACATAAAACATACCAAGACTGGCGAAACTGGACTTGGGATGGTGTGACACTCTGCACCCTGCATATCCGCGGGTGTACGAGAAACAGGTACTGTAATCGGTAGTCACTACGGCATCGGTATAGCGTTTATACGAAGGCCTGCATAGAAGCAGCTTGTCACTAACCCTTCAATGCCGGCCTCGGGGCACTGTACGATTGTGAATGCATTTGCATTATAAATTCAAAACCCCCCCCCCCCTTGTCATGGGCAGTATCTGGAACCGAAACATTAGCGTAACTGAAGGGTTAAATTACACTCCAGTCTGTGCAGCATTCACACTATAATAATACCAGTAAACTTTCTCTTAACAAGGGCAATAAGAATGCACCAACGAATTAGGTGTAAATTAAGACGCAGGATCCGTTTTGGGAAGCTAATAGTCTAAGTTGGCGAGGCAATTAACACACTTTTATGGAGCCCTTTCGTTCATTACCATGTGTCACAAGGGCCTAAAACTTTCCTCAACCAGGTCATTCTAGTCTACACCCTAGTTCTATAATATCCATCTTAACGTAATCATCCAATTGAATACGAGGCTGGTTGGATGCCAGGGCCGGTCTGGACGTTTGGACAAGAGACAAGTCTCTTGCCCCTGCCGACAGTCTACCCACAATTTTTATGACATCCAGGACAATATTAAACCTTTGCAACTGTGTATGGTACGAGACGTCATCTACGTGCAGAACGCAGACGGGCCGTGTCACGTGTGGAGAGCGCGTTATCTGTACTGGCTTTGCTGGTACATTAACGTAGCGACGTGTGTAGTTACACGTTACCAAATTTTGTGTGGAAAATGTTCTTGCATACTCAAAATTTTTCCATTTGTGGCCACGGTTGACAAATGTCAAATCATGATCTGAGATTCTAAAGTTCACCATAAAATTGTGCACTACAACATTCCAATGCTGACAGCCTTCTTAACTTCTTTAGTGCATACTTTTCTACAAGGACGATGGTAAAAATTGCATTAAAAACATCATAATTTCTACGCGCCGATCGCAGTGGCCGCGCGGTCTAAGGCGTAGGTCTGCGGCCAAGCGATAGCTGGGATTGCGAGTTCGAATTCCACCGGGGGCATGGATGTTTGTCTCTTGTGAGCGTTTGTGTTGTGAGGCAGACGTCTCTGCGACAGGCCGATCTCTCGTCCAGAGGAGTCCTACCGACTGTGGCGTGTGTCTGAGCGTGATCAAGTGAAAATAAACAACCTTGACACCTACGGTGCGTATGCAGAAGAGGTCAGGACTACGAAACGATAATTTTTACGTTTCACACTTCACCAGACATCAGGAAGGCCTAGTCAAGGAGGATATAATAAGTGGGACATATAGTACGTACAAAATGGATAAGAACGGCACATCAAATTCATCCTAATACCTGAAACAGACAAATAGGTACAGATGACAGGATAATATATTGTGAAATGCATCTTAAAGTAACAGAAGGTACGAAAACAAATTTCATTCATTGACTCAGGCTCGTGCACAGTGGTGGACTACTCTGAACGCGGTGATGAAACCCAGATCTCCATTAAATGCGGAGAATTTACTGGCCTGTTCGAGAAGGGCTGTGTACAACAGAGATAGCTAGTCCGTCCATATTTTATGAGTTCAACTGTTAATCAAACTTGATAAACGTGCCACACCTGATTACCTTCAGTGATGCGCTACAAACAGTGGTAGTTTTGTTAAAATCGGTCAATAATTAACGGCACTTTACTTGGAGGCCGAAGTAGTCTTTCGTCTGTATCTCGCCTTCCACTACAGTGACGTGACTGAAACATCACATCTACAAACCGCGCATGCTCTACGAACACTGTAAGTTCGGTTGAACTCGGTCAGTAAGGAAGGGCACTTTGCTTTGAGGCCGAAGTAGTCTTTCGTCTGTACCTCGCCTTTCATTGCAGTGATGCAACTGAAACATTACATATAGCACTCACCGCGCATGCGTTACAAACAGTGCAAGTATGGTTCAAATTGGTCAATAATGCACGGCACTTTACTTAAGGAAATGCATCGCATTAGAACGATAATACGTAATGAAAAAGACGAATGCTTAACAAGGCCAAGTTGCTTAAAGTCTGCCATACACTTTTAGTCTGTCTTTCCACAAGACTGACCTGAAATTTTGAAGAAACATCAATAAATAATAAGTTACTTTGTTACAACCACATGTCGACAAAACTGAGGAACGTGGAAGCTGTCCGAACAGACTGCAGCACGAACGCGACTGAAACGGGTAAACAGCCGGTCCGCCTCCGTACCCATTCGGCCAGTGCTTTTCAACCGGTGGTACGCGGAAGGCCGTCTGGTGTTGTGTGAAGGTTTTGGGAATTATATTCCTCTCCCCATCATTCAATTATAAAGATGTTAATCGCATTACTAAAACTGTTTAAACGAACATGAAGTATTTATAAAGTTAAACTAGAAATGTACAGAGTGTACTTGGTGATACACGTAAATGTTTTGTTCGATTCAGTGGTACCTGAGGAAAAGAATGTCGAAAAGCACTGTTCTAAATGATGTAAAAACATGTGTGCACAACCATTGCAGAAAACAAACGGCAACAACAGCAAAAGGAGTCCGCCTTACCATATTAGCAAACGCGTCGACAATAATTTTTTTATTTGCTTCACTGGTCGAAGACATCTCTGATGAATGACACACTCCGAAGAAAACCTTGCAGTTACTTCACAATTGCGACGGAAATCCTGGCTCTTCTACGTGCCTTTACAGAACTGCCAGCTGTCAGCGCACCGACGTGCACGAGCCTCTGCATCGTCGACAGCTAACCACACACGGAGCGTCCTTAAATACAACTTCATTACTGCAAGCACACAATATACTGGTCGGTCGGCAAGTCCACACGAATTCATGACTGCAAGCACACAATATACTGGTCGGTCGGCAAGTCCGCACGAATTCATGACTGCAAGCACACAATATACTGGTCGGTCAGCAAGTCCACAAGAATAACAACACGGTGGGTCCGGAGGTACAAAAATCGCTGGCCACGGTGTTCACCAATTTGGAGGTATGTGCATGTAACAGCTAAATGAAATACGCCAACTGCATGGTGCGGGGCCGTTCTTGGGAAAATTATAGGAACTGCGCTAGTCAAGAAACTCCAAGGCTCATTACTATTTTCACGCAAGCCCACCACTAGGCCCTAGTCAGACGAATCCAGCCCGTATACGGACTACACAGTAAGTACAGTGGATAATATACTGTAATCCACAAAACAAAGAATGTTTTGGCTGACACAGTTACGTTAAAGCAGTAAATTTTATACCTACAAGTGTGGCCGAGAAGGGAATACGGCGTCGAAGCACGATAATGACACAAAATGTTCGGGAATATTATGTAGAGTTTCCACAAAAAATCTTACAGCTTTTACGCTACACAGCAAGGGTCTGGTCTGTGCTCGAGGGGTGCCACGAATGCTGACAGACGCACACAGAGGCAAGCATACAGTCGCCACTGACACTTCGCACTAAAGCGATACAGGACATGAGGGCTTCCTGTCGCAAACTGTCACGAGGAATGAAACCTGGACCCTGCATTCTGAACCCGAATTCCCGCAGTCAACGGGGTGGCGCCACACCATGTCTCCAAGGAACAAGAAATACAAGAGGGGGCCGCGAGGACAGCGAGGCCCAGTTACGGTCTTGCGGGATGGGAAACGCCCTACTCTTTCCAACATCTTGCCTTAGGGGCCAACAGGGAACTCTGATCACCATACTCAAAACACTAACATGCCTGGCATGTTCGCTCGTGTCGAGTTCGTTCCAAATGAAAAAAAGTCGGACGTGTTGCTCCTCCAGGACAACGCCCGGCCACATCTTAAGTGTGCGCATCACTGAGGCCATCACAAAATTTATATGGTCAGTGCTGCCGCACCCACCATTGTCTTGACCTCGCATCATCTGATGTTTACATGTTCGATCCTTTGAAAGACAGCGTGCGAGGGCTGATGATAAGGCAGTGCAGAATGCCGTGCGCCAGTGGCTGCAGAGGACGGAGCGGAAATTTTACCCGGCAGGAATACATGCCCGTGTTCAAACGTGGAAGAAGACTGCTGACACAGGTGGCTGCCACACTAAAAAATAACCATACCTTCGGCAAAGTTGTCGCAAAGTTCTGTTACATTTTTAGGTACCCAGCTTGTAAACAGCATGAAATAAAACAAGAGGATCCATCCATTGTTTTCTGACTCATCTACGTACGTTTAATTTTCTTTTCGTGAGTGCTACAGTGACGAGCAAAACTTCAGTACGGACTGTTTATTCATTCAGTATACAGACCTGACGTCTCAAAAGTGTGAAAAAGTATCCACTACCAGTGAATACCTGATGTGTTTCATACTGGTTTACTAAAGAGCACGGCTCATCACAGTCTTTAAACACCTATGCGTAGTCTTAAACTATTTATTTACAGTTCACGCTATTACAGCCCTGGCCTGTCTGTTGTTTAAAAAGTGAACAGGCACGTCTAAAATATTGGCACTTAGCTTTGAAATAACTGACATCACAAAAGTTACCCCCATTAATTGAAAATACAGAGGCAGTATGTGAACACACCAGAATGTACACTTTTTGCATTTAGTTAAAATTAAATTTATTCCAGCTTCTCTGGATGTCAAGCCCAAGTAACTTGAAGGGAGAGAAATGTGACATAATGTGTACTGCAGCATGTCAGTATGACAGTTAACATGACAGGACTAAAATGTCAGAATTAACAGAAGATTTAAGCTTTGGAAAAGACTCAAAGAGAGTGGTCGTTAATTGTTGGGGCAGGAGCTACTCATATTGCACTTATGGGAAATGCCACTGGAATGGATAACACACAGATTTAGCTACATAAAACCAAGTGGTAACTCTATAAAATATATACCCGCTACTCTAATATTTAAAAGCCCCGCATGTGATTCTTACCAAGGTTAGAACGAAAAACTATGCAGAGAATGACATAAGAAGGACGGACATTGTTAATTGGAGGATAGGGATAGATGGAGAAGAGCAACCTGGGAGGTCTTTATCCTTCTTGCATAATGGAGCCACAGAAGAAAAAAAAGAAAATATGATTCTTACAACTGATAGCAGTCACTTCTCTGCACAGCATGAAATGATGAGACTTTGTAATGGAGACAGACTCTGTGAAGTAAAAACTCAACTTTTATATATAGTGTGGATGAATTTCAGCCTTCCTAGGATTAATGGTTGAAGTAATGGCATTTTGTAGTTGTTACATTCAACCAAATTTTTTGATCGAATCTCCAGGAAGCTGGGCTTCAGCTTATCTTTAAAAATTTTCGGAAGTTTCTGATTATTTTAAAATATACAAAGCTATGTCCAACATATGAATTGTCCAGCACACACTTTTCCGCCTGCAGTTGTATTTTTTGTTGCTCTGTACAGTGGCTGTCATAGGTGCATCAAGCCTTAATTGTAGTCAACTTAGTATCATCATCACCGTCGTCGCATAGTCATCATCGTCATCGTCGTCAGTGTCATCATCACAATCATCTCAGGTTACAAATTGTTCCATCCTGTTCAAACCCCACGCCGCCCTCACATCCTCCCAGTGCCCTCACGTGCCGCTTGTGTACGAAATCTGTAAATACCAGAAAATGAAGCGGAAATCCACCTATTTTCACAGTTTAAGTATCTCTTCATGCAGCAAAGTTTACATATAATTCGGTGATTGTCTATTAAGAGTACTGGCCGCCGGGATGTGACGTCCTGTAGTCTGATAGGCATTCATAAACGTTTCGGGGAAACCTGTTACCTACACCCTCGGGGTATTCTGAAGAGGCATTACATTCCTACGAAATGCTGGTAATTTATACCAGGTTGCACGGCGTCACATTTCAAACTCTCTATTCTTCACAATCAGCGCGTTGAAATCTCGGATCTCACAAGGTATGAGCGTTACTTTAAAAGCAAGATAAACTGGTGACGGTAATTCATTACATCCCGATATGTGTCTGGAAGGTCTGAAGGAAACGGGCCCAAGACGCCTGGTGTGACGGTAAATCTCCACCTAGACTCAGTCAAGGCACCAGCCACCCCCAAATACTGGAACAGTACCTCAAATGGGCCACGACCCCTTCCAAATTCTTTCAAATTCACGATTAACCAGTCTTCGTTCCATCGGCGCTGTATATTCTTAGTCAACGACACGGGAAAAGGCCTGTGGAAAAGCCATCACTCAACCCTTCAAAACACATATTACAAATTCTGCACCTTCTCCACATTGCATTTGGATGCTATGTACGACTCTCATAATGAAAACCTATCATTTCCCTAAACCCCATTACCAGCTTGTCTTCGTAACGGAAAGGCAGTGTACTGTCTGTATAGTAGGAACTGGGTTTGTAAATTTCTTTGGACAAATTTCAGACTTCAGCCGGTTGGCCACGGCGCACCGGTATGCCGGTCATAAAAATGGACTACTCTACAACCATGTTCTTTACCAAAGGGAGACAAGTATGGATAGAACGTATGGACAAATTAAATCGAAGCCCGACACAATATCTCGAATATTGGTGGACAAAAAAGATAAATGTACGAGTTGGATCTTTCAGAATATTCGTAGTTATAATTTGGTTGTGTAAGTTGGCACAAATAATGCGAATGCAGCAATCTGGATCATAGCTAAGTGAGAAGATAATCCATTATGACTATGTATAAAGTGTGTCAAGCGCCGTAAATTACTGAGCTAATTTTAACTGGTCTGCCTAAACAGTTGTTCCAACTACTTTCCACGACCCTCCGTCGGGGTCAAGGTCGGTTACTCCGAAAAACTGTGAAATTGTACATTACCCATACTTAAAATTTCAAGCAAGCAGCTGTGGAAGCTGGTACGTTAAAAATGCATCGGTTGAAGCAGGAGTGCTTAAAATCGACATTCACTTCCAAATCTATGAACTAAACAGTTACTGAGTAATTACCAACAAAGACAACAAGCAACGCTACATGAGCTAAAACAACAAACCTGTGGTACAATTCTGATGCACAACTTCCCCTACGCATTCTGGAGAACACTTTCACATATATTTCGAAGTTAACATAACCTGTCAATATGAGGTAGAAATGGGGCCAATTACGAGTACTCCACGACTTCAATTAGTTATAGAAGGCAGGAAACAATACTTCACATGACAAAAAAAAACCAAGGAACAAAGAAAATCTATGCTACACTGTACCTTAATTTGTTAATGGCTAGAATGAAAAAGATTTTTTTCTCCATACCAACCCTCCTGAATAAATGGATTCTAGCAGAAGTCAGGAGCACTTTAAACAATCTCATGTAAAGGCAAGAATGATTACGTGCGTTTAATACCCGAGTAATACTACATATATTACAAATTCTATATAATATATATCACCAGCGAAATTACAAATGTCAATCACATTTATGCCGAACGTCTTCATGGACATGAATGAAACTGAACTGCACGATCCGTCATCAGCTTACGACTGCGTACTACGTAAAGAAAATTTAACCTACCTGAAATTTCTCAAAATTTTCTCTTTCCTGCTCGAGACTCGTTTTCCGTTGTTGTAGAACTCTGGGTAAAGATAGCGATGCCATCTCATATTACACAATTACCTCCAAAAATTGATAATAACACTACTGTTACCCTCGCACCACAATCCACCACCCGCTAACCTCACCACCACAGTTCATCTATCTGACTACTTCGCCACGCTCAGGTTTGCCAACGTTCACCTACAGACTGAGCTGTTTAATGCCGTCAACATGCAAACTGACACAAACCAGCAGTCACATGGCCACGCATCATTTACATCTAACATGTTTCTCTACGCGATCTCTAAATTATGGTACAGCAGCACATGAACAAAACAGAAGAGTATGCGGTTCCTCAAATTCCTTCTGTGTTTCTATACGAAGCCCACATCATTCCAAACTGTGTACTTTTACAACTTCTTTAATTATGTTGGTCACCATGATTGTGGTGATTCGTAACGCGTTAGAGCGGGAGGGTGAACGACTGGACAATCTGTACGCTCGCCCTATCTATCAACGATGCTATAAACTAATAATATGCGGCCCATTTGAAATAAGGCATTTTACACAATGTAATGGGTTTTCAATAACGATTTTACCTGCTTTTGGATAGTGACACCATAGGGTCAACGTTTCGGAATAACCTTCCACTTGAGGCTGGGAGCCAAAACTCCAAGTCCAACTCATGCTGCAACAGACCACTTGTCAGTCTGTCTCGTGCCTCCTGGAATTCATGACAAGGTATTAGCTCATGAACTTGAGGGTGTCAGTGCACCTAAGTGCACCCTGACGTGATAGCGGATCTGTCCCTTGTCAAAGTCAACCAGCATACAGGCAACACACTGGTTACATAAGACCTGTCTAATATAAATTTGACTTTAGATATATTTTTCCATAAACCACATATACAAAACTTTAAGCTGAATAAATATTGCATTATGCTCCATATATAAACTTTCATTGTGGGGTATATTTTTTAAAAATCAGTACACACCTAAACTAAAACACTGTATCACACAAACTAAGCTAACCTCCCTTAATTTTTTTTATTGACTTACTTAGTGCACCTACAATTATTTTAAAGGTTTCACGGCAACTGTCCTTTGTATAGTACCTCAGTAAACATAGGATTAACATACAGTAAGCAAACCAAAAAAGAGACAAGTTCTATATATATGTGTATATACACACACACACACACACATATATATGTATATAATGTTTCAGTGGGTAGAGTGTCAAATTCTGTCATACTCAAGTTGAGTTATCTAAAGGTTTGCAGAATAGACCCCTTACATGAGTTAAAGAGTGTCTGTACTGTGGATACATGCCCCCTGTCAGTCCAGGCTGTACAGCAGACTGTGCCATATCTTACTCAACTTCTGTGAAATCAGTGACGTGTCAGTCCCTTGGTCATAAATTTGACAGACGCAAAGACTGGAATTGGTGGAAGGCAGGGCAGAACCTGGGGCTGAGCAAGTCGATGGGAATGTGTGGCCCTATCAAAGGGGAAAAGGGGAGGTTAACGTACAATACAGCAACAGTAGCATAACTGACCAAAGAAAGTCACTAAATATGTTGTACAGTACACTCACCTCCTAACTGAATTTTAGTGGTTTCTAATTTTCTACTTCAAAACAAGCACAACAAAAGAAAATGTTGGGTAACATTTTGCATTAGTTGGTAACAAGTAATGCCTCAACAATGACTAGTCAAATTTATCAGCCTCCATATACAGTCTTCCAGACAAAGAACCTCAGTACTGAAGGACAGGTGCTGTCACCACTCACTGCACACCAAATGACACTGTCCTGCTCCAGTACGTCCAGAATCTGCTGCCTGCTCATTTAAAACATATGCAGCCAATCCACCATCACTGCCTTGGCACATACCCACTTATGAATTTCAACAGGTTGCCATCCTTCAGCTACAAGAAACTGAATCAATGCTCAATGGTCATGTTTGAACAGGTTCACCATCTGGTACACCATCTTAAAGACGTAGTGTACCATCCCTGGTACTAACTATTCACCCAGCCAACTGCAATATCCTACACAAGTGTCTTCCAGCATGTTTACCAAGTTACATATGCAGCTGCACTATCTACACTGCCACAGCAGCACTGTAAATTTATTTCAGTTGTACCTGCTTTATACATTCAACAGGTGAAGAGTCTCCACAGCCCTGTTGCTATCCAATTCTCCAAAGCTGCAAACCAGTTCGAAATTATAATATGATAATGTTCAATTCCATATCATGTAACTTGTTGAAGTCAATGCTGAATGTATTTGTTATATACTGTGTACAAACTGTGTAACCACGTTAGTTATGAATTAATTACTATTGAACACTTGCACTGGTGACGCCACCACAAACTCAATCCACAAGATTCACTGTATTTCCCCACTATCATGAAAAATAACTTATTTTCCCATCATACACATACCACATTCACCACACTTCCTGATGATCCTGGAAACTAAATGATTTATACATAACACAGATACCTGCAGCAACATCATCTCACAACTCTGAGCAACAGCAGTACTTCAGCATATTAAAATCCTGCTCTGCACATTTCCACAAACACACATATTGATCTGTATATAATACCACAGGAGCTACGAAAACTAACACAGTTAATCACCCTAGGTGTAGCAGAAACTGGAATGATGTGTCTGCAACCAGGAGGTGCTTGCTTCATGCTGGAACCTGTTACAAATCACTTGCCAAGCTGGTGCTCTTTATGCAGCCTAAGATCAGACTGTAAAAGGGGTGAACCCTGACCTCCCACCTGTAATGCCATAACCAGCCACAAATCCAGGCAGCAGAATGGGGGCCAGTGACTTCCATCGCTATGGACCCCTTAAGAACCTCGCTGGCAAGCAATTTGCAACAGACACCAATATCAAGCAAGCTGTCACTTATCAACACTGACTTCTTTTATGCCAAAATATAGGCTTTGGTACCACAAATGCTTAAATGGCATGGGTGACAATGTGGAGGTTGACGAGTACCATCTGCGACCCACGAGCCATGTACATCGAAATTAGAATACAGTTCTTGACATCAAAGTGTTTACCTTATTTCTTTTAACCTTCCCTGTACACAAATAGTAAAAGCTGTTTCAGTACTGTGACACAAAACACAAATAAGTATGCTCCACTATATTCTATGGAATGTAAGCCACACACCATGACAACAAAAGAAACACAAGGAATCGGAAACAGTAGAAATTTGTTACAAGGTATGTCAATGGGCTTTAATGTGACTAACACAGCTTTCTTCCAAGACAGTACAGATTTGTTTACTGCGGCATGACTGTTTGTTATTCAGAACAGCTATGGCTGTTTTAATATTCAGTTATATCAAAGCAATTGAAGTCACCATCTGATCTCTCAGTGTAGCTCAGTCACTCTCTGATCCAGAGCCAGATGCTTCATCTTCTGATGTTGGCGGTGTACTTTCTATTGGTTCATCTACATCATCATTGTCTGCTTCTTTCTTAACTTTGACTGGAGATGATTTTTTCTTTTTATCTGCTGCCTCATCATCAGAGCTTATGTTTTCCTTTTTAACCTTAATATCAGCATCTGGCTCTTTCTTCACTTCTTCCAGTTTCTGTAACAATAATAAAACTGCATTATCAACACATGCAACTAGTCACTATGAGCTGATCCTTACTCAGATTGGCAAGAAGTCACTACAGTAGTAGGTCTGTATACTGAATGAATAAACAATAAAGGTTAAGGATTCAAATGCCAAATATTAAACATTTATATAACTTTTTTCATATTTGCTCCTTCTATAGCACTGCATTAAAAAAATGAAAAAGTCTGATTTCAAAGTATTCTGCCCTCAGTCAAGACCTCCTTTTGTTTTTAACCACAGCAGGAAGTACAGGATATGCATTTGAGGATGACTGTCGATCGTTCAATGTACTAAAATTCTGAAAACATACATGTAGCATTACTTTTGTGTACAACCTGTACAGTTCACCAGAAAACACAAGTGGGACAAGTGCGGACACCCCGAGGGTGGGTTTCAGCCCAGGTGAAAAAAAGTTTTTGTGACCCCAGCAAGGGCAGACTGGCTAAAAATCTTTATACTAAATCAGAAAGACTCTCAGTTGCAGAGTGACTTGGGGTAGGTCTGAAAGGGTTAATCTGTACAGTTGACAAATAATGATACCACTGAAAAATACAAAAACCTACACAACATAGTCGGGCACCGGGCTCTGTTCCAGACCCGCCAAGCCTCCCCCCCTTGCTGGTCTCATCAGCATTGGACGTGTGTTTTGTTCTCCTTTAGACCTTTGGTTTAAAAAACTTTTTCTGCTGACAAATATTTAATGGCAACTTTGAGACACAAAAGTTTTGGTTAAAACACATAAATTATGTAAGTTATTATGATCTTAGAGAAAATTATAGAAAGTGAAATTCATAACATTTTAATTATTAGTACTTGAATTTAATTGTATTGTCAAGAAAATCCTCGCAAAACAGTCACCTTGTACATATATTTGACAACCAAATATAGGCAATCTCTGTTTCTCTGCCCATCTGTTCTTTATTCATTCTCACCATTCTGACTGACAAGTCAAAAACGCAGTATACACACCGGTTTTTTAGCTGGTTGTGGTTTGTTGGCAGATTTCCTTTCCTTCCCTCCCTTGTCATCATTTTCACTGGAACTGCTGCTATCTGCATCACTTATATACTCTTTGCTCTTGAAGGTTCCAGATTTGGTTGGAGATGACTTGGGAGTTGATTCTTTTCTCTTTGTTTCTTTCTTCTTTTCCTTAGAAGCATTTCCTCCTCCACCTCCTGATGTCTGATATTCCTTCATGGCTTTAGCATATTCTTCTTTCAGCTTGGATGCTTTATTTTCCCATTCCTAAATAGGAACACAAAGCTTCAGTTATTAATTCAGTATGGTACAAGTTTTAATACTGACATCATTATACACATCAAAATAATGTTAAATTATATATAGATTCTGATACAAGGGTTCAAAGCTATATATATTACCGGTATTTACATTTACTGAAATCTACTGTGAGCACAAGTATTCTAAATACCTATCACTTGTGCATCTTGTTCTTCATAATGGTTAAATCACCAATTATCTACAGAGAAGAACTCTTAAATAAAATGCACATAAATACAGTATGTACTCCTTTCCCTCCCTAAATACAGTAACTTACACTCTTACTCTGGTACAGATGGAGTGATTTTAATTGAATGCTTGTTTTAAATCTGGCAGATAACAGTGGTTAAAAAAATGACACACACACGCGCGCACACACACATACACACAACTCTCTGGAATGTACTAACTTCCCAGTTTTCAAATTTTGTCTTACTTGTGGCTTCAAATTTTATGTTTACTACTACATTTATCCACCACACCTGAAAAGTATCAAATTACATAGCCAGAATGAAGGATGTTGGATTCGGCTTCCAAGTGACAGAGCAGAAAAGTACTGTCAGAAACTCCAACATATGTCCTAGCAAAAAATGCAGTAACTACAAATGACTTGTAGAAATATCACACACATCAGCACATGCTTTACACTTGCAATCTTATTGAGTAACTATGCAAAAAAATGTCTGTTGTCAAGATTATATGTACCCTACAAATGTATTACATTTACCTTTAAAACTCAAAATTTCTTAGTGCCAGTAAATTTTTTTGAGTGTGGCAGATCATGTCTGTTAAAAGCAGTAAAATGATTCCACAATCCCCCCACCACCCACACCCCCACACACACGCGCACGCACGCACACACCCACAAGACAATACGCAATATATCTCATGGTCTATCAATCCATCCTTATTTGCACACCCCACTTCTGTAACACCCAACTTCCTGATTAACAAAGGATAACAAACATACTGATTTGTCCTTCAGATCTCTCCACATCTCTCCACCTTTCTTGGCGATGTCAGTAACTGCAATACCAGGGTTGTCTGACTTGATCTTGTCTCTATTTGCATTTAGGTACAACATGAATGCTGTTGGAGGCCGTTTTGGTTTATTTTCATCCTTGTCCTTCTTTGCTTGTTTCCTTCGAGGCTTTTCAGACTAGACAGCAACATAAGAAAGTATCTTGTGAATAAAGTAGTTATATTTACAACAAATAATCTCAATAATTTGAAAAATGTGATACATGACAGAGCTAGGTAACCTTCATGACATAAGATTTCATCCACATCATAGAAGATTCAAGTGACCACGACCTACGTTAAGGCAATATACAAGCATTAAACGTGGGGAGAGAATGCAGTAAATTACACAAGCAGCCAGTTTCCAGCAATGTTCCAAACTGAGTACCTCTGACTGCGTATAAATGTTACTACTTTGTCAGGCAGGTTACTAAAAATTCCCCATGAAAGTAATGTACGTCAAACTAATATTTAACAACATCCCAATAACTCATTTCTACTTTACTCACCACTGTTTTGGTTTTCTTTGGTTTTTTCTCTTTTTCTTTTTTCTTCTTGTTTTTCTCCTGATCAGAACTGTCTGATCCCTCATCAGAATCTGATGGGGAGGGATTGCTGTCATACCTGCAAAACAAGGTGGACATATTAAAAGAATTCTGAGGTTGCAACATAATTTCAATAATTAATGTTGCATCAAATATCCCCCTCACGTCAAAAACTATCAATCAAGACACAAAACTAAGAAGACCTTAAATGGAGAACATTCTAAAACAAATGATTTTGTTGGGACAATGGAAACTGACTTAAGACGGTAAATTTTACATTAAAGAAATTAAATAGGACTTTCATGATTGTAAACACAGTGCAAGAAAAATGAAATAAACAGAATTCAAACCTACCATCGCTGGTTCACAAACACCAGACGCAATATGCTCTTTTAGGGGGGCCATATAACAATGCATTTAAAAAAAAAAGAAAAAAGAAAAGAAAAGAAAAACGTGGGTGAAAACAACAGCTTGGCCTATGTAACACGGCAACTTTGACACGACCCAAGGCAGGCTCTCTACATAGGCACAGCATGACATACGCTCATAACACATGCCACTTGTCACTCTAACAACACATAAGCAAAGAACCGAAGAAACATACAAAGATGAGTAGCTGCAGATACATCATGGCACCCACCACAAGAAACTGCTAGCACCAAAGCACCAATTAATGACAAGCAACTTTTGGTACAAATCTGGGACTTCAGTTCCTCACGCAAGAGATAATTAGACCTGTTGTGTCACCAATTGCTAAATTATAATTGTTAGTTTCTGTGGACTGTGATTCATTGGGCTAAATAGCACTGATCATAGTTGAAACTAGGGCTAAATGGCACTGACCATAGTTCAAACTATCACATGAGCACCCGTACTAATGTAACTAGGTTCACTGATATGATCCCGCCATTTTATTGTAACATTTACTACCACACGTGATAAGCAATTCAATGTGTGACTGCCCTCCACTGCCTCACAATGTCATGCATCAGACTATGGCAACATGGAACATGTTGAGTCACGTATGCCACTTCTGCTTGGGGTGCGTACACAAACTTATGGCCTATGGTCACAACAAGTTGTACAAAAAAATGATCTGATCCCCAGATATGAGGCATGGGACACCTGTACCATATCAGTTCGTGGAGATCTAGCCAGCCATCACAAAGCCAGGACAAACTGACAGGCTGTGAGCCTCCACTAGAAACAGTAGTTAAAATCAGCCCCATATGGGATTCAAGGATTCCCCACTTCTTCTAAATAGTAATCCTATCCTGCAGAATTATTTCACATGTCCAAACAGGAATTTCAATAAGAATCAACAGAAGAAAGACATCTTTGAAAAAAACTGAGATAATGAAATTCATAATGGACACGTTCTAACAGCAATAATATAAGACACTTTACCATATGCTGGTGAATGTAAGGTAACCACCCTCTGCACCATTCATGGTGCAATACTTGGCCCGTATCACAGCCGATTACGAAATTTTAGATTATCATATTCAATACCGAAAATAAATATAACTATTTAAAAAAAGCACATATGAGTCAAACTGTGTGAAATAACTAGACGTAAAATAACTTTGTTTGGGAGGTTGCACCATCACCACATTTTGCAAGTTCTTTAAAAAATTAAACAGAAGTGAGTTTTAACATTTCTGAAGTACACACAACTTACTCCTCAGCAACATCACTCTCTTGCTGATCAGGGTTGAAGTCTTCATCAGTAGACCCTTCCTCTGATTCTCCTCCATCACCTTCATACCTCTCCTCTGCTTCAGCCTTTACTCTAGCAAGGTAAGCATCAGGCTCATCCTCTTGGTCTGAATCACCAAAATCTTCTGCATATGATGGTTTATCCTGCAACATGAAATATCCCCAAACTCTGTGAAGTGGTGTACTGTGCACAATCAAGCATCATGTTCTCTGCTGTAAATACTGATTTTAATAGGGAATATAATGGCATCTCAAATCACTGATTGTCATTGTTTCTATTGCTCTGCTCCTTGCTGATGATTTTAGAAATTTGAATGCTTCTATTTTTAACCCTGTTGATTATATGTTATGAACCTGCAGCTGGTGAATTACAAGTGATAGAAGTCCTTTGAAATGATGAACGAGCAACACAGTTAATCTTCAATATTCTTTCACGTGCTCTCCGTTCAGTAACACTACAGCTCCCATTGAGTGTGGTCAAACCGTGTACAAGTTGATGGAGAAATGCATACGTGTGCACACACACAGTCCATTATGGAAGCTCAGATTTTTGCAAGACAGAGACTGGCAAATAAGGATATTGCGCAAACTGGGACAGTAAAGCCACAACAGGATATATCGAACGCAATGATGACTTACAGATTTTCCTCGATTCTTCACTCTAAGTTTCTTGGATGTGATAAAATCAAACAGTTTGCCATATTCATCCTTTTCAATGCTGCTGAATGTGTGCACAACTCCAGACTTCGTCTCCACTTCAAAATCAAACGACCTGCACCCAGCATTACAACATAAATTAAATTTTTCTACATGTAAGTCAATGATACACAACACAAGATTAACTTTCCATAACAGGACGTTGTACCTATATTCACACTGTATAAAACTAATGAGGTGACAAATGTAATGAAAACATGATTAAGGAAGACAAACTGGCAAAGAAGTAGAAGTTTATGTGGTCACTTAAAAGGTACATATGGACATTCGCATGAACACACTTAAAAAACTGAAAACCTATCAAAATAGAAGATTCCCCAGCCAAGATCTTAGCCACGTACCTCCCACATATGTACTGATCACTTCAGTGTTTCTTGGCTGATGAATGCAAACCATTAGCAAAGACACCCTTAACACACAATACTGAACACTGTAAAATGCCATGTCATCACATAAAACACCCGATTTACTTTCAGAAGCCCCCCCACCCAGTGTGTGTGTGTGTGTGTGTGTGTGTGTGTACACACATGCACGCATGCACGCGTGCACACCCACCCACACACACACACACCCACACCCACACACACCTAGTCGAACTCGGTTATAATGTCATGAAAGGGACAGAATATTTTGTGTCGTTATTACTGAGGAGTATAATGTGTTATGGTTAACAGTGACAAATTGATTCATATTCTATAGGCCACATGTCACATAAACTGATGCCGTTACAAGCAGGTTCAACTGTAGATATACAAATTATGGGTCACCCATGCTTGTGGCCTGACAGGTTAATTACACATTCACTCCTAATCAGTAAATCTTTCTATGTTTGGAAAGGTACTTTCCCATTGTATGGAGTGCAGCAGAGAAAAGAAGAATTGTTATAAGCAGTTTTTCCCCTGTAACCTCCGCAGGGTTTCTGGCACAATTTTTGGGTAAAAATGTACAAACTTTGTGGCAGTAAATACAGTTATGTTCACTTGGTTGATCTCCCCAATCACAGTTTATCTGCCACTTTTATTTTTTGATCATTTGAAACTAACCCACTGACCCAAAGTAATGCACTGCTAGAGCCCACTACTTTCTCTTTGCTTCTAACCCTTCATACAGTCTACAAACACAATGTGCAACCTCCAAGGCACTACCTGGTAACACATCATTTTGATGAATGGTAGTTCCACAAAGTTACATGCACTACTGAGTCTAAGGAAATCAATCCACAAATAAGGACAATATTAAA
This sequence comes from Coptotermes formosanus, assembly GCA_013340265.1. Taxonomy (NCBI): domain Eukaryota; kingdom Metazoa; phylum Arthropoda; class Insecta; order Blattodea; family Rhinotermitidae; genus Coptotermes; species Coptotermes formosanus. The sequence continues at coordinate 434,547 of BLKM01012222.1, read as the reverse complement.
ATGTAAGGAAATAAGTTGAACCTCAAAACTCGCAAGATCAAAAAAGGCATTATTATGCTTCAATGCCTAACATAACTATGCACGAACCTACCTAGTTCCACCACCACTTCGAGCGAAGTTAACACTGCTGATTTCTTCAAAGCGGATATGCACTGGCGGTTTATGTACATATATGAAACCTCTCTCCAAAGGGTACATGTAGCCAGCTGCTGCCTTGTAAGAGCAGCCAATCGCAGGAGTTCCTGAATGACTGCAAAAACAAACAATTGTTATAAATGAGAGAAAAACAGGAGCCCTTTTATTCTCTCGGTTTAATTTAGTTCAATTACCAATCAAATACTCTAATTTGCTGTTGCTAGGATACCTACCCAACAAATCCACCTGGCACTGTAATCTTCCTGTTTACAATTGCCTTCATAACTTTTCCCATTACTTCATATGTGGGACCTGTCATTTCTTTAGTCAATTTGCCTTCATATTTCTCTTGCAGTTCTTCCCTAGAAAAAAAAAACATTAAGTCAACATAATGACATCTTTACTGTTATTCATACATGTGAAGAAGTATCCCAGCCCAGCCAAATGTGTCACTTAAGACATGAATACAATGTGAAGATCACAATATTGTCAACAATACAAGATTTATCTGTTTCAAAATTTCCCCCCATACTCTCTGCCTGGTTGTTTCAACAGCATCATGTAGGGTGCAATGTATGAACTGATCTGTATCCACCACTGTTTCATTGCTACACAACCAGATATGGTTTAATATATGAAGTAATGTACTGCATTGACCTGAACATAACAAAACCCTCCTCCACAACCTTCAATGTTCAGAAAAATACCTACACAGAACATGTTTAATTTTGTGTGAGATTACAGGACAACCACGTGATCCCAGAGCCAATCTGAACACGGCAACAAACACAAAAGTCCCACCGATCAAACTCACGGCCACCACCTCAAAGTCCTTGAATTCAATTGAAATCAAGTTTCAACTGTTCACCTTAACATTGGTATACAATGATAAAACATTTTAACTAATGAACTTGTAATTTAAGTGAGTGACATCTTGCCATCCCTCACATACTCTGTAAAAGGTAATTCAATGAAGATCTCTTCCTCTTGTCCAAACAGAAACACCAGATAATGGTATCTTGTCTGACCTTGTTTGATAGGAGGATCCAAGCTCACCTGAAACAAAACAGCAGTTCATGAAGTACATATCAAATGGCTTGTACTTTTAATGAACACATCTCCAAGTACCGAACTACTTACAACAAAGAACATCTGCCTGCTGTCCTTGTGAGGCAGAATAAACAGTCGCAGCACAGTTGACATTGGAATCTTATAGTCAAAAGTTTTACCATGGAGCTGAAAGAATGACTGAAAGATCTTGATATCGTAACGTCCACTGAAACAAGAAAAAACTACATCATGTATAATCACTTAAGTTCAACATTAGTGTATTATGTTCTGTACGCAACATATTTGTGTCTTTAATAAGTGTTTACGACCAATAAAAGAGCAAAATTGCAAAGAATGCACTTGGAAAAACGTCTGTGATACAAACTGGACTACAAAGCAGCTTCTGTACAAATGGTTCATGCTGGGAGAATACCATAACGTACACAAATGTGCCCACATCACACATTATGCCACACACATACCCTGTATGAAAAAAGGGACATTACTGTATTTAAAATTCTCAACAGTTACACAATTTATAAAGGCAACAGACACTACATACTACACAAATAAGCTAGATGAAATCCTAAATAAAGGCCACTGATGCCATTGCAAAACAGACATTACTGAGAGATACAAATACTGCTGGGTCACCAGGTATGAAGATAATGGGGTGGGGATAATAAACAACAAAGTAACTCCATGGACAAGATACCCTGCTAAAAAGCCAAGTCACTCAGCTAGTCAAGAAATTACCCCCATTTCATGAAAACTAAAGGTTTGTTACTGTGTTCACAAGAGTCCCTCAATGAACCCCATTCTAAGTTCTCTCATGCTCAATGACTTGGTCATTCGAACAACACTCAATATTAGCAAATAATTTTCACTCAAGCACTATTCAGTTTACTCATACAGTTGATACAGGACCACCCAGCCCAAAACCTTGTCAGTATACCAGCTGCATTATTCCAGCTCCTGAACAAGAACATTAGGAGCTCAATGCAGGAACAGGCTCCATGGACTGCTTTCCTGGATATAAGTGTAAAAAGGGACACACCTGTGTGAATTCTTCCCCAAAATTTGTCAAACAGATAAAATGGTCTTGAAAACATAATAAGGGAACAAGAGTCCTTTTAAGAAAATTCAGTATATTGGATTTGACACAATACATAATATTTAATTTTATAATCTGTGAACTACAAATTTCAAGTGAATGCAGTCTACTGAGTATTAATATTTCACACCTAACGTAGGGGTACAGTAAGTGACATACGTGCAATGAGAAAGTGGAAAGCTTTTATAACATGTGGTGCTTAAAACATGGTTGTGAAATATCACAAAAAATGACAGGCAAACTTAGAAGTGAGTTCACTATAATATGAGTATAATAAAACATCTTCTTCTAAAGTTCAGTGTATGGAAGTAGACTGTACTTCAAATTCAAATTCTATGACACAAAAAAGTGCGCAGGAAGTGAAGCCAGACAGACTTCATCAGGACCTATAAAAATTTTGGATATATAACATCAAGTTTAAGAAGACAGGCAACGTACATACAAATGTAACAATGAGGTGTGTTCGAGTGACCATTGTTGCCATGGATAAGCAATAAGTATTACCTACAGGATTCTGAGTGTGTCTCACTAGCCTTAGTTATCCAGCATGCAAAGTGCATGCACCGTACTACATTGTCATCTGTGGCCTGTCCAGCTCTACCATATTTTTCTGCATTACCTCATAAACGGCATGGTTTGCAAAAAAAGTTACTGTACACAAATGTGCACTGATTTTTTTAACGTCTGTCTGAAACGTTACTCATTCTAAGAAGAATTAAGCAAGATTCTACCATAAATGCACATTGGTCTTCATGTAAAGTACCTGTTATTCTTGCCAGATTTTAATCAAACTTGAATTTTCTTGACAAACTTTCAAAAAATACTTGAATATCAAATTTCACGAAAATCCATTTAGTGTGAGCAGGGTTGTTCCATTAGGATAGACAGACAGACATGATGAAGCTAACAGTCACTTTTCACAATTTTTCAAATGTGCCTAAAAACAGAGTTTTCACTAAGGGCTTGCAATTTCAGTAGAAATGATATGGCACTTCTTCCACACGCTGTTTCATAAGACCAGTACCACAGAGATTAAGGATTCTACCCATGACAGTGTAAGGGATGCTGGTATTGCAACTTGCATTCTTAACCTTGGTATTACATGGAGATATGTTGCAAGCAGATTAGAAGTGCAATCATATGTCCCCACATAAACAGTGACACCTAGAAAGAGGCAAAAATATACATACCGTGGTGTAAGACACTGGATTTCCTTGAATATAGTAATAGCATCCCCTGACAAACTGATGACGCTTGCTTGCTTCATAACCTAGTAACATACATTCAAAGGAAAGCATTATCAGAGTGTAACTAATGAACTACATGGCACAGAATACTTAGGAAGATGACAGACATTATAATCTTCAACAAATTCTCTACACAATGGTACATTACCTTTACCACCTAATCCCACCAATGAACACTATTCTGTGTCACATGAATCCACTGCACACCCTCACAGCCTATACAAGATCCATTTTAATATAATCCTCCCATGAAAGACCGGGCCTCCTGAAGATCCCTTCAGATATTCGAACTAAAATGTTCCCAAGATTTCACATTTACCCCCTCCCCACCCAGTTTTATTGTCTCTAATTCAACAAATTAATTTCTGATCATAAATTTCCTTGCTTACTGTGAAGCAAGACTTTTACTATTCAGAACAATATTTGAAACACAAAATATATAGCTTATTTCATCTTAGTTCATGTCACATGTAACTACTGCACTGTAACATTCATACCTGTTGATGGAAGGCTTCCACTGGATCATCTCCTGCCAATTCACTTGAAGGAATGTGAAATCTCATCTCCATTAAACTTACAGGAGCATCATCATTCTGAAAGCGCAATAAAAGGGATAAACCTTTTACGGTAAACTTATCCAAGTTCACAACATGCCTATTTCACTGTATAATGCTGCACAATACAGCCGTCTATGAAGAACTGCTGATACAACTGTAGAACACATGCTTAATTTCATGACAAATTCAGTTCTGTAAGACATACTTCATGAAATTCTGTAAGCTTATCTTATACAAAATACTTTCATCACTCCAGTTCTTTTATTTCGTCTGATTTCTAGACGATCATTACAGGACTTTTATAGTGCATAAAACTATCACATCCACTTCTTCATTGGTACAAGACAACCTGGTAATGCTTAAAGCACATATGCTAAAGCAGTACAAAATTAAATGACAGAACAGACGCGTGTTACATCCTTTGTTTACAGATCCTAAATTTAATTCAAGTGGATTACTTAGTTTGTACAAAACACAAACTCTAATTATAATTATACTGAACACACATTACACCAGGGTTAAAAAAACATTCTCATTCAGGGATGACAAGCTACTAATGTACAAACAGAATTCCAGCAATTTGCGATCTGGAAAATATGCTTGTCCCATATGTCGTAAAGTTCGTCCTTTGAGATACTGTCAGTTAAAACTGGCCTCTTATACTACCATTTATACACCTACCTGATGAAATTCCAGTGTCACTTCATTCTTTCCAGTTGTGCACTGAGACACATGGTTTAAAGGGATCTCAAGAGCAGTGTTGTTGCCAACATCGAAACTTAAAACTGAACCATTAAATTTTGCTGTTCCCCAGTTCCAGCCCTTCAGGCTCAACTCCTTTTCTAACATTTCCTTCTTGTAGTTTGATGAGAAAAACTTCGCAATTTTTTCTTGTTCCTGTACATACAGAATGAACATGTGCATGAACATTTATTAAGAATCATTTTTGCTTACTGACACAAATATTTTACATAACAGCATCCACATTTACGAGTGTAGAATAAGAAATACATGGAGTTCTTAAGCACAATTCATGTTACTTATCTATGCCAGATACTTTCATCCTGATTAGTCAGTGGCTCCATCATGATGACTTTGTTCGAGCCTTGGTGTGTTCCCAATTATACTTATGTTCCAGTTCTACAAAATCTTGTATGCCAGTGTTTCACATCATGTAAGTTTACAGTCCAATAATCTGATTCAATTTATCTGATTCATGGCCATATGGTTATCCTACCCGTATCAGTACTTTCTTACTGCTTATACAGTAACCCCTTGTCCAACACGATTTACACTATATACTACAAGTCCACAAACTCTCCAAAAATCTAGATGCCACCTCAAAATTCTAGGTGCCAGAAAGGTGACATAAAGTAAGTGCCATACTGAAGATGCACAAATATTAGGTGCCACCATACAAAATTTAGTTACCTGGGAAACTGTGCACCCCTGCTATTGACATTTGAAAATAATTAAATATGCAGGGAAAAAATTTGCCAAATGCTGAAGAATTTAAAAGCACATGTATAAACATGGGCAGTAACTCAGACGCTGTGACAGCTGGCAGCATCAGTTACCCAAGCACTGTGTAAATGTTTAAGGTTCGAAAATGTACTTTTGATGAAGGTGGGCAGCTCATAAATGTCCGTGTTCGAATAACCCCATCTTCCCACAAGAAGTTTCCACAACAGTTTTTCCCAACATGCTGTAATCACTTTCTCTAACCTCCACAGTGGATAAGGAATTACTGTCATAGTAGAATTGTTACAGGGTTTTCACTTTCTGCCTCAGAAGCACCTACTTCTTAAGTACGGAGTATTCTCTGTTAAATTTGTTAGATATAACCTCAAAAATCTGCATCATCATCATCATCATCATCATCATCATCATCATCATCATCATTCTCTTCCTCCACCTCCTCCTCCTCCTCCTCACAATTTGAACTGCAAACACTATTTCATGCGTAATTTGTACATATGTTTATAATCTACCTTCATGCCAAGTTATGTTTTCCTGACCCCATGTGTTCCATTAGTTACTTCTTCAAAGCAAAAGATAACTGAACACTTACTTTTTTATAAATATGACTACATTTCTTTTACATATGACAATAAATTACCTTAACAAAAGTTGCACCTTTCAAAAATGTATTATCATGGTGTCACTCCAATCTTACAAGTATGTATATCTGTAATGCTGTTACTAATACTCTACATGAGGTTCACTGGCATCAATGGACTTAATATTGATATCAATCTGTCATCGCAAACTCCAGTCTTCAAGAACTATTACCAGTACCATCAACAAACCTAAGACATGAACATAACTTAAATTTAAATGTACTTACTCCTTCTTTGAAACCACCAAACCTATGAAGAGTTCCATTTTTCAAAAATATACGAATACCCCATGTTCCAACCAATCTTTGCCAGTTCACAATATCTAAGTCAGATGCTGTTATTTGCTCCACTTTTCCCGTCCTGCTGTTCTTGAAGATGATGTGTTGGTCAGTCAACTTCAGTCGTCCCGGGCACTATGGAACATAAAAACTTTAATATTTGTAATGCTGTATCATAATGTTTATTGTTTAATCAGCTCTCAGTCCCACTCTTAAAAGCAGCCAATATTAGCCACGACCTTCCAAATTCAAAGGCTGGCAGGTTGAAATATTAACTGTATCTGCCTAAAGCACAGTTTCAGCACAATGCAGTAATCATGTACAGAAAAGCTGTGAAATGAAACAACACATTCATAACCTTACTGATACCATGAATGCACTAATTATGTCACCATCATCAAAATTTCAAGTAACTTCATTTCAGGTCTGCTTCATGTCTGTTTATGAAACGGATATTAATATTTACATGTCATTTTCCTGCCATCTTCAGTAAGAAAGCACATATGTATATGTTAAGGGCACCATTTATCACACTGTAATATTAAACAGCTCTGCCACTTCTGCAATGTAGTGTTAAACTGCAAAAGGCAGGGATATTCACACGCGGTGTGCGGCCCATAACCTAATTCATAATGCCCAAACTACAAAACATTAAACCCTGAATTATAACATTTGAGGTACGCACATAAAGCTACGTGGTGGGGAAGTGTTTCACTTTCAATTTACCGTCTTGGGAGGCTACATACCACACGCAAATCTATACGTTCGACATCAAACGTTACACTCAATGAACTTGAAAACAAAGCTTTTTGTGTATCAACATTACATGAGCATCTCCTAACATTGCATTCCTACAACTAACCTATTTTCAACTACGTAACACAAAATAAATAATCCTTACCATAGCGCCCTTCACTTCAGCTGATATGTCTGAATACTCTAAGAAATCCATTTTCCTGTACTTAACGCCGACTTCGCCTTCTCTTTTTCTGTAAGTTCATACCACTTCCCCTCTTGTGCGCGTAAAACAGTGTCCCCCAGCACAGCAGGAAGACCAACCTTCCTTTGACTTATTCGAAATATTCCTGAAACAGGCAATACTTCCCTAAATTCCAAGGGTTATTGGCGGGGCTTGGCGGTTCATTTCAGACCGAACCGAATGGGGGTATCGAGCATGTACAACAGCTGATAAATTATTCTTCATGTTCTTGATGCGTTCTTTATTGCATCATAATTGTTTCTAGCATTAACGACCTCAACGAAAAGTCAAAAGTTGAAACTGGTTATTGTGTACAGTCGTGCTAAACTTTCCCTAGAAATTATGTTGCAACTGAGCGTGCTGCTGTATACGGTAAATAATTTACTCAATCCCACGTCCAGATAGTTTTCCTATTCATGCAGTACACATTAAACTCCTTAATTATTGTATTTGTAACCAGTTGTAACTGGTTGAGACTAAATGACCACGTGGTGTATGCTTACAGATTTATGACAGCCAATAGTAAGGAATGACATCATCACCGCTTCTGACGTACGTTTGGCAGCGAGTAAGACTGTAATACTGAAACGGTAAGATTCAATTATTATATATGTAATTATCTGCTTAGAGATTTGTGGTGATATGGCAGGAAACCGTGGCGACAATAAATTTGTATGATACTTCACAGTAACATAGCTAGGTTTTCTGACGCCCGGGGAGGAATAATGATAATGGCCACCACTATCGGAAATTATGATGTTAAAAAATCACAATTATCTACAGAATTTCCTTTTATTTGGCTCCGTGGTTTAAATTTGTGAGCGCATAGATCGAATTTTGTCATTTAAAATATTGATTTTGCCGCTGAGGGCGGCTGCATTACGGCGTCTTTAGTTAACGCACGTAATCCATGAACGAAAATTAACAGACGCCGCGGTCGCTCTTGTGTGACGTCGAAACATGCGTTTCAAACCACCATTAAACCGGGGTTTCCATGGTTGTAGAGTTGGAGAGGTTGGATTTTAGGCGAGCCGGGTGTTGGTTTTGAGCTTTGACATTGGTTGAGAGATTCCTTTCGCCCTGAATTAAGGTGCACTGATGAGAGAAAAACAAATACATTTGCGTTTGTAATGGAGAACCAAACAATTAAACGTGGAAAGGACTTCCCAAGCAAGTTCTCCATCCCCTTGTACAGTAAATCCTTTCATTATTTATTCATATGTTATTCATTTACATCACATTATAAATTTCATTTTATTTTTATTCAGTTTATTTTTGCTCTTGTTTATTCTGTCTTACCTACTTTATTTTCCCTGTACATCTGCCAGTAGTTTACTGTCGTTTCTTGGTACCATTTGCTTGTCTTAGTCCACCCACATGTCCTGCCCTGGTCCTTCTTTCACATATCAGAACCACTTCTTTCTGTGACCTGAAACTGGAGACAGAATGTTCCTTCAAAACATGGGTACTTGTCAACCAAACTACATGACATCTCAATGCAAAAGGCAATAATTCTCAGGCTAGTAGATTTTTGTCTGTTTTTCTGTATTATAAATAATCAGAGCAATAGATCTTTGCATAGCTGTGATGGTCCTTTCTGTGTAAACATATGTCATTTATTTGAATTATATACCTTTCACATAGTACATATGGGTGACAACAGGATTCACTGATCTTATGATATTGCATGGCACTGAAAATATTTTACTCCCTGGTTTGTAGCACTATGCAATATTTCCACTTATGACTGAGTCATTTTTCAAATATAACACATATGAATTAGTGCTCCCACAAAGAAGTAGTTTCAGACCACATTACTGGCAGTCCAAGGCAATGTATTTATTGGAGTTTTAATATTTTTGCAGTTGGATCTTCAAGAGTGAAATGGCGTTTTACATCCAGTCTGTAGACAGTGGCTTCTATCTGGATGTTAAAGGAGAACATGAGGCTGAAGGGGCAGAGGTGATTATGTATGCATTTCATGGTAAAAGGAATCAGCAGTGGAAATACAGTAATGGCATGATCTTCAGCAAATTAAATAAGTAGGTATTACCCACACTTTTGTTTCCAATCTGTTGTTTCATATACATAGAAGGTATGTAATATGTAAGGCTTCTGCAGGTATGTTTTTGGAGCATGGACTGTAGAGTGTCTAGTTGTCAGGAATTCAGAGGTGCAAATCTTACTTTCAGTTCAGTCAGCAATTCCATAGTTCATGACTGAGGATTAGTCATCCTCCTTATAACCTACAATGTTGAAGTGTCATACTTTTACATTGCATTCATGTCACTATTTGCTTGCCCATTTTAAAAATCCATTGTTTTAGTTTGCTTAATTTCCTGAACAGTGGTGTTTAGAGTTAGTAATAAAATGCCTGTGGTGGAAGTGACTTGTATTCGGAGATATATGTCCATAAATTTAAGTTTTGAAAGTTGGTACCTCTAATTAGGATAGTGCTGAAAGACCATTACTTGAAATTGTTACCAGTTAGATCATTTTACATTTCTGAATTCTATATATGTATTTTTTTGTCCCTAAGTACGGCATAAAACAAGCAATAATTGGAAGTATTTTGTTTATCTGGTGTTGGTCTGATTGTTAGGTGTTATTAAATTACAGGGATGAGAATATGCATTTTGAAAAGGCTGAAGTTTCAAGATTTACCCTTGTATAAATGATAATTCTAATTTAAAAATAAAATTATATACTATATGCATTCACATTCCATGACGTTCCACAAGAAACTTGTGATGCTCATATTGATCCCAAGTACATCAGATGTTCAAAATACACTGTTTCAACGTTTTAAATTGTTAACATACAAATGACTGTATTTCTGAGAGTTATATTAATGATCTAATTCTATACAAATTGCCACAATCAGTGGAAGAAGCATAACATTTTGGTGGTAATCATGTTGAGAAAAGGGCATATTCAAGTACTGTATGATGATATTTTTGCTTATTTGTTACATCTGTAGTATGCACTTCTTACATACAAGAAATTTCTGAAGTATCCTTTAATGAATAATCATTTTAAATCTAAGAATATCATGTACAGGAATATATATAACCAAAAAAATAATCAACTGTAATACAATATAATACAGTACAGTACAATACAGTACAGTACTGTACAGTACAATACATGCAATACAATATAACATGACACAGCTTGACATAACAGACTCAGGTGTTTCTGCTTTTGTAGGAAAATTAATCATTGGTACCTTCAAGCTGCAACTTATCCATTTAAAAGGTATCTTCTATAGTTTTGTTCTAGATGTTGGTATGAATGACAAAATTATAATGGTTGAACCAAATGGAACAGAAAAGCAGAAATGGTACTTTGATGATGACTTCACAATCAGGAATGAACAAGGAATGGTGCTGGATATTCCAAAAGGATCAAAGGAAGCTGGGACTCCAGTTATAGCCTTCAAGAAGCATGGAGGACCAAATCAGAAATTTAGAATTGTGCCAATAAACAAAATAAAATAGTATATATTTTTCCTGGGTTCTACAAAATGGTGGTGAGCATGTAGAATACAGTTTTACAGCAACAATTTGACATACATTCTCATTAAAATTTCATGTATATGCAGTTTTGTGACCATGTGAGAGTACGTATGAAGAGTTCCTGTGGAGGACATTTTGTTATTTTCATTCTGTTTTTCGGGGTCATTGGGCCAGCAGAAGCTGTAGACTTTATTGTAGCATAGTTAGGCAGTTGCAGCTAATCAGGAACAACTCTTCACATGTGTTGGATAACCTCAGTAATACCTGTCTGTCTTACTAATTTCTTCATTTGTCAAAATACTGAACATTAAGCTATTAAAATGTGAATTGGGCAATAAAATTAGCCTGGCATTCCTCCGTTTTTATGTATAACTGTTGCGTTATCCGATTATTTGGACTGAAACAGAGCCAGCAGGTAACTCAGAAAGAATTAACAAGGAAAATTGATTTGTACCAAAAATGTCTTGTAGTGGCCCTCATGTTATCAAAATATGTAGGGATGTTGCATGCATGGTTAAGGAAATTGCAGCATGTAAACTTTGACGTTCCGCCAGACATTGTAGTGTATAATATTATACTGCTGGATTTTTATTTGTAGACATGAAAGGCATTGTTGGAGGAACAGTAATCTGTAATATAAAGTCTGTTCCACTCTCCAGTTTTGGACTAGATGAAATAACGGGAGGATGGAGGAAATTACATATTGAAGAACTTAGTAATTTGTACATCAAATATTGTGGTTGTGAGTTTACGGAGGAAGACATGAGAGTGTGAGGTGACTTTATTTCGTAAAATGTGATGGGCAGAATGTTTTAAAACTGAAGAAATAGATTTTGTGAGTGTGGGCTGCATTCAACTGAGCATGGGGAGCAGTGGCGAGGAATTTTTTTGCAGATGAGCGACCATTAATTTCTCAAAGGTAAAGATTCTCGGAATGCTAAAGCAGATATAATTTGTTGGTCGAACGGCAAGCGAAAATCGGCTTAGTGGCGAGTCACCTGGCGGTATAAATTGTAACGTCACGCTGTAGAATCCTCCCTGTGGCGGCACGTAACGTCAGGACGGCACACTAGGTGACAGACGTCTGCAGATAAGAATATTGCGTGCGTCGAACTACGTCATGACCATGGATAAGCGTTGCGCCAAGTAAGTGGATGCTAATTCGTGGAAACGTGACAGATAGCGCTGCCATCCATTCACGCCAAGCAGCTGGAACGTCAGACCGCGCCTCTCCGCGTACCTGTGCGTGTGAAACGCCACCCCATCACAGTTGGTAATACAGTCCACTACTATTCCTGCAGCCACATGTCATGAACTTGTGGAAAGTGGTAGAATGATGGCATGAAATATTGGTAATTCTGTCCCTCACAAAATTCGCAGCAACCAATTGGACATGACGATTCTCATAGCTGTACTGCAAAAATAGGCTACAATAACTATCCGCCGAACGTTCTGAAATCATACCTGGACTTTAAAGCGTAAGGCGAATGGGCGCATTTCTGATTGCGATTTTCCACAGAGTACAAAGGAAATCAAGTTCCTTCGTTCCACTGCACCCCATTTCCGATACAGGCGGTCAACACACACAGTAGGGAAAGTAAAATAAGGAAGGTCGTACAAAATATTTTACTTAAACTAGACACCATGTCGGATGATCCCAAACACGCAGGTTTAAGGTAACTAACTGGGAATTAAAAAGAAATCCTTGAAAATAAAATCAAGATGTGGGCTTGTTTCTATAAACTTTCTATATGAGCTTGGGAAGGTGTTTATGATTCCTCCATCGAAGGATTAGAAACGGGCGTTTCTGACCTATTCTGTTTAGTTGGAAAGTGCAAATACGACCAGGTTATAAGGACAGTGTGGGAGGTGGACAGTTATAGTTGATCAAAGCATTAATATGGATGGGTGTAATTCTGACAGCAACTGTATGGAGAGTTTCTGCATAACGTTGTTTCTCATCTTAAGTTAGGCCTATCACACACACTCAACGGAAACGCCACTTGCTTTAGCATCTGATTGAAATTTAACAATTGCCCCATATTATTAACACAAATTTCAAGAACATTCGCTTGAGAAGAAAGCGGAAGTTCTCGATAGTATTTAGCTGCATCTGCTGTTATGACAGCAATTGTGCCTTAATGCTTTAAGGACTAAACTTAATCTAAACATTTTGTACAAAGACCCATTTCGTACCACACAGACAATAGAGTATGTTTCAGGACAAAGACCAATCGGTGAATGCTGTTAGAAAAGCAATCGCCATTATAAGAGTTATACTGAACACATAAACACACAACGTAGAAAAAATGCAGAGATTTTAGTAGCGGTACACGCGCTAACCAGTTGGCTCTAAAGGGTTTAAACAGAAGCAACGCTGCATTCGAAATGAGTTGCAGGAAATATCCAGACACTAACACCATCAACTACTCAGTGAAACACATCATTTTGTGAATTTACTAGTTATTAAGTAAAAATAATTGCTTCCAAACTTAAAGTGGATTTGGAAATTGCATTTGTCTTTTCATCTTATTTGTTTTCTTCCTTACCATTTATTTTCTCGAATATTTGTAAAGAAATTTCCTTTACAACAGATCATAAATGGAAAGGCGACATGCCAACTAGACTGTTCTTCGCAAACCGACTTACCACTTCAAACAAACACTTCCATTCGTATGTAGCCTGGAATTCAGCAGCTTGCAAAGTGTTGAAAAGCGTTTTTAATAAAGCAAAACAACAGTTCTAATAAAGGCAGGCGGTATTCTATAACATCGTACGTTAATAGGTAAACCACACGCAATGTGCAACATAAAGTTACTAGGTTTTCTCCCATTTAAAAATACATCTCAATATTTCGTGTATTCAGAATGGTCGCATTGCGATAGAGCTTGAACTACGATGCAAGTAAGGAAGTGACATTCATTCTTTTTAAGTGCTGCGGCAAGGCTCGTAAAAGTTACAGACATGTACCCAGGGAAAAATGTAAAAAAAGCGCTATTCTGAAGACTACAAACAGTATGTTGTTAGGATGCAACTGAATCCAGAGAGATGCTGATTCTTACATAAGGTTGTGCATTAGCAACGACGAAGAAAAAAAGTGCAGTAAACTAATCACAATATAGAAACAATACAGCTATTATTTTCCTAAAATTAAAAATGCTTACGCGAAATCTGACAGATTGTGAAGAAAGTGCCGCATATGTTTCGCGGGCTGAATAGTGGACTCCACTCTCCTAAATTGTTTATGAGAACTCGGGCTAAGCGGAAGGTCTGTGAAGCCCCGAGGCAAGGTGGTGGTCGTCTCATTAATTATACAATACACAAAAGAGAAAAAGAAGAATGTTTTAGTATTGTTTCCTAACGTTGCTACTGGGACATAAGGCGCCTAGCAGGAGGAGAGGTTGATTAACTTCACCGACAGAGCCAGCCTTGAATGAATGTGTTGGAAAGCTTTTGTCTGACACCGACCTCATGCTTTATGCAGCAGGTGGGTTTCGATTGCACGTGGCGTTTCGCTTCCAGGATTACAATCAAAGTTTAATGTCCGTTAAAAGTACTTTATATAACTTCTGTTCCAACTTCCTTCAATTTAATTCTTAATAATTTAAACATAATGTAGGGCTACATATTTTTGTTTCTATACAAAGGGGCTGTAATATTCAAAACTCTTTAACGCGTCACCTACTTGAGCTCTTCACTGTCATACTTATTGTAAAATATAAAACGGGGGTTTACACGTTGTTTTGTATGATCGTAAAAAGATGAGCTCTTATTCTGAAGGGGGGAAAATGACAAGTTTTTTGGAACCAAGTGATCAGGAAAATATTAAAAAGGATGAAGTAAGTGGACAATTTAGAATATTATAAAACGAGCAACTTCGGGGTTTAGAAAGGCCACGTGGTGTTACTAAGGACAACAATGTCAATGAAAGCAATCACCCGCCAATACGAAGCGAAGGTGGCACATTAATATACACCTATAGCCTATAATACCTTTGTTTTATGAGAATATTACACACTGGTTTCCATGGCTAAATTACATTTTTACCACACTTAAGGAACAGGCCAAGGTGGTTCAAATCATACATAAGAGAGTGAAAAGAAAAGGGTAAAATGTCGTGCAATAAAACTTAGAAATTTTTCTCAAAATGTGGAACAATAAAACATGGAGTTTATAAGGTTCAAGTTTATGACCCTTACTTTTCATAATGTACGTAAATTACCTATTCTGTTGAAGACATTAATGACATCGTTGATAATGAAAATATTGGGATTTCTCTTCACTGTCAAATATAATCGTATCACACATGAGTAATTTATTTTCTCATGGCACGACAGCCCTAGCGGACCTAGGCATCCTCTACGAGGTTTCTCGATCACACTCAGCTGGAGACACTATGCTCGGCATGACTCCTCTGGACGAGTGATTGGTCCGTTGCAGAAACACATGAGTAAATGCTTTTCTGCCAATAAATTGACCCTAAATCCAGGTAACAAAATGTAACAAAATTTATGGCTGAATAATTATCCATAATGTGTGTTAAGAGCTGGCTGTAATAAGACGTATGCAGAACAGTATACAGATAAACTCTTCCTTGGTTTACACATTTATAACCACCTGAACTGGAAGAATAATACTGATAATACAGTCCTTAAATTTTGTGGAGCACGTTACGCAGTTGAGTCTCTGTTTCACATAAACAACATCTACACTCTCAAAACAGTTCATTTGGCCTATTTTCACACTATAATGAAATATGGAACACGTTTGGACTAACTGTCCAATGGTAAAAAAGATATTTACTCTAGAAACGAAAATTTTTAAAATTATATTTGGTGAAAGGCGTAGAAACTCGCAGAACTCCGTTTAAGGATTATGTCTAGAGATTTTATCTCGTCTATCTGAACTCACATTTGTATTAAATGAACTTCACTGTAAATAAAGAAGAAAATTTGAAAGAGAAATATTTTTTTGGGATCTTCGAGGGGTGGAACTAAAATTTCGAAACCATAAATCTTTATCGCAATTTGGCTAGTAACGACGCGCATAATGACTGGCCCATGGTCAAACAAGATTGGAAATATGACATTGGAACACAGCCGTGAGAGAAATTTCCTCATCACCCCCGCGGCCAGGGGGCGTTGTTTGAGAACGGGATTGGTTGCTGGCTGTTTTCGTTGGTTACAGCATCCGAACAGGAGCAAACCAAGTCTCAGTCAGTGAAAGCAGAGCGGCAGCTCGTTTCGGGAGAGATAGCACGCGGGCGGCTCGACGTGCTGAGTGCCAAATAGCGACACCATACGGCTAGCACCTTGCGTTTCGAGGAACGAAACTAGTTATGGGACAGGAAAGGACATTTTACACCAGTACTAAATACTCAGTCTATTCTACCAAAATACAAGTATTGTGAAACAGCTCTTGTGACTCTTAGTTTAAACATATCTTACGCTTAATGAACGTTTGCGCGATTACGGCAGGTTAAGAGTCTCAGGTGTCAACAAACAACATGTGGCGCTTCCTGGCGGTGCTCCTGTTTGTCTTTCCCACGGGTAAGTGTCCTGCCATAAAGTGTAACGATGTAACGGAATGTTTCCCATGCAGTTTAGAAGATATTTTTGTACTTACGCTTGTGATCCTGAAGTCTTTTTTTTTTTGTCAAAGTCATCTTTTTGAAATTTCTGATGCAGAGTGTATTTCGAGGCTTCAGATGTTTCTTGTAAATGATAAAGTTTAAAGAGTGGTAAAATTCTATTCAAAATCAACAGAATGATCATTTGATGCCTCAAGAATGTCTTTTGATAAAATGTACTTTAAGAATTAATTAGATTTATTTAAGGTCATAAAATGTAAACACGTTCCTTTGTGGTGTTATTATTCCAGGTATTTTAGGGTCCTAAAAGCTTAGATAACTATTGAGTTAACTCCATAACCCCGAATTACTGTGTTTGGTTTTAAACTATTCATAAATTTCACTAGGCTACAGCAGTGCCAGGCGTCAAGCGCAAGGAACTTACCCTAAATACAAGAGTTAAGTCACAACTTAGTGACAACAGTGTAACTGTGTCCTGAAATGAAAGAAAAAGTCGCCAGTCTTCAGGCTGTTATTGACTAAACTCGTGATTTGTAGGAATTTCTGTCAAAGCGACAGTTTTTAGGCGCGTTCGCATAGTCCCAAAAATCTCCTATTAGCTTCAATATGTCCGGCTGTCTGTCCGACTGTCCGTATGTATTAGCGTGGCCCCCCACTGGATGGATGTGCGTGAAATTTGATATTGGGACTTCCACGAAAATCTGTAGAGAATTTGCGGATTGGGTTAAAATAGGGCAAAAATGTCGGGCATTTTACGTGAAGACCTAAGTACATTTTGTTGTTTCCGACGACTTTAAGTCGTCATAAAAGCGCACTATTCGAACGAAATGGTATAAGGCTGTTAGGATAGCTGAGGAGATATAAACATTACGCGGAAGAGCCATAATGTTACGTTATACGTATGTTGCCTATAATGTTTGCTGCAGTAACATTTGCTAAGAAGGAAGTAATAAGTTTCCACACCAATTTCGGAAGCGTCTAAACATAAAACAGTTATCAGTCTCTTAACGAAAAGTATTTCTATATTGCTGCTGGATGCAGCTTAACGGAATGAATTTCGCTTCAATTGACTCGCCAGTGAATTTGTGTTTTTTGTTCCTAGTATCTAGACCAACGGGAAAAAGGCTTGACCAAATTTATCTTCCACTGATTTAAAAGAAACCTGCCAAGCCAGAATGCACCTGTATGAATTGATATGAACCAACTAACTCACAATTAGAGATTATATTAATCTTTTACATAAGCCCCTACGTACGTTTCGACGATCAAGTTGCCATCACCGGGGGGTCACTGGTGCAAAGTCCACATAAGCAACCATGTGTTAAAAACACTAGATTATGTACACTCACTGAGTTATGTTGCCAATATACACACGAATACCTCAACAGTCATTAAAATGTTAAAATATAATGGGTTTAAATCACAAGGTTTTGAGACACTTTGTGCACATACCTTTAAAACAAATAACAATTAAAACAGACACACAGCCAAAAATTAGTGTTAGTTCATTTAAAGTGCACAGTCTCCGTGTGTGTAATTCATTGTGTAGCCGTTCTTTTGGTGTACTTCGTGTTATTGTACACAGCATATAGATACGGAACTTCATGTGTGGCTTCAGACGCGTGTCGTTGTAGGCGAAGATATTTTCCTGTAATTCAGTTAACCTTTTAAAGCCTAGCGGTAACTTTACGTACCACCAGGTTTACCATTAAAAAATTCTACGTGGTGCCCACATTGCGTTTAAGTGTTTTGTACGGATCTCAGAACAAACAGCATCTTTTGCCTTATAAAACACTAAGAGACTGGTTTTTATAACCGAAGTAGAGAGTGTTTACAGCGCGGTACGCACTGAGTCCTTATATAAAACAGATACGCTTCGTCTTTAAAGGGTTAATCTATAACGGTGCGGGGTGAGCGTATCGAGTCTTCCACTGTACTGTCGGTCTGTGTTGTAATGACCGTTGACGTATTCGTGTACAGTGGCCACAAAACTTAATGAGTGTACATAATCTAGTGTTTTTAACTTGTGATTGCTCATGTGGAATTTACACCAGTGGCCCCCCGGTGATGGCGACTTGATCGTCGAAACGTACAGTACGTAGGGGCTTATGCAAAAGATTAATATAATCTCTAATTATGCGTTAGTTGGTGCGTATCTTTTCATAACGAAGATGCACGGTTTAAATAACATACAGTTTACCTGTATAAGTTCTGTCATCCGCATTAATGATCGTGCAGTAAACTGCAATGTGTCGGCGCCAGAACCGTTTCCACAAAATCACATAACGCATTTCAAACATATTTCTGTTACGATTCGGCCTAAATATGTTTTACAGTTCGTTCTAACATTCATCTAGGTCCGGACGCGACCCTAGAGCAGGTGTGTTTGCTTTTCTTATCGAGAATCCCCAACCGTCGCCTTTCGTCGAGTCGTCCCCCACAGCCTCGCTCGTCTAAGTAAAAATGTCGGACACCACGTACGTGCCCACTTACTGGAAGAAAGCGGGGTAAATACAGCCTAAGGGTTCAGACTCTGTGAAGAAGACTTTACACAACCGTGTACATAATTCGGTGGATACGTGGTTCTGACGTCCCTGTGTCTCGGTTCAGCAATTGGATCATATCATGGGCCCGATCAATCCAATTTACGATCACACACCAGTCACTGAATATACATTTAATATTATTCTCCAGTGTACAAATGTAATCGCCGCAACTAACCTAAGCTATGTACAGCGTAGTTAAATACGCGTCAAATAAATGCTTAAGCTTAAGCCACCCAATTGGTCTCTTCCCATCACGTATCACGACTAAAATTTTTATCAGAATTACTCATTTCTCCAGGGACTGCTACATGTACTGATTGCCGTATCCTCCAGGAACTGATCAACCGAATAACATGTGGTGAACACTATACATTATGAAACTCCTTGTTATGTAATTTCTTCCATCTCCTGTTAGATCCACTTTCGCTCTTTTGGATGCTAATATTATATCCCGAGAATTCTCTCGTCAGACTCCACGTATATCTGATCTTTTGGGTGAGTGTACAAGTTTCACGCCCATATATAATATAAAATATAAAGTTGTCACTGTGCACACAATGAAGGCGTGTGAGGGAGTGGAATTATAGCTCCATGCATTTTTGACTTCGACGCTAGGTGGAGGTGAGTGGCCAACATCATGTACCGGCCACTTTATCCCGGGAAAACAGCCCTTAGGACCCATTTAATAGGAGGCGGTGTGGGCCCCTGTGCCGGTCCAAACATTTTGGAGAACAGAAAAATCTCTTGCCCCTTCTGGGTTTGAGCTCCGGTCCGCCCAGCCCATAGCCTAGTCTTTGCACCAACTGCGCTATCCCGGCCTCTCCTATAAAATAAAGGGCAGAATTATGCTTGTGTATAGGGCCCATTTTACTCTTCATAGGCTTAGATAGGAGACGGAAAGAAAAGGGGGTTTGAGTTAAACGGTAGAAAATATTCACTGAAATAAATTTGTTCCTAATTTTTTGGTGAAGGCAGTTCCTGTTTGGTGCAGACTTCCAACACATTACTCTGCCAAAGAATTAACTACCTAGGCCTAAATTTATACGTGATTTTGTCACACGTTCTGTTAACAAGTTGCGGACATGCACTGTCTTCATTTACACCGAAAAAGGTACACAATTACTTAGCGGCTAAGGAAACGACCAGCGACCGTCCTTACTTATGTAGCTGCTTAACCTTCCGGTTCCACACAAACACAGAAATCCTCATTCATGTGTTTGTTATGATGTCACAAAGTAAAGAAAGGGTGATTTTGGCGTCTGAAATATGCTTATAAGCCTCTACCTGAATGTAATACAAGCACTGGAAGAGAACATGCAGAAAACAAAGCTGTATTTGTCTGCGGCGGATGAACGCTTCTGCTTCCAGGCAAGAGCAAGCTTATGACTTTGTCGTTGCTGCGAAGAGCGCTCTCACAATAACGCTAATGCCCCCGTTCCCTTCGTGTGATTACAATTCCATTATAGAACGCAAGCCCGCCACACACCACCGCTCGTTTTCCTCAGATATGAACACAATACAGCGTGTTCATAAATTTATGGCGAGACTTTCATCTCTTCGCCGTTTTGTGACAGAGTGTTGGAGACATGAATGAGATACGAAATGAAAGAAATATAATTCACGTCTGTCTACATGTGGGTTAGTGAAGTTCAGCAAGAACCCCATTCGTTCTGTACAAGCGTCATCATTTTTTCAGTTATTTTGCTACCTGAGTGAGAAATCTAAAGTTAAGACAGTCCGTGACCCTTCGCCTCTAACTATTTGCGCAGTTTGACAGATTAAAGTAGCGTAGTAAGGGCCCAAGGTCGAGATCGAGTCTTCGAAAGACCTGTTCACTCTACTACCGTAGGAATGTTCACTGATACGCACAGCACAGTCCCAGCGCAGGCAGTTGGGCTTTCTGAAGAAGAGAGATACTTCTGTTGTCTTCAGTTTGTGATGTGGAAAATTTTAAATGTTTGAAAAGGAAACTAACGAATCAAAATAGCACTCACGACGAATCTGCGAGAAGATTAAACACGGAAACTGTTGGCCACCATGTGGCTCAGTGATTTTTGTCTTGCCGTCTGCTATCTAGGAACATAAAGTTTAAAATACAAAAGATTATAACTCTGCCCGTTGTTTTGTACGGGTGTGAAACTTGGGTCTCGCACGTTGAGGGAAGAACGTAGAATGAGGGTGTGCAAGAACAGAGTGCTGAAGGGAATATTTGGATCTAAGAGGGAGGAGGTAGCAAGAGATTAGAAAAAAATGCATTATAAAGAACTTCGTGATTTTTATTTATCAACAATTAATAAATAAAGGGGGCTCAAATGAGCGGTACATGTGGAATGCAGGGGAGAAAAGAGAAATGGATACGGCGTTTTGGTGGGGAAATTTGAAGAAAGAAACTGCTTGGAAGATCTAGGTATAGATGGGAGGACGATGTTAAAAATAGCTCTCATCTAGGTCGGAGTACGGACAAATGGCGGACTCCTGTGCAAAGAATAAAGAACCTCCCGTGTCCACAAAATGCCGGGAATTCATGTACTCGCTTCCCTGAGGACATATTAGATTCTGAAAAAGGACTCTGTTCCATGAAATTAATTAATTCATTAGTTACTCAGCCACTCAGCCTTCAATTTAGAGTAGGGAAACATAAAGTTCCAAGCTAGCCAAATTTTATCTAAAATGCCCGAAAATATGCTGATTCTTCACCGATTGATGACCAGTTTCCTAGGCATATTGAAGATTTGATCATCTAATTCCTAAGTTCAGAGTTTCTATCTGAAGAACTGGAGACTGAGGATAGAACACATTCACTGATGAGCTGTTGCAATTTAGTGCTCTGAGGGATTAGGACTTGCAAATGTCAACTTCATTTTTACTAACGGTATATGTATTAATAGCAGTCTCTGTCATGAGTCTGATACACAACTTTAAACTGTTGAAAAAATTGAGCAGAAATTTCATGCAAACTTGCTGCATTATTACTTTTTATTTTTCTGAAAAAAAATTCGTTACTTAAAATTGCATGCTTCTCAGAGCAACCCATCACGGGACCTTATACCAACAAGATCATTCCAGTCCAAACTCTCATTTCCCATGCGTAGCACTATTCTATGTTATTCTTTCATCTACGGCGTTGTCTATAAAGTGATCCCTTCTGTTCCGGTTTTCTGCCCTACGCATGCTGCTCGTGGCGCCTAGATAATCCCCAGCCATATCATGGTTCAGGCGGTTAGTCTCTGGCTCATTTCCGCGGAGGCCCTATTTCAATCCCAGGCGGAACTATGTGGGATTTGTGGTGGAACACGTGGCCTTAGGACAGGTTTCCGTCTGAGTAATTAGCTCTCCCCTCTCAGCATCATGATACAAATTCTACATATTCATATTTCATTCTTCCGTTACCGACGCTATAATGTTAAAAACTGACAGCGTCGTTAAATAATACAACTACCTACACATGTAATTCTCACATAATTGTTAGAGTGCGGCCTGTGTACTCGAAACAAGTAACGTTACAGGAGGAAACAAAAGAAAAGCACTAAAGATGGTACAACACGTACATAGATGAAGAATGCATTATGTCACTTTTGCCACTAGAGGTATGCAGAATATCTGGTTTGCATTTTGCCAGTCACTGCTATGCTCTTATATGTGCCAAATGTATGTCTAGGACAGGGTGGCGAACCTTTTCAGCATGGAAGGCAGAAATAAAAAACGAAGGTTGAAGAAACTTCCTCTGTAAGCAATAAAATTAACAAGGCGGGTGTAATACTTCTAGCGCCTTCAATCTGTTACTCTCTCGATTATGCACATTGTTCTTATTATTAGCGAATGATTTTAATGCAATCTAAAGGTAATAAATAACCTGTTTTGTTTTCGTCTAGGGTGATATATTTAGATCGTGAAACTTTTACCGGCCTTTGTGGCGCTGTCTTATTTCTTGTGCTTGTAAACGTCTAGATATACTTTGCTCTTCTACCGTCGACGGCGAGGTATCTAAGCATTTGTGTTTCTGTCGCAAACGGTGAGATGTCCTGTACTTGTCTCTCAAAGACAATATATCCCGTTTCTTACACTTGTCTCGTGGTAGGTGACACGTTTAAATTGTCAGTTTTTCTTCTGTCTGAGTTTATACCTCACGGAGAACACAGTCTTTCCCCTTCATAAAGATCAATCACACAAACTTACGTAGAACTTCATGTTACCTGTTTGTATTTTTGTCAGCCTTTATAGAAAATCAGATTATGTCAACAAATTCAACTAAACTCCTTAAATATGACATTTCTCGGAAATTCGTCCCGTGGGAGTCAGGTTTTTCCATGCGCACAGGGGGATGGATAGGATGAGGCTCGTTATCGCTTTTCGATTTGCGGAAGCACCTAAAAAACTAACAGTTTCTCAAGAAATAAACCTTCTATTTTGCCTTCACATTGCCGCTTGCACTAAAGAACAGAATATTTATCAAAAGGTAACTCCATCCCTAGTTTATGGCATCACTGCCTGGAATGAGGTGCAAGAAGAGAAAAACCCAGGAATTTTTTCTATTTTAGATCTGACACTCGCGTCTTTCCCAACATTTTGAAATCAAGTGAAAACTGAATGTCATTTTTAAAGCAAAACTTGATTTATGTCAGTAACAATGTACCAAATCAAACGGCAGAAGAAAAGTAACAAATGAACATGCCTTATTCTTATTCTCTCACAAATTTTAAATATTATGTCTGTGAAAACAGGAAAACATGAAATTGCCTAAATTTCCGACATCTCATGAAATCGCGTTCAAACGTATCAAATACAAATCATCTAATCCTCTTTGCTCTATCATATTTAACAAAAATCGTGTCGACGACAGCACGCTGCTTCGTCTCAACATGTAACGAGGACAGAAATAGCGGAACGAAAGGAAGAACTTCCAAAACGCATTACACATTCCTAACTGTAGGCAGGAATGCTTCTGAATAAGGTCAGTCCAAACGAATGGCTCTGACATTCCAAGTCACAGATCTGATATCGAAAGCTTCGGGAGATATCACTACTGATTTATTGTTAATACGGTAACAATTTCTCTCGCCTTAAGGGAAAGACATTGACAGCTCGTGAGAAGAGAGTGCTGCTGAGAATATCGAGATGTCAGAGACAGGACGTAGCAGGAGGATAAAAACAGCCACATAATGAGGAGTTCCAGAATTTGTACAATTCACGTATAATGACATGGACGGGATATGTGTGGCTCACGGACGAGAGTAGAAATGCATTGTATTTGGAAATAATGAAGAAAGAAGGCTACTTGGGACTCCAAAGCATAGAGGGGGAACAAAATTATTTAAAAAAATAGTGTGTGTGACGATACGAACTGGATTCAACTGATTCAAAATAGGGCCAAGAAGCGGATTGTTTTGAACACTGTAATGGCTTTCCTGTGTCTGTGGGTAATTTCTTGACCAGCAGAGCAACAGTTAGCTTATAAAGGGCCCTGGTTCTAGGGTTCGTAATTAATATTAATTTTACCGGCAATTTTGTTCAAGTGCTAACACTTCCGGCGTGGTATTCTGTAAGTACCCGTTCGTATCTCGATCAGAAAACCGATTACACTGTGTGGTAATAGCCGTAACGTCTCTGATTAGTTCCAGCAAATATTGGGAGAGCGCCTAATAGGCCACGACAGCTTCTATTACTCTCCTCTGTTGCAATCCGTCAGTCACTAGACATAGGTCATTCGACGCTATAGGCCTACAGTCCGAAATACCTGTAATGTCGTGAGAAGAACCGTGTTTACACACACGCACACACACGCGCACACACACACACACACACACGCACACACACACAGATATACGTATTTTATACTGGTTACACTTCATAAAACCAGCTCCTCGGTCCATCACAGTCTCGGGAAATTTATATGATCTAACACACACACACACACACACACACACACACACACACACACACACACAAACACACGAACGTAACACTATATCAAAGAAGACACTGACATCAGTGAGTAAAACGGACGCTTTAGTGATGCACCAATAGCACATTTTCTTACCTTCAGGAGGCAAGAAGTGATCTGAAGGACTGAGGAGAGTGAAGTAAAAAAGCTCTTCACTGGTTCACCCCAGTCATCGTAAGGTTGAAGGTGCGGGCCAAAGAAAAGAATGGAACATGCCAGCCTGACAGGCAGTGTCGCAGCTGATACTGTAATTGTGCGTTTGTCGAGTAAAGGGACAACGGTAAAACATAAAAAACCGACCGTAGTCACTCAGCATTTGATCACTGCCGAGCGAGCTAAGTAGAAATGAGCAAGTGGCTCGTGGAGACCTCGCTCCCGTCTGATCGAAATTTTGAAAATTATTTTGGTGAAGTATAATCTACTTTGCGGGAAGTTTGCACTATAAAGCCTGTGTTCCTGACACAATCAATAACAATGTGTGACGGGAGTAGCTGAGAGGATGCGCACGCATTGCTCTTCCAATAAACATTAAATCCATATGTAAGTTATTTAAGTGAAGAAAAGAGCAGACAGCAGCTAAATGAGTTATTGGATTTTTGAGATTTAATAGCCTCTTGGTGTGGAATGAAACACGCCTCATTGATGCAGACGGCTTTTAGATATTACATTCGGCTGGGTGCTTGGAATTCCTATCGGTTCCAAATAAGGAAAAGTGGAAGTTTCTCAACATCAATCCTTTCCAGGGTAGGCGCAGCTTGTTGGGGGTGTACTGTAAACTATGTGGCTGCATGTAACCCCAACGGGGTCCTCAAAACGCCGGATGTAAATCAGATTCTAAGATAAATATATTTCATACGCGAGTTCTTACATTACTGCCTCCGGATTGTCAGTTAAGGCCTACGCATATGTAGGGCCCCGAAGTTTGCTTAGGCACTGCGAACAGACATGTCTTTTGTATTAGGAATAATGCCGCACTGAGTGCAAGTAGTGACGGCGCCAACACCTCCTCCTCCCGCAAGGCAAGTTTTGCATCCTTAACATTTGAATTCCACAGAAATTATAATAAAAATGAAAGTACTAACAACAACAAGAATGGTGACCCCGCGCGGGAATTTGTCCGCGTGCGCTGATAGTTACGGAGACTAACTAACTAACTAACTAACTAACTAACTCCATGGAGCAAAAGCCTTCTTGAGAGGCTAACAGTTTCTCAGGTAGTCAAGAAATTCCCCGCATTTTATGGAACCCGAAAGTTCATTACCGCATTCACAACAGCCCGCCACCTGTCCCTATCCTGAGCCAGATCAATCCAGTTCATGTCCTCCCATCCCACTTCCCGAATATCCATCTTAATATTATCCTCCCATCTACGCCTGGGTCTACCAAGTGGTCGTCTTAGTTAGGGAGACTCCTGAGAGTAACTGGCCATTATGTACGCAGAATGTCCCATTATGGGGAGCACATACTCTCAGAATCAGGCATAACAAGTTGAAAAGAAAGAGAACTGATTTTGTCCGTTCTCCACATTACAACAACTTTGCCATTTTACGGGTTTACTGAAGCAGTACAATATTATGATAACTGCTCAAGGTTTCCACAGGACCTTAGACATATTTATATTTTGAACAATTATTGTAATAAGTTATTGCTTCAATAAAAAACTTTTAAACAACAAAGTGCTCTAAGAGACTGTGGCGGCCATATTCCTTTTAACATTACACGTTCTTTTATGCCTAGGTCTATACGTTTGCCTTCTCACTGCAAGTTTTCCAACAATAACTATTCATTCATTTATCATTTCCCAGTATTCATCACATGTCCCTCCCATCTCCTGCTCCTTGATTTAACACCACAATATATTTCGTGAAAAGTGCAGATCGTAAGACTCTTCATTTCTCATTTTTCACTTCCTCCCGTTGTTTCTCTCCCTACTGTATCCCTGTCCTCTTCACACCCTACGCTTTTGCCTCAGCTACAAAACAATATTTGAATTCCCTAACTTCAGTTCTGCAATTATTCTGAAATCCTGAAAGTGTGGGTAAGCCCGGACCGTTTGGGGGCTCAAGAGGCACATTTGCATAGAAAGACAAACTTACAGGGGCGGCAAAAATGAACCTAAAATTAGTTTTGGTCACGCACCCAACTCATTCAGAGTGTTGGTATGTCTCCCTATTGCAGTAGAAAGTGATGGATTTAGATGCTCAAATCTTAAAACCAACAGTGATACAGACATGGTGAGTGGAACTGCAGTGATTTAAACTGAAAAATAATTTGATACGGGTTTAAATGTCGAAGGAATAATATGAAAAATATGTTGCTCTAAACGCAAGGAAAGTTAGGTTCTGCTTAGGTTCTAGACTTCAGTTCGCATTAAAGGCTATGTAGGATTACATTAGTCATATTAACCATTTAATGGGCAGGCGAAGGTTGCTTGGCTTAATAATGAAAGCTCAAAATTTCTCTCACAAAATATTTTTAAACTGGCTCTCAAAATAAAGAAAGTATAATAATCTGGAGCATCATTACCCTAATTAATTTTGTAACTGACAAGTGATCTGTTCCCTGTGAGGTAAGAAAGAACTTTGAAGTATTATTTAGACAAGCTTTGCTAATCAACAGAATAAGGTATTCTATTGCATCCAGTTCGCAGACTTTAAAAGAAAATAGTTATTTTCTCTAAACTTCTTCACATCAGCACGTAACTGTGATTTTGACAGGCTTTCTTGCATACCACTCCTTTGAGTCTTGCTACCTTCCAATGCTTGAGAACAGAAGCGTCACAGTCGTAAGAACCGCATGGCTTTCAATTACGAAACAGCCGCCCCCTACTTTGTTTTTTTTTTTGCCGACTTCTGCACATCCGTAACCATTCAGCTAGTCCTCTATTAAAATTGTTTCAGGGCAGAGCTGACCACTTTCACTAGTGTCGTGCGAATTAGCCGTTTAAGATCCACGTACCGTCCGCTGCAACTTTACGAAAAATAAAAACAGAATAAGATAAACAAACAAACAAACAAGCAGGGAAGTCAATAAACTTGATGTCATAGAGTACACTTTGTGACTTGCCTTAAGAACCTGCCATTATTACAAGGAAAAAAGAAATGTCTAAATTTATACCATGAAGATTCACGTGTTCTGCGATATTAACCCTTCAAAAACGGTTTCAAAAACCATTCAGTTGATGATGCGTAAGGCAAAAGCCGCTGTTTGTTCTGAGAGCCGTACAAAACACATAAACGCAATGTGGGCAGAACGTAGAATTCTTTAATGTTAAACCTGGTGTTACACAAAGTTACCGCTAGGCTTTAAAAGGTTAAGTCCTATACGTTTGTAAATAATTACTGCTGTTTCGAAGCATCGTATTGTGTTCATCTTCAGGGTCAAGAACTTGGAGAAAAGTAGCTGCAAAATAAAATACCTTTCTCCTCGTTCGAAACGTCTGTAGACATTTACTAACTGACACGACGCACCATCCTAGACGAGTTGAACCTTCAACAATATTGCTGTAAGAACGTCATATATCGTACGTTTACATTATTTTGGAGAACTGTAAAGCAGCAGCTGAAATGCGTGTGTGCTGCGGGCGGGTGGGAATTTAGGTGCGATTGGTGTTTGCACGGTAGGCCTACGAGCAGAGCCAGACTAAAGGGTAGGCCAGCCTGGCGGGTGCCCGGGGCGCCAACCTATAGGGGGCACTAAAGCGTCACTGGAATAATCAGGCAGTAAATACAGGTTTCGACACGTGAAAGATTTTGTCCGAACGTTACCCGCAGTTTGGGTCAAGAAGGCTTGCCAGCCCTGTCCTAAACTGAGAGAGTGTAAAGAATATCGGTTTCAAGGGACGCCAAATTATTAGCCTGCCCGGGGCGCCCACATGACTCGGGCAGGGCCTGCTTGCGAGATATGACCTGACCCGCCGATTACATCCAACTGGACTCGGCTGGTGTAAGAACCTAGTTTAGCGCCTCACACTTCAAACAAAAGGCCTGCACGTGCCGACAGTCGCTCTTCAGACGTTTCGTGTTGCTTGTAATTAGGATGACGTTTCACATTCTGCTCGGCAGATCAGCTATCAGTGTTTTCATTCAGGCTGTAATTACACCCCTGTTGCTGTGCTCAACACTTAATATTCTGATATTTCTCATTTCTTTCCTTCACATTTCCTACGCGACCAAAAGTTGTGACTAGGTAGGCAAACACTCCTGTTTTGTATTCGGGAGGTCACAGGTTCAAATCTCGTCCCGGAGAGTTGTCGTCAGTTTCCTCAGTACCGCCAAGAAAAACCCGCAGCCGTCTCGCAAATTAGGCCATGATTGCACTATTCCATATTCTTATCAATTCACTACGCACTGTCGCGCTGTGATGTATAGATAGGCCAAAATTCAGGTAACCGGTTTGTAAAGTGTACGTTAAAACACGTTGCAAACTCCTTTCATCACCCACTGTTCAATAAAAACATGTAAATCTGAGATGCCCTTTTGCACATCAACTGGTATAACTGTGTATTGGAATCAAGATTTAATACCAGAGAATGTTTTCGGTTAACTGAATTTTGGGCCATTCTATATTGTGTGAGATGCTGATAGCGCCGATAAAAAGTGTAAGTCAGTAAAAGAATATTATCCCTTTATATTATTGAAACCGTGCATTTGCATCATGGATTGACACGTACCAACCAATACACCATTGAAAAGTATATATTAAACTTTATAAATAGGTCCCAACATATGTTTCGACGATACTAGTCGTCATCTTCAGGGGGTCACTGATGTGAGATCCACACAAGCATCCATATGGTGCATTTGTTGGTATGTGTCAACCCATGAATATTTTTCCTGTTCCTTACCAGTAACCATTTACAGGTATGTGTCGGTCGTTTTCTAAAAAGATGCGCGCGCGCGCGCGTGTGTGTGCGTCAGTGTATTAGCGACCCTAACTACGCACAAATGGATTATCAGGAAACTTCTCAGGAACACAATTAGTTTTTGCAGCAGCTTATGCTTGTGTTATTCTTCACGTCCACAAACTGATTAGCAGTTGAGGTGACATGTTGCACAGAAAAACACAAAACATTCTGAACAGGGAAAATGATCTTTCTTTTATCCAAAATGTCCAGTCCGACTCTGGGGCCCAACCAGTCCTCTGTTCAGTGGGTGTCAGGGGCTTAAGAGGGAGTTAAAAGTGCTGGGGTGAGAAGATGACCACTAAACCTACCTAACCTCAAAATTAAGAATGACTGGGCTATAACTTTACTCCACCCTACTCTTTTAGTCTCTTCACAGGGAAAACTTAACCTTTTACCTCCAATTTTAAGAGAATTGTAAGTTGCGAAGTTACAGGACACGTGTCTGAAATATTTATGGGTTGTACCAGCAGAAAGTCTTCTCAGTGTTCTTATTTTATATTTTTGCGAAAACAATTTCTTAGACACTATAACTTTTTAGAGAAGACGTATAAACTGAATTGCATGTACAGATTCAGTCGTACCGCGCAGTAAACCCACATCTTCTCGTTTATAAAAACCAATTGCTTAATTAGGTATAGGAACAACTAGCTATTTTTTCTGAAACTCATAAAAATGCATAAATAATAGAGTGTATGTGCATGTAAGCGCGGAATTTCTGAGTGTTTAATCTGGTGGTAGGCCTACATATAAACACCACTGAGCTCCAAAGTGTTAAATAAAGTCTACCAAAATAATAAACTCCGAGTTTGCTATGACAATTACCTATGTATATAAACGCTGACAAATTTTATGTTATTTACCGCTATCATGCCACACAATGTCGGAATGTGCATTAAAGTTTGTCAAGGAACGAAGCAATGGTTGACACAGAATGCTATTGCGCTATAAACCGTTTATAGTCACAGAAAGAACAGGGCCAGTGACGAGAAACGGAGAACGTTCTATGAAAAGGCTTTGTATGGAAGGAAACGAGAAAGAGGAGATTAAAAATACAGTGTGCAACTCATCACACACGTGTGAGAGTTGTCTCCCACTTTGCAACGAAAACGCGAAGGGAATACACGCGTCCTTTTGAGAGATAAATGTTCGGTGCTAAATTAAAATGTAGTGCTTTGTTTACTGTTACTGTTGCAATGTGCTGCACTGGGATGGGATGCGTAACCGGACTCGCACCTGGGAAATAAAATCCCACATTCCGACTGACGTTTCCTGCGAATAACTGCCGTTATTTTAACTTCCTGTTATACCAAAGAAACAAGAGAGGTGAGAAGCGAGATAGGAGCCGTCCGATTTTGATTCTGGAAGCCTACTTTCTGCATTAGTGTGTACGTATTCCCCGCTGATCGCTAGCAGTTGTATAGCTATTGGAAGCCTAGGAATTGATAGCCGCCAGGGCGGGATGGAAAAGGCAGGAAGAAAGGAACATCAAATAAGAAAAATCCTTAGGTAGCTTTCGAACAGCAGTAGCAAAAAGAAGGCTTGACTTGGACCAACTTGGAAATCGTTTTGTTGGGCGCCTGGGATCTGGTCTACAGCTGCGGGCGAAGTAAGTACACTCAGTGTAGTCAAGTAACTAAACACTGTACGTGCCTCAGTTAATTTTTCACTTGTTTCGTCAGTGCGCCTTACAAAGGAAGATGTTTCAAATAGTTACGTACGTTTTACATTTTAGTGTTAGACGTATCAGGAAACCTGGAGTTTTAATAAAATCGATAAAGTTAGATCTAACTTTGTATCAAATAGGACCTGTTTTTCATTTAACCAATGATGATAACGTGTTCACATTAAGGAACTACACACGTGGGTCCGCAGTACGTTTGCTGAATTCACAAAATTTTATAGGTGCAAGACATGAAAAATATATACAATAACGTGTTAGATTTTCAGGTTCTAACAGCAGTGTGGCAGAGAATTCAGGTCTTTTGGGATGTGACACTATGCTGTTGTGTTAGGGTTTTCCGACGTTTCGAACGACCGTGTTGCCTTGGACTTGAACAGTCAAGGAGGCAATGAACGACCACTAACGCTGCGTCAGAGTGCCACATCCCACAGGATCTGAATAATATATACATATAAGGCCCTTTTGATGGTAAAGTCTTAAAATGTCTGAAATAAAACCCTAGTGGGAATGTTTTAAATAACAGAATTTATGCTATGTAAACAAAGTACTTCTCTCATTAAATGCACAAAGCTTGTACAGAAGAGACTAAACGTGTGACAGCATCAAAACGACACCCAAGAGCCGCCATGCAGCTCCGACAGAGGGGAATCCGTTGTGTTGTATGAAACAAAAGATGTAAAACCAGTGGAAAACGAGCGGCAATTTGACCACATTACACTTGACTGCTTGCTTGTGGAACGGGCCACGGATGATCTGAAATCTTTCTTACTCCGCTGACAAAGGTGATCATTCTTGGCGATTACGAAGGCCACTTTCCAAAAGCACTTCCCTGACTTCGAAAAATTTCCTTATTACAGCTGAAGAACGTGTAGGAAAGCGGCATGGAGCTAAACTGGAAAACACCTTCCAAAAATAAGGACTTCTTATTAAGCCTTCCGTAAAGAAGCCCCCTTGCAACTCACATAAAAACAAAGTTTTCTTCGTGTGTAAGTGCAACGCTGTATAGAAGTAGAGGTAAACTGCATAACTCCAAGCATTCTTATACTCGTCACTAGGTTGTCCTGAGTGATCAGCTGTACCCTGCAGCTGTGTCAGGTCTGTGAAAAGAGCCAAAAATACCACTGAATAGGAAGAAATCTGTATGGTCCCCAGGCTTGTTCTGGCTACGAGAAATATTTTACTCTTGCCGAGAGAAGAACACCCACTTGTCCACCATATACTCGGTCACTTTACTGGCTCGCCGGATCATAATACACAGCTGAATATCAAAGCATAGAGTTCAGTGATATCTTCGGTAATCAAAATTATGCAAATGCAAACTTGTAGGGAGCGACGTTACCAAAGACTGGCCAAAGTCTGCACCTCCCACGGCAAATGCCGAATGTTACGCACCTGCAGGATTCCTACGCCATAAAGCTACTTTGCTCAGAGGCATGATAAATGGGGCTGTTACAAGTACCAGGACTAAAATGCGTCCCTCCATAGCCTCGAACAACGACTGTGATACCTAAATTTACAGGACTGGTAGGGCACCTCCTTGGTTTGATTTTCGAGCGTTCTCCTCTAGTATTTTAGCAGATTCTGTTGACAGTCTTT
This sequence comes from Coptotermes formosanus, assembly GCA_013340265.1. Taxonomy (NCBI): domain Eukaryota; kingdom Metazoa; phylum Arthropoda; class Insecta; order Blattodea; family Rhinotermitidae; genus Coptotermes; species Coptotermes formosanus. The sequence goes on along the minus strand of BLKM01012222.1, from coordinate 401,289 downwards.
TTATGGGATATTGAGACATGTTATTTCAAGTACTTCTAATATCTTCGTTACATTTGTTTTCTCTCATTATGTATCCAGCGACCGATCTGAGGGACACGAGTCTTTATATTACGATGTTATGCTCTACTCTGGTTGACGAGGCGTGCAAACCTCAAGACTCGCATAAGTGTACTTCTCTTTGTTTCTACTACCAAGAAATACCAGTGAGAGCAAGTAAATCTGTAAAAAATAATTTTTGAAAGGGTTTACACTCCTTTATGTTGACATCAGGGATCAGTTACAAGTGGGTTACGGTTTCAACCAGTCCTCCTGTGAAAATGTCGGAAAAGGACTTCTGTTACGCCACGACGGCTTCATTACTTATATTTTCTGATTTATCAGTTACCAGATCTTTCGATGCTCTGTAGTCTTTGACAGTAAAAGCGTCGTTAAATAACCTCCCCGCACCCAGAAAAAAAAGATACAACCAACCAGGCAGCATGAGGGCCTTCTCGATCCTTAGACCCAGAAGAACGCGGTGTTTTTTCATTCTCAGTAGGTACCGCAGTGTTTATAAACGCGGTTACGTACGGAGATTATATCTCGTGACAGCTGAAGACATTCACTTCAAGCAATTACAGTTCATTCTCTTCTACACGCCGAGATAATGTCAGAACAAACAAGCAGCAAGATTGACCGGTTCTACTGTTCGTCTTCCTCAAGACTCTACTAATTCCAGAGTGGTTCTTTGTTCACTAGCATGCAAAGGCGTATATTGTGAAGGATATGCAGGTAATGACGATGATTATTAAAATAAGTATTGGTTATCGTTTGCTGTGAGTGAAATCCGAAGAATCGATGCCACTACCGGATTCTACAAACCATCAATTGATTTCTGTCGCGACAAAACAATTCTCCTTTAAATGTTTACAGTTCATTATTCATACTGCATCTCACAGGACCTATGACAGCTGATACAGCGTCGTTAAAATCATCTTTGCCACAGCAGATATCTAAAAGTTGCCTTCACTGTGATATCCTCGATGTAAGATAATCACAAATTTATTTAAACTTTTTTCTCGTTGCTCATGAGTCTTTATTGTTTCCTGTTTCTTGCTTTGGTCTCTACCTGCCTCATTTCCTTTCTGTCTTGTTCCAAAGAGTCGAGCAAGCTGCAGTTTCACTCCAGGAAGTAACAGGAACCTTGACGGCGAAAAATGATCTTGTACGAATCTTGCTACTGGCCGCAAGGCCGCGTGCATTTCTAGGTCGACGCCTTTACTCTCGTCATGGTCAAAAGAAGGCAGTCAAAAATACTTCTGGTAATAACGTAACAACCTCGTACACGCAGTGCTGATGTTTGCGCACGTCGTCTGCTACCACTACTTAAAACACAGTGTCACCTTTTTAGACGCTTTCGCATTCCTTCGGAGTGCATATTAACTCCTCAGTCTACCTGCAGGACAGTACGTCCGTGTGTAGGCTATCAGAACTACAGGACAGCTGAACAGATTTTCGTTAAATTTAATTTTAGAGAAATTTACCTAATGCTGTCGACTAATTTCGATTTCGAATTAAATCTAAAAAAAAAAAAAAACGGAAGCTTTGCCTTGAGGCGTACAAGCGTTTCTGCACATGTCTTCATCATAATGTAGTAAGGATTCAACGTAGCGAAGAACGTTTGCACAAAAAAGTAGAGAAAACTGATACATACCTATGTATACTCCACGTATTTTGAATAAGTTACACGGTTTTGGAGATGAGTAAAGAAAAGGGACACTAGGGCTATAGCTCCCAAATTCTTCGGCTGTAATACTTTTGCTCACAAAAATAAATTTTTGTGTAGGTTTGTACCAAAGTTGCGGAGAGATATACAGCTTCAAATGTGAAGGCAATTTCTTCCGAAATATTGCTGCCACACACTAAGCTACCCGTGTTCTAACACAGAACACAAGGTTAAAAGTCTTCTCCGCATTGAGAATATCAAGACACTTATAATTTTGTTTCCCTCTTGTTTTTATACAGCCGCTAAACCAATAGCGCGCGGAGTTCAGGCTGCATATTTTTAAAAGATATCCTCCCTTCCGAATGTTAGAGAGTACTATTACCAGATGGATGGAATAGTCCTTTTGGAATTCATTTATAATCTATCTTTTTTATCTTCAGAGACTTCTGAATGCACAGTGATGAGTATAAACAAATTTTTAGGAAGGTGTGAATATCTTACTTCATTTGCCCCATTCTTTGCTCCATATTGCAGCAAAAAAAAAAAATAGAATTCTTACTCTTTTAAACTCACTGGATTTCAGCTGTTCGCTCCTTCACCAGAAGGGTTGGCGCAATAGGTGGAAAAAGAGTATTAAAGCAGAACGTTCACAATATAATCAGAAAAGTTCGGCTGAGCCTCTGGGGTAACACGTCAATATCAGTGCGCAGTATTTTCAAATTAAAACATGATTAAATCAGTACGAAGCTCAGCCGCTGGAAGAGACACGATTCTATAAAAAAATTTGAGCACGGTGACAAACTGATGAAATTTATATTCCCTTACACACATCAGATCTTACTCGTCGTTTTTTGCGTGTTATGAATTTTAATTACAGAGTCCAGTCCCTAATTTCGCGAGAATTGAAACCTAAACTCTTTTGGAAGGCACTGGTTCATTTCCAGTGCCGGTTAAGCGAAGGTTTGTGCTTCTTTTGTTGCTGTGAATCTAAGTGAGTGCGTTTCTTTCCGACACTCTAAAGTTTTTTTGTCAATTTCCTACAATTTTGAACTTCTTTAATATTTAACTACTTATGACAAGAGAAGATTTTATTCACAAAGTTGTACGTTACCAAAAACTCAGAATACGTTATCACTCTGGAAACGAATCACGAAGGGTTTGGTCTACATGAATGTGGAATAAACAGAATGAGTTCAGGTGTCAAAGCATATATATGAGTTTTATTTTTTTCATTTATTTTTGTGATCTGTGGTACTTTTATCATATGAAATGGGCACTGAGGAACGAAATTCTAATTTATATCACTGTGCTTGCGAGAAATAAGGATTTGAATTACGACGGCCCGCTTTGCACCCCTCGTCCAGGAACCAATCAGGTCGCAGGTGCGGGCACCGCCTGTAGGCCCTACACTTTACTGAAATGAGAGCCTGGTAGAATTTCGGTCGCATCTTCTACGAACATGTATAAGTTAGTCACGTCCGCCTTAATGCGTAACTTACCACTCCTTTGCAATAGAGTCAAATGCTTTACACTGAAAATAGAGCGATACACGAAAGTTCCATGTTTTTGGAAATTACTAAGGGCAAGCCGCTACGTGTCTGTTTCTTCCAGAGAATGAACGCAGAATAAAAGCAATCGTTAATCGTAGTTAAACGAAGTGCCTTGGTTCTGATCCTACAGCGGGAATGTTGCCCTGGCAACGTGCGGTGGAGCAACATACCACGCTCTTTGATAACAACTTGTGCTGGCGCCTTTCTTTTGCTGTGGTGAAGAAGAGTGAGTAATGTTGTAGCTACTAGACATCGCTTCGTTCTGCCTGCCTGTAACAGATTATAAATAGAACGAAAGGAAGACAGGAACTAATAAAGAAAGATATAAAAAATTAATTAAGAACGAAAGAAAACAAAGGAAGGAAAAAGGTACAAATCAATACACTGTTCTCTTATCACCAGTGAAGCCTTCCTGCTCTGAATTCCGGCGAGTCGCCTCAGCGCTGTGGTTAACTTGCATTCCCGTCATACTGCAGCTAACCACACTGCGTCATGGAGAGCTCATAACCTTCCGGTTCACTGCTAATTTGCTATGAGATTCAGGACATGAAAATTCTACAAGGCATAATACAACTGACTGTGCACCTAGCAGGAATAGGGAAAACATCGCTCGAATGCGTGGATACAAGGCTACCTGTCCTTTAAAAATGCGAAAACGGATATTTTTTAAACATACTGAAACCTACCGAGATAGGTAGGCCAAAAAAGACCATAAACTTCCGTATAATGAACAAATTTCGAAATATACATTTTTTGGGTACCTACCACCCGGACACCCAATATGTACGTATTTATACATACATATTTACATACAAATCCGATTTGTCTCCGGTTTTTTTATGCGTCTCTGGTCTTGCTGCCACGCGACCATAGCAGATTGCTGAAATGTGTATAACTGTCTGCACCCACATCGTCAAATTGACTGGAAAAAGTGAACACTGTGGCTCATCACTGCGGCTAAAGAAGATACAAGCTCTGTTAGAATAATTTACTTTAAAAAGCTGGAGCAAAAGAAGAAACTTTCTTTCGTGTGTAAAGAAATATGCTCATTAAATTAAAACGTGCAGAGCACGAAACAGGGGATACGGTTGTGATCACTCGCCTCAGCCGCAGCTCCATCTCGAAGTCAAGTCTCCAGATACACAGTCTACGCAGTCACAAGGACCGCAATACTGTATCTTGTCTCTTTCAGAGATCTATTATTGACATTACCTTGAAGATTTTACAGCGTTCTCACTCAATTTACATTTCTTTAACCTGTGTCTCTTAGGTTAACCTCTGCCTAGGTCTCCCATATGGTCTCTTCCAAACAAACTTTCATGTGTGTATAAATATGTGTGTGTGTGTGCGTGTGTGTGTGTGTAATACACATCTTTCCTGTCCCAAATTCCAATTTTAAATTTTCATTTCTTTAGCCTCCATATGATATATAATACTTGAAGTTTACTACATAAAAAGTAGCTTTAAAAACACAAGCCCTCAGTAACTGTCAGGTCTCTGCAAAACACTCAGTGTTATTCTGTTGTCTAGGCCTAGATCTCCCAAACAGGCTCCATTGTTTAGGTTTTCTGACTACAATTTTATGAAAATTTTTCTTATCACCGAAGCGCCGTACATGTGTCGCCCATCTCATCCACCTTGGTTTGCCCCTCTTAATAATTTATGATGAGCGCTAATAGACTGCGAAGCTCCTACTTAAGTAATTTTCTCTTTTGAGGTCCAAATATTGCTTCTATCAACCTGTTTTCTACGCCCTCAATACATGTTCTTCCTGTAGGCCGATAAAGAAATTTTGACACTTTATTAATCAAAGAGATTAAGAGATTTCAATCAGCGCAGTGGTTATCGGTACTGCTAATGGTATAAATTTAGGCGCGTGGCCGAGCAGAACAAATTGAGACTGTACTGCATGATATCAGCACATGTGTGGGTATGCTTGTACGTTTTACAACTCTAATGATCACTGTAACAAATGACCTTTGCGCTTGTGATGGATGGGCTGTTTCCCACTGCTCTTTGTATGACGTGACTCAAATCCTGCCACTGGCTGCATAAAACTGGAGTAACCATTAATTCCTCACATCTGCTTGAGGGATGCTCTTCTGAATTTTAATGTTATGATTTAATACATGTGAAATTAGATCTCGTGTGTTTGGTAAATATACGGTGTTCACACACAAAGTGGAAACTAACAGAAATAGACGGTGTTCACATGCAAAGTGGAAACTAACAGAAATATACGGTGTTCACATACAAAGTGGAAACTAACAGAAAATTACACAGGTAAATAAGGTTATGGTAAAGTGAAAAGGAACTAAATTCAAAAGTTAATTCTAACAGGCAATTTCCAAATCTATAAAATCACAAGACAAATTTATGACCATTTTGACACATAAGAAGAAGAAAGTCACATTTGGTGAATACTGGTGGAACTGGAGAGTAGATGCTGTGTATTATGGCGGAATGGGATAAGCCTAATTTAATCTTGTCTTTCAAAGAACTTAATTCGAAATGTGTAAGAAGTGTGGCACGTACCCGCATACATCTCGCACGCCAATAAAAGTAATAGCGGATATCAACGGAAATTTGAGGTTTGTCATTTTTGTAAAAATCCGGTTGTTTCTTAAAAGTTATTTTAAAAAAGCGATCATTTGCTATGCTATGTTGTTTGTTCCATATATTTCAATAGATGACACTCTATCATTTTTTGCACCTTGTCCACAACAACCAAGTGCAGTGCCAAGTACGAGATATTTTGTGGTTAGAATGTACAAATACCGTCACAATTTTGAACTTTCATGTTTCCAGGATTTTAAATATTTACAAGCAAAATTAGCAAGAGGAAATGGTGCGAACTTAAGAGAAAATTATCTTAGGTACTTCCGCCCATATTTCGCAGTTCACAGTGTTAAGATTATTGCCTTCACAATTTTCTTTTCCAATTAAAAGTTAAGTTAAAATGGCATAGAAAATTTTGGTCGGGAAACATGAAGGTGGGGGACAACATGAGAGAAGTAAACGTAGATTGGCCACAAATATCAAATATAAATTTAAATGAAAAATATATGAGGGGTGGACTGGGTAAAACTGGCTCAGGATAGAGGCCAGTGGCGTACACTGACGAACATAGTAATAGACCTTCGAGTTTCAAGAAAGGCGGGCAATTTATTGAGTGCCTAAATTACTATCGGCTGCTGAAGTAGGCGTTTTCTGATTAGAGTCACTTTCTTATTTAATTCAGGAAAAGCTTGCTGACCCCTTGATCCGTCTTCCCCAAAGACCCATCTATAATTTACACATTGATAACCTCCACCTTGTGACTTAGGGAGGATTTCTGGTGGCACCGGGGGTACGCGCAGTTGGTGCAGGTACTGCGCTACAAGCCAAAATGTCGCAGGTTCTATTCCCGATAAAGTCAGTCATTTTTTCATTGACTTAATTCTTCCGGTCGCACTATGTCCCTGGGGTCGACTGAGCCTGTAACAGAAATGAGTACCAGGAATATCTTCTGAGGGCGGGGGTAAAGGTGGCCGGTGAGTAGGGCTGACAACTTTAACACCTTACCGCCTTCTGGAATCCTCAATTCCCTGGATCCCTAAGGGCCTCTCCAAGCCTGTAATGTGATAGTTTCACGTTTTGCTTGGTGGTATCATTAATATAGCGGAAGTAAATTCGGTCTCTTATTACAAACCTGAGTGGAATATTACATAAAAGTATTAATGTTCTAACCGCTTTCTTTAGACGTATTATTTATTGACTCTGTAGACTACTGTTGTTTTAAAGCACTGGTGACAAAAGGCTATTTAGCAATGGTGGAATAGTAGTGAGAGAGAAAACAGACGTACTCGCAAAAGAACCTTCACCAGTGCCACCTCGTCCACCAAAAATACCACATAAACTAATCTGGGATCAAACCCACGACTCCGCAGTGACAGTCTGGCGACTAAACCTCTGAACCATGACGAGGCACCTGTATCTTTTCTCTAAAAAATGGGATAAAATTGTTGCCTCTGACAAAAAGGAATATCCTGCTTCGTCAAGCCAGTCCGTCACTGAACTGTTGTGTCGGGCGGAGTGACATGTAACAAACTCATATATAACGCTTTTGGCCCGAGGCTTTACCATCTAAACATTAAATTTGAATAAGAGGGCTGAAAACCGCCGCGACTGCCAGGCAACTCACACTACAGCTGTGTTTTGCGGGTTAACCTACACAACCACTGTAAAGCAGTTGATTGACAGCTTGATGCTTTATTACGTATGTTTATAAATTACTCACGTTATGGTTTTGATAGTGCACATGTAATTCCAAGTCTATTATCTGGTGCTACCAAAAGCACCATCCTTTGTCTGGGGTTCTGTTTAAAAAACCTGTACAAAGTACATGAAAAATCATGATACAGTCGGTATATAGAATAAGTTTTGGGCCGGCCGATCGCGACACTCTTGTTCTATTCCTGGCATGCAGAGATATTTCTTTCACACCGTCCATCCCGGCTGTGGGGCAAACCCAGCCTCCTGTTCAGTCGGTATCAGGGACTTTTCTTTGGGGCAAAACGGCAGGATGCCAGAAGTTAACCACTCACCTTCGACTAGTGTCGATGTTAAGAATGGGTGGAGCTATACCTCAGTTCTCCCATATGCCTTCATAGAATACAGAATACAGAGATGAAAAGCAACTTACGTGAATTTAAATTAACAAAGAGGCTGGTATGGCAGAGCGAGAAATCTCGTTTATCTCAGATTGAAAATGGTCCTCTCAGATATATTATTGTATTTATATTCAAGAAGGCTCTCTGGACTTTAGACCACATACAATTTAAGATTCACAATAAGGGTTATAAGAATTGCAATTCTATTCACGCTGAACCCTACAGCTTCACGTGAAAGTCGTTTTTCTTTCTATAATTCCTCGTGTTCTTAGTCCTTGTTTCCGTAGCATCACATTCTTTCTCTGAATATGAAAATAAATCTCCCTCCTTTTCAGAAATGCTTTTCATGACTCTGAGATTACGATAAACTGTTGCCAGCTTCCCAGATGCTTCTGCACTCGTCAGGCAACCTGACCAACTACTTACATACAATTCGTAATTCTTTACCTCTATAAAAAACAGTCCTTTTTTCGTTCGAAAAAAAAACAAAATTTCTCAAAATAATCTGCATCTCTTCAACTGGTTGTTACAAATTGTGCAGCTTATTTTCTGCTATACATCCAAATTCCTAGCTGGAGAAGGAGCTCCTGTCGGCCGGAGCAAGTGCCTCTTCGATATATTCCCAGTTAAAAGTTACAACGGTTGCAACAGTGACGAATTAAGCGTCACACCATGAATACATGTGAAGGCGTGAGCGTGTGGCTATACCAAGTCTTCACTTTGGTACTGCGTTGAACTAAGCGGTCATCTTCGTGCCCCGAAATCTGAAGCCTTGTAGTCACTGGACAGAAGAATTAATGGTATTCAGACACAGTCTTGGCACAAAGATGGCGAAAAAAAGGCAAACATACTTTTTCTGGAAACCGAATCCTGGTCATCCCAGTCGCTATACGCTTCATACCTGAAGGTGGGTTCAGGTATTCTGTGTTTTCTGACACTCATATCCCACCTGCACTTTAATACCATGTTAAGCACCTCATCTTCACCATCAATACTTCACTTCAATCTTCGCCTTCCGTCTGAAAATGCAGAAGTTTACGACCCGTTCAAAGGTTACCACAGCTACTTACTCTTTTCATTTTTGGTTTTCTAAATAAAAAATTCCCCTCATTAAGAACAGTGTTGTGTGGGATATTGTCTTCTGCTTGTACGTATACAGCAAAGATTTGGAGATATGTGTGCTGCCTCCATCATCACACTGATGATACAGCAGGTTCTTCTAAAACGTCGGTATGTAACTACCAAACTACATCACGTCACAACTCAGAAGTCTTCTCTTCAAATTTCCCACTGTGAAAACTTCAAATCTCGTTTTCCTTTATGCTTATAATGACAAGAACTGAAACCTGCCGCTCCTTCATACTGAAGTAGCAAAATCTTCTCTTTTAGATGTGGTTGGTTGGTACGTGATTTGATGATGATGTAGCGATTTTGAAAACTACACCTATATACAGTAGACTGAAAAGGAATTAGAAGGAAGCGTGCATCGTCTCTTCCTAGATTGTGTAGTGATTGAGCTGCAGTGAAGGGGTAAAACCATGGACAGCTCAGCGTATTCGATGTTCGGACAGAGATTAGCCCTGAACGCAGTTTGAGATCACCTGCACAGTCGATTAATGCCAACAGGCGACTATACGAATCTGTAGATCTGGGAGAGTAGCAGGAGCTGCAAAGCGTGTTGCGTAAGACGGGTCGCTCCGGCATAGCGATGTTATCTCTCTTCTAATTGCTACTCCTGTCTGAGTGCTAATAGGATATTTACGTTGTAAAGTTACAGTGCGTGCTGTAGTTGGCGATTCTGTATCATTCCACTGCTCCTTGTTGCTTCTAATTACACTCTGCCACGTTCAGGCCGCGCGACGTCTGTACGCATTTTTCGTTTAATTATAGTTCTCTTTGTTCATTGGCTGTAGAAAGGAGCTACATTTTCAGAGAACTGGAGTCCCAATATACATTCAAAGCAAAGGAAACTTTAGTTTCAGCACACAACATAAAGATCACAGCCGATAATTAGGAAAAGTGTTTCAGTTGTACTGAAACTGAAGATTTAATGTGAATGTGAGAGGGCTGTGAAAGTGAATGGTCTAGCCACTTCCCTACACCAGACGCTAACAGAAATAATCTGAAGATTTTCATAATTTTTACAAATAATGTAACAAGATAAAGAATAAAGTTTCTTTGAGTAATTTATTTCGAATTCGTAATTAATTTTTAACGTGATACAAAAATACCGTGGGCACGAAATAAACAGGCTTTTCCCAACAAATTCGCAACGCTGACTACCACCACGTCCGATAAACTAGGGAGAAGATTTTCTGCCTCGTGTAGCAGATGAGGAAAGGTGACAGCAGGTTTTGATCCTCTTTTCTGCTGACACGAAGCGGAAGTCGAAAGAACGAGCAAGGACATTAATTTCCTTCAAACTTCTATCACTTCCAGTCTATCACTTCACTTCTTTCACTTCCAGTCACTGAAACACGGAGACATTCATCTTCCTGTCTCCACAGCGTTAATATTCCGACACCGGAGCTGGGAAACAATTCAATCAACACTGTGCTGTCTCTCTCACAAAGTACGAACTTCCCTGAGTGAAGAAATACAGTGTAAATTCCCTTCCTTCTAGCATGGAACATCAATCAAGTAGGATTTATGTTGTGAATTAAGCAGACTAGTTTGTGCCCCTAAGACAGGCGTACACTGCTCGTCAGAAATAGAGACCTTCCTCGAATAAGTCGTAAACAGATTCAGGCCTGTAATTATTTATACACGTAGGACAGTCTGACGCAAGTAAACATATGCAAATAATCAGCTGTCTGCATAATCTACACAACACTGAGTTTCAGTCCCATATATTTTGGTTCGGGCGTGCAGATTTGTAAAACTGTTCATTGTGACCAAATGTAAAACTGGTTATGTTCAAGAACAAGGTGTTCAGAAAATTTGAAATTTAGTCATTTCACACTTGCACTGCAGAAGCAAATTCGATGTAAGCACTGACACTCCTTTTATTTTTTAACAAGCTTGCTTGCTTTGGAAAGACAAACGTTGATGTAACAGGAATTAAGTCAGTCAGGAATTCAAAATACGTCGCAGCAAGGAAATTCTAATTTACACAAGTGAATTAAATCGTTACGTCTTTTTTTCAAAAGATGGGTAACAAATAAATTACATATTGTATTTTATTACACCGTTTCCAACTGACTTAAACAACAACCCAAAAACAAGCATGTTAGATAAGCCACTTTTAATCTATACACACGACTTCTATATGTGCTGTATACACAAAGAATTCATAGTAAAATCCCTCAGTTATCTTTTCACTTATGGTCAAATATCTAGGTCACATGTGCCACTGTTACTGCCGCTCAAATTAAATTTGTATCTAAATGTAATTATCTCAGTTGCTTGGTGGTCTACGCATTTAGATGTTTGCTATCTTCTAATCAGCAAACATAAAGCAGAGGTGAATATAATGATAAAGTAAAAGTTGTCCCTGTGCTAGTCGTGAAGGCGTAGGGGGAGTACAGGTATAGCTCCACTCAATCTTAATCCCGACACTAAATGGAAATGAGCGGTTAGGTTCACGGTCCGGCCGCCCTGTTCTCGGGGAAACAGCCCCCTGTACATATTGTGTGGGAGGCTGGGTGGACTGCAGCCTGACTGGACAGTTAGGAGAACAGAAATACACGTATATCATGCCACTGCTGCGAATGGAAACATGATTCCTAAGCCCAGTACTCTATATTGTCAATAAAAATGTGCGTAGTTAAATTATGTTAAATTCGGTCACGCTTGCATTTTCCAGTCCTTTCTTTTCCTTGTGTTGCATTGTATACGGGGCTTGTTCAATGTATAAAAGATGGTACGCATGATCGTGGACGTTCGATTTCAATACAAGGGGGGGGGGAATTTACGAAGGACAGCAGTTAATTCTACATTTAAGGGGAAGTAAAAGCCATGAATACACCAATCATACATACCCTAAGCTGAAATATTTCGTGTAATACTATACATGACCTCAGAGAAAAAGGGAAAATTCTTGAAGTCTAAAGTATACTTGCTTGTTACACCGCGTAGGTTTTATTAAATTAGTGCCAGATGAATACATTGAGAGAACCTTGAATTTAGAACCAGGTACGAACATATGGCCACCCAGCTTGACCCTAATTCACTAATTTCGGAATGACAACAAGAGGTGTAGGCCGAATGGGTGTACTAGACCAAGGTTTGTACATGTTGCTGGTAATATACCTTACCTTGGTCACCTGCCTGTCAGAATACATTTAACTCCCTCTTAATTTCATTAGGCTAAAAAATGGGTCCAGGTTTGTGGCACATAAATTTTCTTCATATTATGTGTACCAACCATGACCAGTCCTCAGTGTTCTACTACAGGTGGTTTCATAAGTCCAGCCTTCAGCGCAGAGGAAGTTAATTACGGGAGCCTGAACAGACAGTTAACATGTGTCAGTTTTATGTGATCCGAGGTTCTCACAGCCCTAAATATTTATCCTTTTATCTCACTATTCTTCCTTGTAGATGGCAACAGCAAGTACTTGCGAAACACTTGTACCCATGTAGTAAACCATTTCCATGTCTTTATATCTGTCTGTCCACGCTTCCCGTCACGTCATTGTTAAATATCTCTTTTGTTGTTCTTAGTTAAACGAACCGTGTCAAGAAGATAAATAAGACGGAAAATCGTGGTTCTATTCTCTACAGTGGCAAGAGATTTTATCCCCCTCTCCAAGCGTCCAGACTGGCTCTGGGGTCCACCCAATGTCATGCTCAATAGACGCCCTGATTTCTATCCCCATGTGTAAATGTTTGTGTTTGTGAAGCTGACTATTCAGCCCAACACAGTGCCGGGGCTAACAATGAGTGGATTTATAATTCCACTGTCCCATATACCATGACGTACACGGGCACAACTTCACATTTAACAGGAAGACAGCGAAAAATTCCAGTAGGCCCTATACATATTTCAGAAAGAAAACGCTACGGTCGGCAGACCGGCTTTGGCCGACCTGTAAAGACAGACAACCACCTGTGTCCTTGTGTACAGGTCAAGGAGCATAGCACTCTACCTACACGTTTCCCGAAGTCCTCAGATGCCTTCGCCCTGTATTAACCAGCACGCATTGTGCAGCTCTAGCCAGATATGACTGGATAAAATTTCGTCAACAGGAGGGAGTCAGATAGCACCAGGACACTTCCTAGAATACCGTGATCGTATGCATTGACTGTTACAGAACCCACGCCCAGTGCGGTGAGGTGTCCCACCCTGCGAGGGCCCGACCATGGGACGCTGTCCCTACGTGTGAGGAGAACCAGTGGTTTCCTAGAAGCCCGTTTCCGATGTGCGAAGGGTTACAGGTTGGAAGGCAGCAGCAAGTTTGTCTGTGTTGACGGTCACTGGAGCGAATCCCTGCCTGTCTGCGTCCCTACCCAAGGTAAGCCGATGACAGTAGCAGCATCGTACGTTTCGCACTGCCCTCAGAGCAGAGTACTTTAGCGGATAGATCGTATTGCATGCTAGAACTGCAATTGTACATACTTCACCGTATGAATTTGCTAGTTGTAGATGGCGGAGTTCAATGCAAAATGGCAGATGTAGCTTAGTGTAGTAGTTCCCAACTTGTAAGCCGAGGACCCCTGGCGTCCGCAGGGTTATTCCAAGGGCAATAAGAATTCTCATACGTTTGCAGCAAGTGTTTCTCCTCCATCGTGCGATTGGTGTCTTTTGTTACTCTGTCCTTATTTCTATTGTAATGAATACAATTTGAAAAAAAAAGACTTAATTTTGGATGCAGACAGCTTTCTTCTGTGAGGTTAGTCGACCAAAACGACGCTGTTATATTAGTTTACGGCGTTACGTACAGCCGATTGGCCTACAGCTATAGGAAGGCATGCGACCCGTAAGTTTTACAGGCCGAACAACATGCAATAAAACATTTGAGGATGTTGTAAAATTTAAGTAGAATTTAAGATTTTTTTGGGGGGGGGGAAACCCTTGTTAGTCCTTTAGAAACCTGCTGTTATCAGATTTGCTTTCCAAAATACTGAAAGACAGGATATGCTAAACAGTACGAAACATTCTGTCGGTTGTGTTGTGCGGACGTGACGTACGAATTTTTGTAACAGACTGTGGACAGCCAGATGTGAAGGGAGAGCCCAGACGTGCAGATGATAACAAGACCGCAAGGTCAGCAGCTATCAGCAGACTGGCCTTCGTTGTTCAACAAACGTCTTCCCACCGGCATGTCTCGTTTCGCGGGATATTACAGGTTTTAAGACTGGAGTGCGGGGAGGGGCTACCAGCCGTCCATATATATATATTACAATACGTCAGCTGCTTTACATTACTCCATCAATTACTCCAGTGACTCAGGCTGCAGGAGCCAGGAAATCTGGCGACTGTTGTACTTCTTCTTTCGCCAAGGTCGTGTTTCACTCCTCCCCACCAACCAAGCTTTATTAATTGTCGCTGCTACCGGTGCTGGTGTTTGTACAGTCGCTGTCTAACTGCGGCGGCACCTTTCGGCTAGTAGCACATTAAAAGCCAGCAAGCAAGGTAGGGCGCATGTAGGCAGAACGCAGCACAGGCAAAGCATACGCGCACATATTGAGTCACTGTTTACCTTATTTGAACATAAGCCCCCTTTTCAGGTTGCTGAAGACAATGGATATGTCTCTGCAGGTAAGTTAATGGAAGCATGAGACCTTCGGGCGTACAGCCCTTAACCCATCCGTTATGGAGATTATGCTATCCTGGAAGTCTCACTACGTTACATTTCAGTTTTGACAGTTCCTTCTATCATTGGTTTACTTATAAAATCCTTTTATATGGCTATGTTCCCTCCTCTGTTTCTGTTGCTTGTCTTGGTCTAGTTATTAAGATGCGCTCCAACGACTGACGTATTTTACAAATGCGCCAATAACTGTGCATTGTATAGCAGGATTAAATTCATAACGTCTCTGTCGTTTTGCATGACAATCTTCAGCGCGAGTCTCACAAACCTTATGACCCTCCTACTTCACTCTCGTGATTGCGGCTGCTACGTAAGCAGAATGCTGGCACCTCTGGCACTCCCACTGTCAAAACACGGTGGTCTATGCGCATAAGACTTCGCGCACTCTCCCGACATGCGATATCAGGCTAGGCTGGCTAACATAACCTGCGCTTGAAGCTGGAGAATTTGTAGAATTACTGCTGCCATACAAGGACCCGAGTAGGTTACTGTCATTCTGTTAACATGACTGGTTTCTGTGGCAAATGTTCATAGTGGGGTACGCTTGCCAAATGGTTGCCTGGCCACTGAGATTGTGTTCCCATGATCCGATTGTGTGGTCAGGGTATGTGAATGATACCGATTATCCACACACAAGAGGCTTGTCTGCCTGTCAAGCATAAAGAAGTGTGGGGAAGAAACAATTTTCAACTTGATAAGTAAACAAAGTTTGTTGGTTTTATTGATATGTGTTACAATCGCCGACAGTCGGTTGGAAAAAGACAAGTGCCCAGTCCTTGTAAAAATGCACCGTTCTCACGACGTGGCAAGTATCATCCTGTGACTATTGTCTGTCAAATATAGCAGTCGCGGGAACGCGGGATATGACGATCATAACCAGGTTGATAGAAGAGAGATGTCTACGTCCACGACGGTTCCTTTGTTTGGAAACTTTCAACTAACATAATCATAACTATGCACTGCTACGGTGGTAAATAATACTCATGGAAGCTGGTCAACGGAAACCTACACAGTCATAAAGTTGTCGTAATAAATATGGAACTTAATCAGTTCAGTAGAGCTTATTACTAAACCTCCGAGCAAAGAACGGCCATTTTCTCTACACTAAAAATCCTGTTTCCTACTGTGATCATATACCGACAATCCGCAGCTACTTTACGCGCTTGTCCTTGTATCGATATCACCAAATGTCGACCTGCCAACCGTTCCGGTTTTGCGTGTCACTCTGCTTTATCGGTTCTTCAAAAAGAAGCCGTGCAAGAAATGTTGAAACACGAAAACTCCCCTCAGTTTCTAATTTATTCAAATTTTAACCACGCTTTTTTATGTTGCTGGTGAGTTTCACGCCTGTATTTTTTACTCACTCCACCTGTCGAAACGAAATGTAGCAGCCTAATGAGTAACTCCCCCGTATTGTATTCAGCAGGTCTAGGCTTAAAATTTCGGCCTGGAAACCAGCTAGCCTGACGCAGTTTTTCGTTTCTTTCCTCATTTCCTGCAGGACAGTTGCAGGATTTTTCTTAAATTGCGTCATTACTACGTCTTTCATATGATTTCCAATTCAATCACTCTTTATCCTAACATCCGATGCTACATAACCTGAAATACTGGTAGAGTGCTGCAACAAAGAACAAGTGCGCTTACACATATAAATCGATCTGTTCCATGTGGTGTGCTAAGGACAGTAACAAACATGTAGAGAAGAAACCATGAAGGGCTTGAATCTCTAGAGGCTACTGCTTCAGTATATTTTGTGTAAAGTGTCTTTGGCCAATAAAGAGTCCGCCTACAACCTAAACACAGGTTTTGTTGACTCAAGGATACGTAAAGGACCAGGTCGCCCTGCTTCATGTAGGACGCAAAATGGCTCGTAGCAAGTTAAAAATTTCCACAAGGTTATTTAAAGACATATTGGAAATATGGTTTGCAGTTACCTGGACTACAGAACTGCATGTCAGACAACTTGAAAAACGTTGAAAATTTTCGGCTCTTTTGTTTTAGGAACGTTGTCACACGTAAGAAACACCTCAAATCGAAATACTTCGTGAGATATCAGAAATTAACACCATGTTCTGTGACACATAAAGCAAAGACAAGACCGGTTTTGACGTATCAGAAGCTAGAAATGCCACTAATTTTTCTCTTAAAATAATATTTAAATTGTTTCTCACGTTAGCGCCGTCCGGACCACGTAAGTGGACCAATTATTATGATTCTTTGTAACTGCACAGTCTGTAACGTTTAACCAGTGCTTTGATTGTACTGGAAATTATGCACGATTGGCAACTACTGGCACATTAACACATACTGATATCATCAGCAATCCTGTTTCCATCGCCGGATTAACGAATCTGACAGCTTTTCCTTAATTAAAGTACCCAAGGTTAAACATGCCAGAATGATTACGTTCCCTGTGACTGGGCTGTCAAGACACTGTCTCCGGTGCCACGAGTTTTTCAGCCTCAATCGACAGTCTCTACGGTACATTCATTTATACTCGTTAAAGATGAAATGATATGAAAATATTTTGAAGCCGTAACATGTATATTTATATAAAAAGCAAAGCTGTAACGGCAGGTAAATATTTTGGGCAGCTCTATTATCGGCAAGTGAAAGAGCCTAATTATCTCTAAGTCCTTTCTCTCTATGAATTTTCTTAATTTCGGCAAACGGCCCTTCCACCGGCGGTAAGAAAGGAGACCCAGTTGCGGAAGACGCCCATTTTGAAACCAAGACGAAATATTTTTTCTTAACGACGAGACAGCTCCCGCAAACCTCTTTCCTAATGCTTCACTGACAGTTCATAAACAAATGGTACGTTTCTCCCTCTGTCAGTCCAGGGCCAGTTTTTCGGGGATTATGGTGGACAGTGACACTGGAATCAATTCTTCTTCAAATACGACGACTTTCCGCCAGTACTCCTTAATAGTGTTTGGCCCATTGATGACCGATGGTACATAATCGTAGCAACTGCCAGGTACTTAAACCACACTTTTTTCTCTCACTTCTTCCATTTACGAAGGCATTACAGGAGGAAAAATGAGTCACAGTTTCCCCCCAGACCCACTGCGTTCTGCGTTAACATAACAAGGCCAGGAAGGGAAAATATAAATTCCCATACTTGGCTTGCTGTCGCTCCAGAGTGACAGGGAAACTGCAAATTATTATGCGCTAGAATGTAGTGTATGTTTCAGACTTCACCTTAAAATATTTTCACTTGTTGTGACAGATACGAAAATATTATTATAACCTTACGTCAACACGTTCCCTAAAAAAATCTCTTTGAAGGTTCATACCAAGTGTATATATATATATATTATTTTGCCTCCTTTCTCCGAAAACGATAGTAACGCTTCGGTTTACGGTGACAGTGATGGATGATGAAGATTGCGATGCTATAAGAAGTTACTCAACGGAGGACGGGTGACATATCTTCAAGGCATCGCCTCTGAACATCCCAGAAGTGACAGATCTTTTAATGCAGAGATTCAGAAGACTGTTGAGCAGCCAGAGGCCCAGACAGAGTCGCATTGCGTCTATAAAAATTAGCACAGCGTCGTTGTAATCATATCAGTAACACAGCTACAGGGTACTTGTTTGTCAGATGGTTAAGTGCCTATGACTTTAAACATATTCGTACAGCGGATAATTTACTGTCATTTACAACATGCTAATTCCATGCAGTGGAGTTCTTTTGGGAAAATAACAGTTTTCATATATTCGCTAAGGTCCGTTTCTTTTATGAAATAAGTTTTTAAAAGAGCCCGCCGCTCTACATTGGTCCTGCGTCAGATAACTTAGCGCGCAACTTCACGCCGCAAGCTCAGTAAGGTCCTCCCACTAAAGGCTGCATTTCACAATCAGGCTCTTCGGGTTTTCAACTCAGCTTTATATATATTTCCCCAATGTTTCTATGCGTGCTCAGTGTCCTTCCCACCTTATAAGTGGTATGCTGGATGTCGTAACAAAAACCTTTTTGATGAACGTTCCAAAATATGGAGCTCTTTGTTATGTAATTTTCTCCATTCTGCTGTTACATGCTCTGTGTTATGACCAACAGGGCTATGTGACAACTGTGAACAGTCCGCAGGCAAGTTCTGGGTGCTATTTCATGCATCAGCACTCAAAATTTCGACAGGCCTATCGCTAGAGATCGAAAGAGGGTCAGTCACACAATAGGTTTACATAAGGTAAAACTTCGTAACCCAAGGACACGGACTTCTATATACAGGCAATAGGAAAGCTCGTCTCACGATGCGGTACCTACCTCAGTTGCGGCGGAAAAGTAGGAGAAGGAGAAGGAGGAGGTGAAGAAGAAGAAGGAGGAGTAGGACGAGGAGGAGAAAAATTATTTTTTTAAAATGAAATATATGTTACATAACTTTGAAGTAGTTTATTTTTCCCCGCGCACTAATCGACATCTGTCACACATTTTTGCTTATATCAAGTCTTTTAATGTGCTTTTAAGACTTAATTCCCTGATGATGATTTGTATGCTAGGAACATGTAGCAAATTACTTTAAAATTAAAGACGTTGTAGGCCTACTGTTGACGCGTAGCGTGATTATGTGTTTATCGTATAGACGCACTACACAAAGTGCGTTTATAAATTATGTACAAATTATATCAATTATGTCAAATCCTTAGTCTTTGGAAACGTTCTGAATTTGTGACCTTAAGAAATTTAATTAATTAGTAGGTCGATCTGCCTTCAACCGTCCGCAGCTATTTTTGAACATGCCCTATGCTCTGAAGCACTAAAAGTGTTCGAAAACACTAATTTAGGTGTCATAACGCACAGTCCAGCTCAACATTTATGGACGGACTAATAATTTGAAGATTTTAAGATTTGGAGCCAGCATTGTTGCCAACAATGAAGACGTCACTTCCTACACGTGCTGACCTCCACGTGCCTTCGAGTGTGAATAGTACGGAGCAAGTTTCCTTTTTTGAAAATGAATACAACAGCGAGAGACGCCATGCCATGAGTAGTTCAATAGGAAAGCCGGGCTATTTTAAATCTTATTAATGGAAGTCAAAGCGGGTTTGGGTCTGATACATCGCCAAAGAATTTAGTTAATGAAAAGTATTTCTATTGCCCGCTAACATGTAGTAAAGGTCGAACAAGACACGACTCATGTCCCAAGGTTTAGTTGCTTCGGGCTAAAAGGGTGTAAAGAAGTTCTCGTTCCAGAGTTTTAAAAAGTCTGAAAAATTCCATACTACCGGAGGGATTTGGTACTCATGTTGTCGACAATGCAGTAAGGCAGAATGATGCGTAGCTAACTGCGAAAAACAAACTCATCCTCGGAAAACCAGCTGCAGTTCGGCATTCTTAGTCTTTAATCCTTATCTCTCTCCTTGTTCTTCTCCTCATGCTGTTTATACATTTTTATTCATTTCCTGTCCTCCTTCTCCTCATTTTGGTGCCACAGTCCAGCTTGTAGCTTTTCGTAAACCTCCTGCAGCCAGACTGTAGGACAACAGTCGTGATCCTCGTGTGACTGGACTGCCGAAGAACTTACTGCTTGCAGCATCGGCCATGTCAGCTTCCGAAAAGAAAAGTTCCGTACAGATCGGCTATGTGTGTGGGTTAGCATTACCAAAATTAGATAAGGGTTTGCAAGAACCGAATACAAAGCAACTATCTTCTAACTTCAAGGCAGTTTATTGACCGGTGCATCTGGTGCCCGATTCCATTTATTCACATGAAGATGGTATCCATAAGGCTTCGATATGTCGTTTTCGCTTGGAAATTTGATAATGAAAATAATTGTACTTCGACTCGGAAATCTGCTTGTGCCCTGCAAATGCTAATGGTCAGTGTTCCAAATTAAAATGGGAAATAAGAGACGTGGGACCCCAGCTGAGCTTGTGGTAGTGTTTTGCCATTCAAATAGCATTCCTGCTGACGACTATGTGAAATTTCCCGCAGAGTTGTTCCTAGAAGGCCACGAGATGCATTGTCTGCATAACATCCCACTCCTAAATCGGACACGCCCTTAATACAAACCCAGACACATCCTGCTATCAGTCGGGCCTCCTGACATCCCTCAGGTACAGAGTTTCTTCTTAGCAAAACAGAAATTTTGTGCTGTCATTCATGCTAATTTCAACCAAAAACTGACTGTAGCACGTCCGTCCATTCGAGTGACATTAGCTGCGAAAAGCGGCAGGATCGAAGTCAATAAGTACCGCACTTGTAGAACATCATATTAATTTTGTTGTAGGCCTGATTTTCAGTCAGCGATATAAGCGTACCAGTGGGTCAATTAACTGAAGTTTTATTTTAAACAAGTAAAGTAAAAGAATCACAAACAAATCTGTGTTAATGGAGATGTAATCCGAAATGTGTTTAGCAGAGATTTTCTTACAGGAAAATCCCGACTTTCACCCTTCCCCTGCTGACCTACTCAGGCATGCACTGTTATGCAACCAATACCAGTCCATTTTCGAATGTATTGTCCTGTAACTTTGTCTTATATGATGTTTATATCAGGATAACTGAAAATATTTGGATGTCTAACTGGCAAATTCATTATTTCCCATCCTGCCTTACGTGGAATGCTGACTCCTAATCTGTGGCCATTCCATACATTAGTACGTAGTTAAATATATTTAGAATTTTAGGTTAACAGTAGGCCAAATATTAATGCAGTCTGTAGAGGGAACTGCCATTGTTAACAGCATGATATCTCTTATTTTCCACAGATGAGATCTCCCAGGTAGCGGAGCACTTTCTTCAGGGTGACAAGAGTCTGCACATGACTGAGACTTCAACGGAAATACCATCCAGGTGAGCCATGACAACACTATTAAAGGGGCTCTCAATTCACTGAAAAACACTGCCAAATGGGCGCTCAATTCAATAAAGATATCTAACTCTGGAGCACAGTCCTTACTGAGGGGCCCATACGTCAATAGCCAGTGTACACATTCCCCGCATTTTATGCAACACAAAGGTTCATTGCCGCCTTGAGAATATCCCATGACTGACCCACATCCCGAGCCACACTAATCCAGTCCACGCTTTCCCCCAGTATTATCCTCCGATCTACGACTTTGTGTTTGAAGCAGCCTCCTTTCTTCAGGTTTCCCTACCGAAAATATGCATGCATTTTCATTCTATTCGATGCGGTCCACACGCCCTGCCCATCGCATTATCCGCTATCTGATCCCCCCCCCCCCCCCAGTAACATTAGGCAAGGATTAAACAGAACGGAGGTCCTCTTTACGGGTGTTCCTCCAACATTCTTTTATTTCTTCCCTCTTAGGTTAAACTACTTTCCTCGGTTCTCCTTTTTTCAGACATCCTCAGGCGTATGTTCTTCCTTTAATGTGAGCGGCCACATTCCATTCTCATACAAATTAACAGTAAAATTATAGTTTTGTGACTTCCTATCATTATTCATTTCTAGATATCAAACTGGAATGCAAAAATTCCCAACTGAAATTTAGCAGGCATTCCCCGAATTTCATACCCTTAAATTGTTTTAAATACACTTTTGACTTTTAGCGCTCTTCTCAAATATTTGAAATTTATCATATTTGCAAAGGATTTATCAGCTATATTTAGTGCTAAGTTGCGATTTTGTCAATTAAGAGGCTGCTTAAACTGCATAGTAATCCAGAGTTCTGAGGCGATGTTCAACTAAAATTAAACATGTAGCAATGAGCCGTTTCGAACTAGTCTTCCACCGTTTTGGAAAAAACTGATTTCCCACTCAGCGAAATAATGCCATGCAGCAAATTTGACATCGTTTGGAAGTATGAACTCCGTCCCTCTGCACATAAACTTCCCCTTTCTTAGCGGTTACTAACTCCATTCACTAGAGTCCTAAAAACTCCCCGCCTTTTCTTAAATCTTAAGGTCCCTTACCGTGATCACAAAAGCCCTCTACTCGATCCTGTTCACCACGTCAGATGAGTCCGCTGCTTCAATTCCAGCGAATGTGTCTGTCTCGGACGTGAGCATAGATTGCTAACTGTAGTGACAGTACGCTAATATACTTTAGCTATTACAGTTAAGTGAGTGGAAAGGCAAACTGAGGGGCCACAAGTAGGCTGCTGATTTTAACGTGTTCGGAATATGGAAGCATTCGCCACCCATGCACAAAAGAACATGCGTGAGCGGGCTGACTCATTCAGTACACACGAAAATCCAACCTCACCCACATACTTGCAAAAGAAACGACTCTTTCAGATGCTCCCAAATATTGAAAATGTACTTACGGTTCTGTTATTAAAACATGGGCACAGCGTCTTTGTGAAGCACAGACCGGTGTCCTGTTAAGTATAAGATGTCTGGGACAAGTAGCTTTCAAGACAAGGCCCCGAACCCGACGTGGCTGTTCTGTGTCTGACAAGTAATCTTCAGATCGTTTAAGATCTTACGTCGTGGGCATTCTTTACTTAAAAAAAGAGTTTCTTCCTGCCGGTGGCTGAGTTAAACATTCTGTGCTGTCAGACTGAAAGTTGCAAAAGACAAACCGACTTCACTGCATTTCAGTTTGCCGAATGGACTACTACATAGAAAGGCATGGACAAAATGATACTGTTTGATGTGAAGCGCCTGGTATCTTCATGAGATATTTCGATCTGTAGTCTTAAGGTAGAAACCCTTGAATATTTCCTGAAAAACAGAAAAAGTCTTGAGTGGGAATAAAATAAGATTTAGAATATAAAACACTGATAGTGTTTGACAGTATACTTGATACATGCCATACACCATTAGTCTAACTACGTGTATTATTTGCGCAGCGAACCGTCCGGCGACGAAATTGAGGTGCTGGGAGACGCGCCCGATCCAGTGGCCGACAGACGTAGCAGGCAGGTTTCCAAAAGAAAAAACCACAAGAAGAAGGGTAAAGGTAAGTGAAATTGGCTTTCGATGTAGCCTGTTCTTGAAACCTCAGAACAATGTGATGCTGCTGTATTTCCGCTTTAGGCCGCCGCCTCAGGACGAGATCTCACGAAAACCAGATACAGGCTGCCTCACCAGTGCAGCTGAACAGTACAATGACAGCCCGACTTGACCTCAGCTGTCTCTTGGGACGAGGTCTGCTTAAGGCTCCAGATCTCCCGCACACTTCTGGTGCTAAGTATACGAGGTATGCCTGACTGATTGATAGACTCCATGAACCAAAGTCCTTCTTGCTCAGCTATTCAAGAAATTACCTTCTTCTACGGAACCCGAGGGCTCATTACACTTTTCTGTAGCTATGAGAAGCCACGTAAGCATTTTGCACATTTCCCGATCGTGGTACATCCCATGCCCATTCCAAACTCCTTGATTTGATCATTCTAATAACATTTTATCAAGAGTAAAATTTATGAACTGCTCCAATCCCTTATTATTTCCTCCTTGGTCCAGCACCCAGTTTCCCGACACTGTCACCCCATTAACGTGGAAGAAAATTCACACTCATGCAAAAAAGCATAAGCATTCGTCTTTAATTTTAGGGTAGCAAATGCGAAGACGAAAGTTTCAGAACTGGGTGGTAGCAAGCAACCCAAATTTCATTTTTTTAAATTTTAACTTCATAGGAATCATCCCGTTGTCGTCAGAAAAATATTCGAAACAACATTAAATAGTCTAACACAACTGTGTTTTCACTTAAAAGCTACATGTTTCGGTCTAGACATTGACCATCATCAGGCTAAAAACATAAAATCACAAAAGACAGTTAAAAATGCAATACACAAAACATCGTCATGTTTTATATTAGATCCCACAGCTTTAAATTTTATCTGTGAAAGCAATATTGATCGGTCGCCGTCTCTTCCAGACGTTTTATTACAGGCCCTACTTTACGTATGGGAACATCTTCGCTTCATACTCTTGCACGGAAAATTTTCAACAAAGTTTCGATAGTACTTAAAGAAGTGATCGAAGACGTATATAACCTACCCTTCATACAATCTGCAGCTTTTAACAACAGTTTTGTCATCAGTCGGATTGGGAGACTCACACATTCTCGTTCTTGTGGAGCTGATGGTAACTCGGATGAACAAGACATTCTGTTTCATATGCACCTGAAGGTTCATTACTGTATGCGCAGCAATCTAGCAACGGATCCTGTCTTCATCCAGTAAAGTATCACTAATTTTCAACCTCAAATCACCAAAACGAATTTCCTTATGTTAATACAGAAATGAAGAGTCTTAATTTATTGGTTCCTTAGAATGGTGTGTGGCAATAGCCGTGACTGAAATTTTGGGGTGTACCCACTCTATCTTCTCAGGCTAGAAAAGTCCATAATGTTTCGGTGCGTTCACTGTTGTACAGTTGACTGCAATTAATGACAGCAATAGATGGAGCAGTCCGAACAGTCTTTTTGTGAACGTCACGACATTCACACGTGGACCGTACCGTAGCACACCTAAACGGATAATGGACATGGAGGCATGATTTGGAATCTACGAAACGTAATCAACTGACTTTAATTATTATAATTTGTTGTACCGAATTACATGTTTTAATCAGGGAATCGTAGTTATTATGCAATATCCAGAGGCAGGTATTCATCAGACGCAAGAGAGACAGGTTATAAACAAGCGGTAGAGCTGAATGTTGTAGCCCGGATCGTCCAGTTGGAATGGAGCTACAAGTTCACAAACGGTAGTCAGGAATTTTGCCGTATTCATCGCCTACAATTCTTCCAGAAACCACACGTTGCCAAAAAAGCCTATTGTCTTATTTAATTCTGAGTAAACAGCTGATAAAATTGGGCTTATATCTAGCTTCAGCTGTCTCTGCAGCTACTGAATACCTCCTCACTAATTCTGAATGCGGGCCATCACAAACACTGAAACATCCACACGTTTCATAATATACTCGCAAATAACGTTACTACCTGAGTCATTATCTTACAAAAGCTGATAGCTCCTATTGAAATTTACAAATTACTCGTGGTCAAAAGTTATTCATTGTCTTGGTTTATAACGGCTACAAAAATCTCCCACAGAACAGTCTCGATGGTGGCAGCAAAGGAGGCGCTGTCCTTCAAACTGGGGGAAAATATTTCCCCTAACCGGGATTAGAATACATCAACACCCGTTAGCACACATTTAATTTCAATGTCCTATTCGATTTAAGCCCTACACTCTAAATAAGAAAGGGCGACAAAACTTTTTCCGAAATTAGCTTCCTTATTTTACAGTGATGACCAGTAGAGACTTTTGAGCTGAATTACCGACACTGCAGTCAGAAAATTTTGGGAGGATTTTATACTCCTTTTTGTCCTTCAATGTCTGTCGTATCTATAACGAGGTTAGTAGGAATTGCCTTTTCATAACGATCAGACCGTGAAATCGACCGCTCAGTAAAGATTAAGAACAACTGGATCCAGGGGGATAGATAATACGATGCTAGGGAAGGGTGGCGGCTAGGTCAGGCCTTCAGTCTCAGGGGCCCCCCGTCCGCCTTAAGGACCCAACATTTAAATATAATATTGTTAATTAAGTCAGCATAATTCAAATTTCTCTCGTAGGTATACAAGGTAAATAAATAAAGATAGAAAGAAATAAAGTATCACAAGAAAACTGCTTCAGGATTATGCCAAAAGACTGCAAGAATGTCACAATAACAGGCAGATTATTGTGGTATAAACTCGACAGACTTCTGTATAAACAACGCAGTTTGACGTGGACTACTCCGTTACTGCACACCCACCGCTAGTAGCTCACTACACGCTATCTGTCACAGATTTATACTGCTCAAGGATATAAACATAATAACTCCAAAATGTACTTTATACAGTCAGGATAAGACTTTAATTTTGCCGTTTAATTAGATCACAAAGGGCAACGCTCTTCAGGAACTCAAAATTATATTTCGTGCCACTATTTCAGACTGTCAGACGACCATCTTAAATTTGGACTTTGTGCTGCAGGCGCAAGAATCCGGAGCAACCGAACAACCGATACCTGGTGGCCGTGTACAAATGTCAAGAGGGGTTCACTTTGCAAGACCCGACAGTGGACCGCCTCTACTGCAGCGAAGATAAGTGGGTGGGCGAGGAACCAGCCTGCATAGCCACAAGTATACACCGAGTTCAGATATTCTGCATTATTTTTATGTTACTGGCTCAACGAATTTCCTTTGGTCGATATTATTCTACACGATGATGAACCCGACTTCCAAATTACAGACTTACTGTAAGGATATGTAGGCAATAGGCCTATGTACTTAGTCGTAGCCTTGGAATCTCGTTCCAGCACATACTTATTGGAACTCCCATTCATCCAAACTCCTGAAAGGGTCGTCTCATGATACAGTCATTTACGAGGTTAACACGCATGCCTAAACCTACAGGCTTATTTAAAGACGCTTGTAACAAGAAAATAACCCGATACACAATGCACGAGAGCCTCGGCGTCCGATTAGGACTTGGTGAGGAAATGAAAACAAAGAAACTGAAATGAAAAGTATAGAAAAAGATAAAGAACAGAAAACAGGAATAATAGAAAGAAAAGAAAGAATAACGACCGACAAATACTTGGAGAGCGCACAAAGGACACTGAACGTGGGTTTGCCCCTTGTGGGCACCTTTAAACACTGCATCCGAAATGCTGCTCCCCGAAATTCTAAGGTTATATAGGCTAACATGCCCGGACAGATCACAAGTGGCTCCGTTACTAAACACAATTTTAGCTGTAAAAAATTTGTCGTCATCAAGTTTTGAAATAACATTAAATCAAAACGTGTAGCAAATTTCTTTCCCTTCGGCTGTTACAAGCTCCAGCAATTGGTGTTCTTTTTAACATTTTGTTTCCAATCCTCAGCCTTCAGTTTAGGAGCAATATGAAATTTTAATCCTCTATATTCCATGAGTTCATCTTTTATAAATTAGATAAACGCCAGTCCTCGAATGGTTACAAATACTAACATTTTAGTGGGTTAATATGAATAATCAAGCATTCTCATTCCAGTGTAGTAATATCTACCAAGCACAAAATGTTTACTAACGTGAAAGATATCCTGTGACACACATAGTAGCATGAATTTACGGCTTAAGATGCAAAAAGAAAAGCAAGGTAGAAAAGTAGTGGCGTAGTGGGACCCTAGAACACAGGCACAAAGTTTCAGGGAAAAGATAAATTACAATTCTGTACTCACCAACTGTTGGATGTTGTTTATTGTAAGAGGCACTCCGAAAAGACATCTATTTGATTCTTGACTGCGTCATCCTCAAACTCGGGTAACAAAAGGAAATGAAGTATTTTAAACGTCCTTCCCAAAAACAGCATCCGAATTCATAAACACATGATTATCAGTAGAAGAATGTGTTCTATAAACAGAAATAGTAACCGTTCCTACACGGGAAGGCTAATGGCAGTATGTCGAAATAATGTCCGAAAATATTCCAGAATGCATATCCATATTACTATGGGTTAACACCTCAAATTGGACAGGTTACGATGCCACTGTTTGGATCACAATTCATGTTACAAGTACACACAAGAAACCACAACACAGAAACTATAACCTTTTCCATAGTTTTGTTTGCTTGTACACACACACACACTAGGAAGCACAAAGCACAAACCTATATATTCCAACAATTTATTTTGCACGTACACGCACCAGAAAGCACATAGCACAAATCGCCACCTCTGTAGTCCCACAGTTAATGTTACATGCACATACACGATAAACCACAGAACACAAACCACAACTGTACTCCCACAGCTCATTCAGCTGTCATCGCTCCTTTCCCGCTGACCAAAGAAACGCTGCATTGCAGGCAGCGATAGTGATTTGTTTCAGAGTGCGTTCATAATGCATGTCAAGGCATGATCAGATCAAGCGATACAAATGTAAACGGGACACGGTGTTTCAGAGGAATATACTGCCCCGTAAGGTTGGTACCCACCCGCCAGACTACACGGTGTCATAACACAAAATACACAAAATATTGCAATATGACATACTGAGACAAAGAAGCTGAAATTTATATGAACAGAAAGTATAAGTCATCATACGAATTCACGCAAGAACATGTCTGTATAGCTTTTTTGACTAATGAATCATATCCAAGCACTGTAGATTACAGGAACTTGTCCCATCAAGGACTGGAATGTGGCGGTCCTGTGGGCACTGGAAGTATCTGGTGGATACAGTGCATATACTTCACCAAGAAATGGACATTTGACAAAAGACAGGCCCATCCTTCTGCTCGATCCTTCACGTATGAATATAAGTCCGTCAGAACGCCCCAGAAAAAGTATTCTTTGTTAAACATGAATATTTCATGCCTCGCTCAGTCGAAGACCGCAGTCTAGACTTCTACACATTAGTTTAAGTAATTCTGTGTTACTGCAGTAACAGCACACACATCTAATTCTGTGTTACTGCAGTAACAGCACACACATCTAATTCTGTGTTGCTGCAGTAACAGCACACACATCTAATTCTGTGTTACTGCAGTAACAGCACACACATCTAATTCAAACTGACGTGTTGCCCGTCCTTGACTTCAGATTTCAATTAGTGACAAGATTATATTAATGAATTATTATTTACATTTTGATTCTTTAAAAAGGGTGTACCTTAGATAGAGAGGACGTACCTACTTTATAAAAATTCAAGCAGGGCTTCGACTTGACTGTGTCACAACCATCCGGTCATTTCGTCCGATTACCCTCGCAGTCACAGGCATTTCCTTGGTGCCAGTCTGAACCGCGCTGAACAGAACAAGGGAAGGAGGAATGAACAGGCAAATTATTAATGTGGAAGAAACAGGTTATACTAACGCCGCCGAACCAACGTCTATTAATTCCTGGTCCCCGCTGGGTCGGTCCGATAATTGAATCGCGTGGACACACGTCCGTGCGATGCGTCACCTGTTCCAGCAAGTGCCCGCACGCTATGTTGTGTGTTACGGACTCTTAAACTGGCTGATGCCGTCGTTAGCCTGAGTCATCTTACACCGCATTACCTACAGCCACGTGCAGTGAGAAATTGCTGAACACGGGGGTGTTGATTGCTTGCTCTGATTTTATAAGTGTGCCTTCCATTGCGAGGGAGTCGGTTTATGTCTGTGTAAGGCCTGTCTGATCCTAGACTGCATGACTGACTGACTAGCCAACCAAACAACGAACTACAGTACAGTCCTTGAGCAACCAATATTTTAATAGGTCTTTAGATAATGATTCTCCTCGTTTCTTAGAACCTGGTGTCATCTCCACGTTCACGACAGTCCACCACTGGTCCCCACCACGAGCAACACGAATCCATTCCACATTCTCCCTGGAAGGGCCTAATTCACGCTCAGTTCTTTACGGTTCTAACTGCTCAGAACTGTGTGAAAACTGAGCGTTATGGGCCCCTTAATATCCTTTGTAATATTATCTTTCCATCTACGCCAAGGTCTTCTCTTCAGGTTTTCCAACCAAAGCCCTGTCTGAGCGGAGACATGATTCGTAATTTTATCAGTCAGAAAGGTAATTCGCAGAGACAACGTTACTGAAACAAACAACTTCAGTGCAAAGGATCATAGCATCCTACTGTGTACACTCAGTAATACCAACTGTTTTAATCTTATCGGAACATTCATGAACTTACACACAAAGTTTGCGACGTGTTTATATCCCATATCCGAGCTTCCCGTAATTATTATGCACCGCACAATTTGTTCAAGGAAGTTGTTTTCCCACGGACTCAGAATACTTAGTTTGTCACAGATCCTGACGACCATCCAATCTGTCACCAATGGATGCGGCTGGTGCCTTCTTTGGAGAGTAAATCGGTCGGAACGTGAAGTGATCACGCCCATAAATATCTTTAGACATGGTGTTTAAATTCTACTTTTAGCTACAAGACAGTACTATAAGTGACACGAACAGTTGCACTTGAAACAGTGTGTGCTGTATATGTCCTGGTGTCCTGTCTGGCCTGCAGTTTTCTGTTTCAGACATGTCGACGGGCGCGTGCTCAGAGAACAGGGGTGGCTGTGACCACATATGCGAGGAGGTGGCCGGCAAGCCCAAGTGTTCATGTTATCAGGGCTTCAGTCTGCGCGGTGTCGGCTCGTGTGTGGGTGGGTAACATTTTCAGATTTGCATCAGTATGCAGTAACATTGGTGCAGGCCTGCCAAATACAGCTTTTCCTGCTTTATCATTCTGGTGCGTCTGAATCTATGCGGAGGTTTCCGCCTTTCCAACTCTAGAAGCAACATTGAGATCCCACACGAAAATCAAGACGTTACGTCTATATTACAATGAGCCATGATGACTTTTTACGTTCCCAGTTTCAAAATGTTCTTAACAGCAGCAGCAGTATCACTAAATCCATGGAACAGAGTAGGCCTACTTTTATAGGAACTGATAGTCACTCGGATAGTCAAGAAATCCTCTACTTTTTACGACACAAGATGACGACTGTTGTGTTCATGAAACTCAGACTCGGGAGCCACTTACAAGCCAGATGAATTCTGTCCATATTCCTCACACCACATTTATTGAAGATTCCATTTATAAAAAAAGTTTTCAAAGGGTTTCTTCGCTACAGGCATTTGCCTTAAATTTTTTTTCACGCATTTTTATTCCTGTCAAGATTTGTTGCTTCCAATTATGAAATTTTCTTCAAACACGTGTCACCTTATTTCCCTTTGGTCTACATAACCTCCTCAGGACTTCGTTCTCAAACGTAGTCATTCTGTGTTCTTCTGTTGTGGTAAGATACAAAGTTTCACATCCATAGAGACGTACAGGTGCAAGTGTAGCTCTGTTAACCTGAAAACTCGAAGACTTGAAAAGATGAACCATTTTGGTCTGGACGATTATTTCTTAAGTTTCAATGATTGGCAGGATCAAATCTGTATTATTCCAGGTGTCTTGCATCGAAATGTGGCATGACAGTTAGCACCTTTTGCAGCTACTGACATAAATATTGGATGCGAATTTACTAAGTCAGCTGTAATTGCTTATCTCGATTTTATATCTGACAGGTTTCATTTCATATTCGGCTTTATTGCTGAAAACAACTGCTCACGCCTGCATGCATTGGCAAGCAACACGAAGTGGTCACTATATAGAGAAAGAATTGTGTCCAGACAGGAATAGAATTTTGGTTCTCCTACTTCATAAACAGTGCAATTTGTATATTACTGTGCTCGTAACAAAACAAGAAATTTGACGCGTGATTTCAGGATCTCACAGTGGTGTTGTTCACGATTTAGGTCTTCTTGGATATTACACCGTGTCGATTGTATATAGTTACCGCCGTATCGTAGAAGTGTGGTGTTTCCATCTTCGGTAACAAGCAGTCAAAGAAACACAGAAGACTGAGGGGCTACGTTCCTACGAAACGTCAGTAACTATTTACCAGTCGACACGCCGGAACATCTCCAGAACTTGAATCTCCAAGAAACTGTGCATTTACGGTATACGAATCTACATTCATTCCGTAATACATACATACATACATACATACATACATACACACACACACACACACACACACACACACACACACACACACACTAAAACTGACAACCACGCAGGAAATACTTCTACTCTCTTTCCATCTTAATTATCTTCGCAGCAAACTTTCAGAAACGAAGGATTCTAACTGCAATAAAAAGTTTAGGCAGTTTCCAAATATTTGCTTGTGAGTACCGCTTTTTGTCATCCACCAAAAGCGCAGAAGCACTGAAGTCCAGGGCTGTGGAGTCGGAGTCGGAAGGAATTTTAGGTGGAGTCGGAGTCGTAAGGAATTTTTAGATGGAGTCGGTGTCGGAGTCGGTAAAAATGTACCGTCTCCGACCTCAGTCTAAAATCTTAACTAGATACTCCAACTCCAGAGCTCTGATAGCTACACTAACCATTAGATTTATACTTAAATGTAGGTTATAAGTCAAAAAAGTAGCCTGATGATTCACGTGGTGGCGATGATATGTCTTATAGATTTGCCATTATTACTACATATTGAGCTTTTATGAAGGAGCCGGAGTCGGAGTTTTAAAAATCGAGGAGTCGGAGTCGGAGCTTTTGTGTACCGACTCCACAGCCCTGCTGAAGTCCCTGGTAAAATGGGTAGTAGGAGTACAATAAATTCACAAGACCCAAATACAGCCAAAGTCACTGAATTATTGATTAGTGACACCGGATTGCATTTCTCGAAAACAGTTAAAACGGCGAACTTGCCACGTGCATAATAACCTGGAAAAGGTGGTGCAACATTACCTCGCTGCCGGCGCCCCAACTGCCAACATGCTTTAAACAGCAACTTGAGACACAACGTGTTAAGGCTGCACATACACTTGCCTTACTTCTTCCAAAAAAAAAAAAAAAACTGCTAACTATGCAATATTTTATTTGGGCGTGTGGGGGCATGACAATCTTTGCTCAACGTCAGAAACGAAAACGTTTATAAGATCTGTAAAATGGGTAGGCTCCATTATCATCAACTAAATAGCTTTAAATTGTTCAGGGAAGATATTTAGATACTAAATATGGTCTCAAGAACCTTCAAGGGCAGATGCGCAGAAGAGTATGACGTACTGTAACAATGATGTGTGCTCCAGATATTGATGAATGTGCTGTCGAGAATGGGAGATGCCAGTCTCTCTGTCTCAACATCCCTGGCTCCTTCAGCTGTACCTGCCAACAAGGATTCCGCCTCGCAGCCAATGGGAGGTCCTGTCTTGGTAAGCACCCCAGTTATATTTCTGTATATTCTCATATAAAAATGTTTATTATTTACTACCAAGGGTGACATTCATTTTATGAACTAAATAGCCACCGCCCAATGAAACCAATAAAGACACAGATCGTTTATGTACTACAAAATCACCACCACCAAGCAACATACTTTCATTCTGTTAGCAGAAGAACCAGAGCACATAGGCACATTAAATTTAGTACAGTGACACATTACAGAAATATTCAGAACTTCTTTGATGTTTAAAATTACAAACATGGCTCCAGCAT
This sequence comes from Coptotermes formosanus, assembly GCA_013340265.1. NCBI lineage: Eukaryota > Metazoa > Arthropoda > Insecta > Blattodea > Rhinotermitidae > Coptotermes > Coptotermes formosanus. Next base: position 367,693 of record BLKM01012222.1, on the reverse strand, counting down.
CATCCATTGTGGTTTGTGGTTATGTCTCAGAACTGTCCCAGATGCTAAATGCAAAAAAGATTTCATTTAGTGCTTTCACTTCCTCCACAAGTATTCAAAGTTCAAACGAGTGCTCAGAGGTTCAGAAGTTAAATTTGTCTTTCCACCTTCTTCACTATCCTGCCATATCTCATTCTCATCAGAATAAATAAGTCTCAAATTTAACTGTTCATTTGATAAACTACTACCATCGCCCTAATTAGAGTTTCTTTATCTGGCTTTCAGACATAAATGAATGCCTCCTAAGAAATGGACATGGTCCCTGCCAGGATTCATGCCACAACCTGCCAGGCAGCTATGAGTGCAGTTGTGATGGCATCCCTGGAACCCGCCTTGCAGCAGACAACCACACCTGTGAAGACATGGATGAGTGTGCCCAGGACAACGGGGGCTGCTCTCATTCCTGTCTAAACACAATGAGCAGCTTCTTCTGCCTGTGCCCACATGGATTCATGCTTGGAGATGATTACAAGACATGCCAAGGTAACATTACAGCAGCAGTAAAAACAGATTAAACTCCAGGAATATTGGCACTATTCAGTTAGATTTTTTAATACTCCCATTTTCTATTTCAAAATGTAGTGGCTAATATATGAAAACTACAAGTTTACCGCCTCGTTCACTTGTGCGCAAGTCTTGATCCCTCACCCTTTGAGAGGAATGAATGTAGATTGAGATGAATGGTACATGCAGCATGCACAAAGAAATGGTGTGAGGATGTGGACTGAATTCAGCTAACTCAGAACTGAGTCCTGTGGTAGGTTCTAATTGCAAATGAACTGGTCTGGCTAGCTGTGTGCCACGAGGTATCTAAAACTGAAAGAAAATTAAAGGAATATTTTCTGTTCCCAGTTTCGTAACAGTTTTAATATTTGCTTGCATTTGGCTGAATCCATTGTGTAGCTTGCATAGCACAGCACTTCTTTGTTTCATGTGCCCTAGGCCAGGGAAGTAGGTAAATTTCATGCTCAACTAGACGTTCCAAAACTATCCTTTTGTGTATTCATCAGTGTGAAACAAAAGAGAGAGAGAGAGAGAGAGAGAGAGAGAGAGAGGAATTGTGGTTCTTGTAATTCCAGAGCCTGTGTGATATTGTTATGACTGGAGTTATTTGAAAGATTTACATTCCAATAATATACAAAGCCTAATGCAGAAGAAGCGTGGAGAACATAAAACAAAAGAAAAGGCGTGAGGGATTCCTTTTGCATGCAATATGGTTGATCCAACAACAAAGTGAGCAAGGAAACTGTAAGTGTGTGCGGTATTTGCTATAGTAGTGGGTTCATTGCAATCTCCTGATCTGTATTTGTGATGACATTCTTATAGTGTTGTGGTAAAAATGTGAAGATTAAATTTATGTACATGAAAACTGCAAAGGCATGCTACCCAACTTTGTGATGCAAAAAGTTTCTTGAGAATCTGATAGTCACTCAACTCAAGAAATTTCTGCATTTTACAGAGACCATCCCACATTCACAAGATCCTGTTACTGAATCATTTCATTCCCGCCCATGCCCACACACCCAGTTTCTTAAGGCACATTTTCTTATTACTGTCATCTACCACCAGCTCTTCCAAGTGATTTCTTCCATTTAGGTTTGCTAATAAAAATATATGTGTTTCTGACCTCCTTCTTGCATTTACATGCTCCGCCAATGAATGAAATGTCTTCCAGAAGTTCTATGGAATTTAAAGTGGGACATTACTAACTAATCTTTTATTATCCATTTTCACATAGATAATTTCTAATGTCATCTTCAATGTGAGTTGTACACTTCTGTTCTGACAGTTGCTGCTTGTAGAATTACTGTATAACTAAAACTCACAGTACCTAATATGATGAAAATAAAGTCAGTAATATTTACATCTCACAGGGCAAATTACCATGTAATATCCCACTTTATATGACTGAAATTAAATTGATAATATTTCTGTCATCAGATATTGATGAGTGCCACATGGAGGATGTCAAATGTCCTCTGGGTTGTGTGAATACCATTGGGTCATACACCTGTGCTGAGAAAACCAGCCTATTGGAAGGCCCTGACGATGAACCTGGAAACTGCAGCATGGGTTACAAACCTGGCAAAGATGGCTACTGTGTTGGTTAGTACACTCACATTCCCACACACTTCATTATTCACCATCTTGGATCAGCCACTTGGCCTGTTTCTATTCAGAATTAATTTTGAAGCACTGTATCCTGAGATGTTAGGCAGCATTCCTTGATGGGGGACCAGGATACTGCTAGGTCTCTGCCTGTACTGAAAACTCCACCTAAGCTTCCTATGGTGGCTAATGTTTTTGACCAGCAAACTGAAGAAAATCTCAGTGGAGGAAATTGAACACTGAAGTTATTGACTTCAGATCACTGAAGTTAAATGTTAAATGAGGGAAAACTGTAAATTGGGGAATATTAAATGGAAGCCCCAGTGTATATAGAACAACACAATGTAATATGGAAAACTCATCTTTATCTTGGGTGGGATTCAAATCCATGCCTCACACTGCACAGACATGAGACCTCAGTTTTTCCTTCATTATTTCCAAAAGGAAAAAGCTGTTAAAAATTGTTTCAGTGAAAGCGCCCATTATTTACACAGGATGTATTAAAAATAAACTGCATTGAAATTGCTTATTTAATAGAAAAATCCTGCATGTTGGCTATGTATATCCCAAATGAAAAATTCACTAGGTATCATACACTTGTTTATAAATCAATAAGGAGTTGCAGGGTGTTATTCTTGATGTACATTTGCATAAAGCAATTCCATGTTCCTTTCTTCCTTCAGACATAGATGAATGCATGGAAGAAGAACCAGGCTGTTCACATGAATGTGTGAATGAACCGGGTGGATTTCAGTGTACGTGTCCTGATGGCTATGACATTGGTGATGATGACAAAACTTGTGAAGATCTAAATGAATGTGAAGAAGACTATGAATATTCCGATTTCCTGTGTTCTCATGAGTGTGTAAATGAAATTGGCAGTTTCCATTGTGAGTGTCCTTCTGGTTTCCACTTGGGAAGAGACAAAAGGACTTGTGAAGAAGTTGATGCGTGTACTGAGGAACAACAAGCAGAATGTTCACATAGTTGCATCAATGAACAGGGCATCTTCAAGTGTACGTGTCCCAGAGGATTCATTTTAGAAGACAATCTTCGGTCATGCAGGGACATAGATGAGTGTGAAACAGACAAACCTTGTTCCCACATCTGTACTAACAAGCCTGGGGGTTTTAATTGCTCTTGTCCTACTGGTTTTCTCCTGAAGGATGATTTCAGGACATGTGAAGATGTGAATGAGTGCCAAGTGATTTTGGAAAATGATGAGACAGGCATGCTGTGTTCTCATCATTGTGTCAATGAGCCTGGAAGTTTCAGGTGTAAATGTCCTGCAGGTTACATTCTCAGTGAAGACCTAAGGACGTGCAGAGATATTAATGAGTGTTCTGATCTTGAAAATGAAACAGGTGAAAGGTGTTCTCATGAGTGCATTAACGAACTTGGGAGTTTCCACTGTGAGTGTCCTCAAGGGTATTTACTTAGTGCAGATTTGAGGACTTGTAAGGATATAGATGAGTGTCTGAGTGGTAAAGGTGAAAATGATACAGGCGATCGTTGTTCACATACATGTGTTAACCTACCCGGAAGTTTCAAATGTGAGTGTCCTGAAGGATTTGCTCTTGGGCATGACCACAGCACGTGTGAGGACATTGATGAATGTACCGGTAATCTGAGTGCATGTTCCCACATGTGTGTAAATAAGCTTGGCAATTTCTACTGCAAATGTCCGAAGGGCTACAGCCTAGGTGACGATGAGAGGACTTGTGAAGACATTGATGAGTGTGTTGATAAGCCATGTTCCCACTGGTGTAACAATGAACCAGGTAGTTTCAGATGTGAGTGTCCTAATGGTTATGTACTGCGAGATGACAAACACACATGTGAGGATGTCAATGAATGTGTCGATGGTAATGAAATTGAAAGATGTTCTCAGGGTTGCATCAATGTGCAGGGTAGTTTCTACTGCACGTGTGACTCTGGATATCAGCTCTCAGCAAATGGACACCTCTGTGAAGACATTAACGAATGTTTGGTCAATAATGGAGGTTGTTCACATCTTTGTGCAAACACTGATGGTGGTGTTGAATGTGCTTGTCCGGAGGGACATCATCTTCTTGCAGACGATGGTAAGACATGTGTTCAGGTGGATGGCTGTGCAGTTGACAATGGTGGTTGCTCACATTTCTGCAATGGGGATGGCCAGGGAATCTACTGTGGCTGCCCAGATGGGTACAGCTTGTCAGAGACCGATCACAAGACATGTCATGATGTAGACGAGTGTCAGCCAGGTGGTGCTGACTGTTCCCATGAATGTGTCAACACTGAGGGAAGCTACCACTGTGCATGTCCACAAGGCTATCATCTTAAAATTAATGACCCAACGGTGTGTGAGGATGTCAATGAGTGTGTGGTGCATAATGGAGGATGTTCACACCAATGCATTAACACTGAAGGATCACGATATTGTGCCTGCAAACCAGGCTTTCAAGTACAACACGATGATCCAGATAAGTGTGAAGATATAGATGAATGTGATGACACTAGCAGTCCATGTTCTCATGAGTGTATTAACAGCTCTGGAAGCTTCTACTGTGTTTGTCCTACAGGCTTCAGCATGAAAGATGATAACATAACATGTGAGGATGTGAATGAATGTCTGGCAGATAACCTTGGGGGCTGTTCCCATATTTGTCACAACACTCTTGGAAGCTTTGTCTGTGCCTGCCCTGATGGTTATGTTCTTGTTGGAAACCAGACATGTGCCGATATCAACGAATGCCTTCTTAATCAACATGAAGGAGGATGCTCTGATGACTGTGAAAACACTGCTGGTAGCTTTGTGTGTCTCTGTCCTCAAGGATATGCTTTAGCCAGAGACAGAAGGACCTGCACAGATGTGGACGAGTGTCACAAAAACAATGGTGGTTGTTCACACATTTGTTATAATACTGTAGGCAGTTTCCATTGCAAATGTCCGGAAGGTCATTACTTAGACGAAGATTTTAAAAATTGTTTGGACATAGACGAATGTGTCCATGACAATGGAGGTTGCTCCCACAAATGTATCAACGTGCCTGGTTATTCAATGTGTGAATGTCCTGATGGACTGCGGCTTGATGGAATTACAAACACTACATGCATTATAGAAAATGACTGCACCCAGTGTTCTCACATGTGTGTCAATGGAGAATGTACCTGTCCTCTTGGATATACCATAAACCATAGTGATGGCAAGACATGTGTTGATATTGATGAGTGTTTGGATATTGCCTACAGTGGGTGTTCACATGAATGTCTAAACACAGCTGGCAGCTACAACTGTGTCTGTCCTATTGGCTTTATTCTGGGGAAAGACAATAAAACTTGTCATGATGTAGATGAATGTATACTGAAAAGTGGAGGATGTTCACATTATTGTATTAATGTTGTAGGGAGCTACAGGTGTGGATGTCCGATTGGTTATTTGATTGACGATAAATCTGGAATGATTTGCGAAGATGTTGATGAATGCCAAGTTCGCAATGGTGGTTGCTCTCACACCTGTACTAACACTCCAGGGAGTTTCTATTGTGGTTGTGTGATAGGCTATAGACCAATGACAGAAGACAACCGGAAATGCATAGACCTAAATGAATGTTCAGTAAGAAATGGGGAATGTTCCCATCAATGTACAAACATACCAGGAAGCTACAATTGTGGGTGTCCCCATGGATATCACCTGCTGGAAGATGGTAAGCAGTGTAGGGAGGACATATCATGCAATGTTGAAAATGGCGGTTGCTCCCAGCTATGTGAAAGTGTGTCTGGTCACCCAAGATGTTCCTGCCACCCTGGATACCGTCTCATGGCTGACGGTTTAATGTGCGAGGACATTGATGAGTGTGAAGAAGACAGGCAACACGGCTGTCAGCATTTATGCATTAATCTCCCAGGTTCCTATGAGTGTGGTTGTAAAGATGGTTTTCGCAGGATGGGCAAGAACTGTATAGGTGTGTATCCTAAATCCATTCATACTTAATGCATTTGTTTTTAAATTTTAAAAAGTGCCATTTTACCTTTTTGGGTAATGCACCATCACCATAACATAATTTCCAAAAATTTTTTAACTGTTGCAATAACTCTACCTTTTTGAAGTGTTAACTAAATGTGTGAGTTACAGTTTTTATGGCAGTGATTATGAACTGCCATGTGGAATGTGATGCCACATAATCTCACAGAAATTTAATTCAGTGGAGCAAGAACATTCAGAACCTGACAGTCACTGAGCTGGTTATGAAATTCTATTCTGTTTACAGAACCTAAGGATTCATTACCATGTTTACTAAACACCATAACTGGATTATATGGTGAGCCAGTTGAATCTAATACTGATCCTTACATCTTATTTTTTGTGTATCCATTCTAATATTATCCTTCTATTTATGCCTATACCACCAAAGTTGTATCTTGCCTTTGCGTTTCCTGACTAAAATTTTATAATAATTTCTTATTACTCCTCTCTCCCATGCTTGTGTCACAACCTTCTAAACCTCAACTTTATCACACTAGTACTTGGTGAACTATAAAAATTGTGGGACTCCTCGTTATGTGATATTTTCCAACACCTATTACTTCTGTCTCTTAATTTCAAATATCCCCCACAATATATGTTCTTAAACACCCGCAATATACGTTCTCCTCAAATTAAATTTTTAAAAATTTAATATTGGTCCAATTAATACATATGATGTGGCCCTCCTATCTGTTTAACTAGATGTAGAAGAATGCAGAACAGGGATGTGTGAAGGACAGTGTGTGAACACAGTGGGGTCTGTCTACTGCCAATGTAAGCACGGATATCATATGCAGGGTGGTGTCTGTGTAGATAAGACACACTCACTGGAACTAGCATGTTAAGAAACACGATAAAACGCATTTAGTTTAATTGTAAATGAATTTGGATTAAGACTTTGTAAAGAGCTAACATCGAATAACAGGAGAAGACTTTGTAAAGAGCTAACATCGAATAACAGGAGAAGAATGAGTGGTGGTAGCTTACAGTAGTAAGCGTCATAAGTTCACATTCTTAAAATAACACAAACATACTGAATTTATACATTGATATAATTTGTTTTACTTGAACCTATCTTGAAGAGCACAAACATAATTCTTCCACGTATTTACAAATTTACGGGACTCTGCAAGTAGACCACTGCTCTAATTTTTTACCAACTTCAGTGTAGGGCAGTAACCCTTCTCAAACTCATTCACTTTTTTCACATACAAGAAACATTACACTTCTTTACATGTTAATCATTGTATACAAATTAGTTTATTCCAGCACTCATAGCAAAATATTCTGTAGTTCCTGAGCAACATAACACCTTCAGTCCATATACTGTAACTGTGTTTGATGTTTTAAAAATAACTGATTCAACACAGTTTAAATGTTTGATGCAGATACAGATGAATGCTCAGAGTATGGGTTATGCAATGGCAAATGTCTGAATACAGTGGGATCTTACCGTTGTCTGTGTGAGCCAGGATATCACCAGCATGAAGGCCAGTGTATTGGTAAGTACTAAGCACAAGCAGAGATACTTTGAAGAAATTACAGCATATAAGGAAACTGAGTCAGCCACTCTGATTTCTTGAAATTTGTATTAATGTTATCACCAGTCAACAAAAATATAAAAAATATAGAATCATTAGTTCAGTAACAGAAAATTTTTGACAGTGATGTAATTATTTTATCAGCAACTAGCAACAATTCCAGTCTTTTCTTAAAACAAACTGTACAGAAATAATAAAATTCCTTCATACATGTTCACATTTTAGGCACTTAAAGTGACACAAGTAAGTTAGTAGTATAATAAAGAAATGAGAACCAGGCTATTCTTACTTACCATTACCACTACATGAAAGGATGTGACATCACACACATTTTCTATTATTTACTGCTATGGCGTGACACGCGCTCAATGGCTATCAAGCAATGAGATAACAGTGGACATAATTCACTTGTGCACCACAAAACATGATGTGTGGTCGCCTAGTGAACAAAAGAGATGTGGAGATAAGGCTGAAGAAATTGGAAGAAGAAAGAATTTTATGCACTTAGCAAGAGACAAAGAAATGGTTTTGCCTTGGTATACTTCTACAGGAAAACAGAGATTTCCTGCTTATGTTGCTTCACAACAATTAAGCTTTAATTCTAACAGAGTAACAATTAAGGGATAATGTTAAGAATGGACTAACTAATGTGTTACAAATTCCAAAGTTTCATACATAATACAGCTGTAGTGCCTGTACATAATTATGGGCTAGCCCCTCCACAATGTAGCTGTAGTGCCTGTACACCATTAAGGGCCACCCCCTCCATAATACAGCTGTAGTGCCTGTACATAATTATGGGCTAGCCCCTCCACAATGTAGCTGTAGTGCCTGTACACCATTAAAGGCCACCCCCTCCATAATACAGCTGTAATGCCTGTATATCTTTACATGCAAGTCCATCCATAATATAGCTCTAGCACCTGTACATCATTATGGATCAGTTCCTCCATAATGTAAGTGTATTGCCTGTATGTCATTACAGGCCAGTCCATCCATAACATAACAGAGTTTAGTTGAATGCACAGCTGTCATGTGAAAATGGTCCAACAGTTTACATCTCTAGATAAGGCATCACTGTTACTGTTTAGGTTTATCTCTCTGCAGATGTCAATGAGTGTGAAAGGTACAATGGTGGCTGCAGCCAAGAATGCATCAACACAGCTGGATCATTCCACTGCACTTGTCATGCTGGCTATAAATTGCACATCAGGTACAGCAGCACATGTTGGGTATGCCCATCACAGTTTTTCATGTGCCTTATCTCAAATACCAACAAATTTACATCATGTAACTAACTCCATGGAGTATAGACATTCTCAGAAAGTTGATAAGCCACTCAATCGATCAAGAAATTTCCCTCACATTCACATCTTCTTCTCAGTCTTCCAAGAAATTTAACCACCAAATTTTGCAAGCAATTGTGCCCCCGAGGTGTTCTACATGTTCAACTCAACACGGCATTTGAGTCTGAAGTTCCTTGTTATGTACATTATATATTGTGCCCACTCAGTGGTAAAATAAGGACATTTTGTGATCCATGAACAGGGACTGGACCAAATGTGTCGACATCAATGAGTGCATGGATACGTGGAATGGTGGGTGCAACATGGATTGCATCAATACGAAGGGCAGCTACTTTTGCGCCTGCAGTGACAACTATGTGCTGGACACAGATCAGCATACTTGCATAGGTAACTCAATCCTACCTTCCCTTGCTACAAACTGTTGATTTTGGTGGGCAAAGCTGAAGGGAAACATCTCAAAATCTTTCTGATGCAAAGAAAATTGGATATTCCATCAAAATATGTCTGATAGAGATCTCTGCCTTTTAACAGCCTCCGATCATTTCACCACAATACTGACCACCACAACATTTGCCATGTGTGCCTCTTAATCCTAAGGTTTTTAACACAAAATGAATTTCACAATCTGATATGGCTCTTCACACTCTCTGCAGAGAGAGAAGCTGGCTGCGACCCTCTGGATGAGCCTGAACACAGTGAAGTACGCTGTCCAGGACACCCACCTGGAATCAAGTATCCACCAGGTGCAGAATGCCACTTACGCTGCTCAAAGGGGCACAAGCTGGATGGTTCTCACACACGCATTTGTGGGAAAGATGGACGCTGGTCAGGTGACAGCATGTGTATTCGTAAGTACTCCAGCACTTTCTCCTACGATTAAGTCCTGGATTCAATTCTCTGAAATCCCAGTACATGGAATGTTTTTCCAGTGCAAAAAGTTTCTTATTGTTTCAATCTCTGCCTCACGTGTCCCAAAATTGTGACACTCCTTATTTTCCATATATATGTTTCACAATCAGCATCATGTCTGGTGTTCATGTCAGTAAGAATCACTGGAGTAATGAAAAATGACGTTGATAATGACAAAGACTACAGCTGCTATGACAACAACAAGAGGATTCCAAGGTTTCTGCAGCAGCCCGGATGAGGCATCTGTTCTTCTGGAATGTGAAACTGCACCATGGGATTTTTATTCCCGACATTTCAAGAGAGCATAACAGTCTCATCTGCAAGGGTCATAGGTTCTAGAAATCCTCATGACCTTTCAAAATGAGAACACTACAATGTTTTAAATGGCAGGAACCAAACATCCAGTGACATGGTGTCACATCTTAGAAGAACAGATAAGATACCTCAACAAGACCAAGAAACACAAAAACGATATTCATCAGTCCCCTTTCACATGTACAATATTTTGATTCTTATAAGTCACTACTGACTAGCAATTCTAAAGATTTTTATGGTAAGTTATTTAATTTCTCAGGTCTTCCTTGAGTTTGTTATTAGTTTTCCTGAATGTTTAATTGTTCCTAATGTTCTCATCTTACAGAAAGATAACATATACATACATGAAACTCATGTATTTATGCACATCATATTGGTACTAAAGAATATGTCATGCCCTGTATTAGCTTCAGATGTCCCACAACCATTCATCCATTGCCCACGGGATATAAACATTGACCTTCCAGCTCATCAGAACTTTGTTCACGTGAGAATTCCTCAACCTATGTCAAACATGGACTGGTGGAGGTGAGTGTTTTAAGAAATGGTCACATGAAATTATGCTGATTTATTTTAAATTTCTAGGTTCGATGAAATTGTAGAATGTCTCACACATCTTCTTCCAATGGCAATTCAAATTTACTTCACATATATTTATTTATTTATTTATTTATTTATTTATTTCTTTCTTTCTTTCTTTCTTTCTTTCTTTCTTTCTTTCTTTCTTTCTTTCTTTCTTTCTTTCTTTTAGTGAGTTCCATTTGCAGTGAAAGGAAAAGTTTGTTTTAAATCACAGGATCATAAAGTTTCTTTGTGGTTGTAAATATGATTACACATGCATATATGCGGTAACAACATGTCACCCTGTCACATTGCTGATGATAGCATGAACATGTTTACCACCATCACTGCTGGTGATACAAAACATATGCAATATATGCAACATATACCTCTTCAAATTCCTTATACTGCAAGTTTCTGGAGATGAAACAGACAAATAAATGAATGTAAGATATGATATCCTTACATGCATTCTATTCAAAAACACATAAGACTCAGTAAACATGCAATAACTTAGTAAATAATTTGAATTATAGCACAATCATGGGCAAAATAGTTTGTATATTCACAAGATCTCTACAAAAGAACCTCCATATTCTCTTGTTCCTATTTATGTAGCAACTGAAATTTTTATAAATGTAAGTGGGAAGAATTTTTTTCTGACCTTGACATTTGAAAATTCCTGCTGCATGGTGCCCATCACTCCATTCTGTCAGACCCAGGGGATTGAATTTGCAGATATGTGGACTCAATTCCTTCTTGGGGCAAGCAACTCGAGGCAGATCTGCATGTAGGAAAGACAGAAGTCACATTCTGGGCCCACAGTCCCATTGGAAACAGTTCAGCTTCTTGCAGCGTGATTGTGTATGTGAGAGGTAAGCTGGTTACCTGCCCCATCACCATGTAACATTGGTTAATGAATTTCAAGTGACTAAAAAGGAAGAGAAATTCACCAAAATGTTAACATTTTCTTTCATAATTCCCACAGTGAAGTCTCACTAAAAGCACTTTATGCACTAACAGCAACAGTCAGTTACTGATAATTGCTGTATAAATCATATATGCTGACATCAACGTGGAAGTTACAACAAGAGAATACATAGGTATTTTCTGGTAACATAAAAATGTAGGTAAGCAACTATTTGTAATGTAATTGTATAAGTTTCTGATTAATATGTGCTTCTGAAAGCAAAAAAATCCATTCATCCATTGATGAGTCAACTGAATTCATGGTTGTTAAAACCTTTTTCAGATAACGAAAGCCCACGCGTGAGAGACTGCCCCCAGTCATTTGAGGTACAGTTGCTGCCAGGTGAGGTGTCCAGGACTGTTTCCTGGGCTGAACCCATTTTTACTGATAATGTGGGAGTGGATCGAGTATATAAATCGAAGGTAAGTAGATTCAGTGAGAACTATAACTATACTGTAGTGAAAAATATAAATATTATTTGCTTTACTGTCAACCAGTTAGTTCGTATTAAAAATTTACAAAATGCAAACTGTGAAGAGATTTTGCTAACTTTTCAGTTGATAAAAAGAACAAAGCATGAAGAACTCTGCCACCACTATATTAATTATGATGTCAGTGTAAGAAAAACGTCAGCCAACACACATTCTGTGCTCAGTGTATGGTTATTCTGTTACTTTCTGTCCCTAAGATCCATGTACCCTAACAAGACTTTGCTGTCAATACTCTCAGAATGATTATGTCTAGAAAATTTGATTCAAATAAATATTTAGAAGTTCTTCAAAAATGCAATGGCATTTTGTGCATATAGCATAATTCTGTATTGAAACAGTTAAATATGAGAGGAAACTGAATTGTACACCAGATGCCCTGTGCCCCATGGTTAAGGTATAAAGAATATCATTGTGTTAACATTAAACTTACCAGGAACCAGGACAACAAATGTCTCCTGGGCTACACCATGTGAACTACTTGGCTCATGACGCTGCAGGCAACAGGGCAAAGTGCCACTTCTCGGTGCACGTTAAAGGTATGTACCAACATTATTTCTCTCCTTTGATCTGATTTCCTTAAACCCATAAACTTTGTGGCCTACAAAACTTCTGAAGCCTGTGGAATGTTAAGACATGATACCTTTACATTCTAAATGGTTCTGACAGTGTTAAATTACACTCAGGATGACTTGATTTCTGAACTTTGTACATTGTCCGGTATTCTAAAAGAACATGATGTTTTGAAAATGGGACTGTTTCTGCCCTCAGGTGAAAGTGTCCAGGGTTCAGCAGTTAAGAATAGCTCTTTCTATCAGACTCATGTCAGTAGGTGCCTTTCACTTGAGGATGGTAAAAGATCCAGTTTCCAAAATAATGTTGTTTTTTGAATACTGGAGGAAGGGAAAATGTTCATAAACCAAGTAATTAGAAACGATAAGTTGCATGCTGTAGACAGGTATAGTTGTTGGAGATTTTACAAACTTGAAGCTGTAGGGACAAAATATTTTTACCATTTCACCAACCAGCTTATTTGATTTGTGTTTCAGAAGCGGAGTTGCAGAAAGAAATGTCTCCTGTAAATGTAAGTCAAAGCAAGTGCCTGTTATTTATAACAAAGGATAATAAATAACAGCAATGTCTACACCAATAGAAAGGCCAAAATCACAAGCCAATCAAATGACCCACCTGAAACTTGACATGCTAATCATTCATCCACTGTAGGATTCTGCCTGGGTTTCACATGTGCTTCCCTAAGAAGAAACTGATGACTACCCAATTTACATATTCAAAGTTGAAGTCAGTTTGTGTATCAACCCATATTTTCCTATTTGCGATAGAAAGATGCTCAGATGGCTATAACAGAAGAAACCCTTCTTGGACAGTCATGTAACAGAACGTTAACTTGAAGCACTAAAAACCGTATTAGTAGGAACAAATAATACAGGTTGTTAAACTACTTCAGAATGAAAATGTGGAGATCATTTTAATTTATAGGCAAATTAATTACAACCTGATAAAAAATGTGACATAAAGCTGGTACCATTTCATCCCTAAATATAACTTTCAAGTGGGGCATAGAATTCTTTAGAGCACATAATTTCTCAAATTAATTGGACTGTTTTCCATTCAACAGCATGTTGGTGGTTATGCCAGAAAGACTGTAGTATGTCCAAAGAGACCAGGAGCACTGAATAGTGCCAGTTCTAGCTATCCGGTCAGTATGACATCTTGCTTTGCTCTGTTATGTTTGGTGTAAACCCACAGCAAGAGACTGAAATTTACATTTGATTGCAGTGGCAGCTACCAGCAGGGTGCTTCATTCGCCGTACACGGACAGAGGTAATAGCTGGAACTTTCACTGTTCATCGTGGTGGCATACCAGCCTATGATGTCAGCTCAGCCAGCATTAACACAGGTAGACCTAGTAATTCTTGCAAACTCAATCTGGAATGCCATCACTCTACATGGTAAAATATAAATAACAAATAAACAAACATGACTGGGGGATTCCAAAATCTCATTTAACACACACAAAATGGTATGCAGAAAGAAATACCACTGGAGGAAGTTCAAAAAGTGTTTTGTAGCATGTGGAAGAAGTGACATAACTATAACAATGTCTGTCTGGTGCGCAAATTTTGACATGGGAGTGAAAGTGTCACTCAACCCAAGAAGTTCTTTATGTTTCACTTCCATTCCACAAAATGTGTGACCATTATTTAATAGGTTTTCACAGAAATTCCATACAAATATTCAATGTGCAAATTCAACACTACTGAGGAAAGTTCACAGCGAAATGCTAGAAGATGTCTAGAAAGAAACAGAATACCCCTTTCACATATGCCAAGCAACAAATGGCGCACATACTGAACTCCATTTGTGTATCAAAAGGCTGCTGAAGTTCCCCTCTTTATTTTCACAAAGAAGTGTGTTGCATGTCTTAATATATTTTTCCATTATTGATGATTTGTTCTCTATATGCAATTAAATCTTGGTGACAGTCCCTCCAGCCAATATGATGGATATCATCATGAACCTTATCTTACACCAGTTCACATTTTGTTTCTTTCAGATCGGCAGTTACGACACCACAGTGGGCAACAAATTCGACAATCCAAAAACTGGCAGAACCAGAGAATACGGGCTTCTCAGAATCACAGACGACACTGCTGCTCCTAGTGTTAAGTGTGCCAAATTTTGTTTACTGAAGAACAAAGATGAAAGAACATACCTTCAGCATCCAGGAAGTGGAGTCTACTGAGTGACTGTGTGTGCCATATGTCTGCAAAAATTTTTTTGCCACTGCCCAAATTAATGTAAAATAACATTTTATATGACTCATTATTTTTATTTTAAAGTAAAATAAATAAATGAACAAATGAGTTGACAGAAATTTTACATAAGAATATCAACAAGTCAAATACATAATGTACCAAGGCCCAGTAATGCCTTTCCCTTCCACTTATCCAGCAGTCTCATATTCTGCATATACAAAGCACAATCAGAAGGCTGTTGGGCTGAGACTTTGTGGTGGAAATTAAGGTCAAAACTGCTGTTTTTTCAAGTGGTTCTGTCATATATAGCAAGACTTCTTGTACTCTTTCTTCAGGATGGAATTCCATTCCTGTTCCACTTTCTGCTACATTTTACATTCCCAGTCATATCTTCTTTTGAGGTTAAAAAGATGTCAAAACGACAGAGTGTGGAGGGTAAGGGGACCAGTGGAATGTTATGTATGGCTATGCACAATGTTGAGTTTGATGACACTGCAGAGGCAGTAGGAGAAACTGCTGACACCATTTGCAATTTCATATACTCACTTAAAGTCATCTTCTGGCATAACTTCAAAATCTCTATTTTTTGTCATCATAAATTACATTACAAATGAGACAAACTATTTATTCACTAAGTGATTATCAGTAAGTGAGCTGAGAATGCATCATCTTCCTCGAAAGTTTGATCATCTTGATTGATAGAAAATGAAACATGTGCCCTTAACCAGCTGAACACTTCATCCACATGTGCACTTTTCAGCACTGTGTAAGTTCTTGCTTCTAGAAATAAATACATCTGAACAAATCACTGTCTGCCCTGACTCACATACCTCTCCCCCTCCCCCAGCACCAGAGTGTCGAAGTAATCAAGAGTACCGAATTATGTTGCTCGCTTCATTTCCTTATTATGAAGTTCAATTTTTTAATCTATAACCATATGTAAGTATTGTAAATGTGTGCACAAAACATGAATATAGAAAAACAGTTCCTGGCACAAAGAACAATATAGAGTATTACTTACTATTAATGCTGCATTGTGTAACTCATGTCCTTCATAGACACATAGTAGTGATAGACGAGTTGTGTATGTTTTTGTCTTCCTATACACATACGTGCACATTCCACATGCACACACATAAAATGAAGTAATGCATAGGAAGTTGAGATAAACTGCAAGAAACCTCATATGAAACAAAAACTTCCCTTTTTCGTTAAGGATATCAATGACCACAATATCTATAAATGCCTCAGTAATGTTATTTATATGTCATATGTTGTTTGTTAATTTCTGTGAACACAACATTGCTAATACCGCACTATGTCACAAGGATGTTTCAAATATACAAACCTGTGAACTCCAAATGTGACTTAACCAACGGCTTATGGTGAAGGCTCACCAACCATCTACCTCCTCAGTCAAGCATTCTGGTACAGATGTTACTTTGCTTTATTTGCAAATCTGCATAGCAAAAAGATAGGATATAATGCTGCTGAAGAACAGTTTTGTAAAAATTATGTGGCCACAGAACTTATAAATGTAATTCAATCTGTTTGACAGCAAATGGAACATCTGCTGTCCTCTACCAGAAGACATTTCTTATTAGGTCTGTTAAGCATTCATACACTTTACCAGAATTCTAAGATTTCTTCTGCAATCCTTCTGTGGATGTGCTCAACACAGTGACAGTAATGCATAGGGTACATGATGCTGTGTGGTGTGAAATTGGGTGATAGGCTGTAAATGTCACTAGCCAGTATCCAGGTGGAAGATCAGCTTGCAGGAGCTTGCCCCAGCTTGGTTCCGAAACCACGTTCCTGCATCAAAACGTGTGATCTAAGTAGAAATTATTTTGGCTGAGTGTATTATGTGAGTCAATTCTGAATGACATGGTAACAGCACCTCTCCCACATGTTCATCTCATAAGACACCAATGACTTTGTAATTATTGTCACTGTGGTTGTGCAAAATGCAGATGCCTAAGCACTAAAGCACCAGAATACAAAACTGCAATAGACAATGGAAAAATTAAATCACCCTACATGTCATAAATAAACCACATGCAAGAGTCAAGGACAATGAAATATGCCACCTAGTGTAGCTATAGTCGTATGGCTTGTGCAAAGACAGTTTTCTTTTAATCAGATGAAGTCAAGCCAGCTGGGAGAAGTGGCAAAATCCACAAACCACAAGGTTCAAAACAATATATAAAGAAGGCATACCTAGTCTCTTGTTATGAGTATTGCAATTACAAGATATGACTGGGTGTGTGGCATTTAATAATGCCATGAAGCACAGTGCTTCTTCTCATGCTAATTGTTATTCAGCATGTCAAGAAATTTCCAGCATTTTACACCACACAGAATTTCACAAGAGCATGCTAATCTACACTGACCTGAACCAGTCTACATCTGTCGTGGGCTGCGGGAGGACAACAAAAGCTGTGGGCTGTGTTGGCTCAATCTCCACGTTGATGTTGTGTGGGCATTCAATTTTTGGCTTTGGGAATGCTGCACAATAAGACGTTATTACATAAATCCATTGAACAATTTCATGTATGTGCACATAAGTTTAATTACAAACAGGCTTTACTGTTAACAGCTTACTTCCAGACATGCATAGAAGTCATATTTCACCACGTAATCCTACTGGAAACCTTGTTTCACTCTTTTCATGACCCCAACAGTTTTCTCCTGAACAAAACATTTAAAAGTATGCATTGAATAACATTTAAAGGGAAAAAAATGGACATTCCTCTGCTGCACGAGCATGAGGATACAAGCGCAACAAGAGAAATAATGATGTAATACATACACCAATATGAGTGGCTACCCAAAGTGACACACAACTAAGAGTTGACTAGATATTTTCACTTCTCAGTACATATGCGCTGCTCACTTTATGACACACATGGCATGCATTCCAGTATACAGACACAACTACTACTACTACTACTAAAGGGCTGTGCAACCAATAACAACACTTTGTTTCTTTTAAGCACACTATAAGATATATACTTGCATGAGGTTCTGTAAAGAATAAAAATGACTGAAGGAGTTAAAAAATAATAAAAAAATATATGCACAAAAAACAAAATAAAAATAAATAGACTAAACCCTACAGCCATACTTAGCCAGCTGAATGTAAATGCGTCCTTGAAAAAGGTCATGTTTGCTAAGCTGGTCAAGCAATGCCCCATCTATAGAAGTTGGAGGTTCATTATTATATTTAAACAGCCTGCCATTTGACCATTTCTTGAGCCAGATAAACCCAGTCTATATCTGTACACCATATTTCCTTATGAGACATCTTGATGTTATCTTGCCATCTATGCCTATGTCTCCCAAATGGTTTCATCCTTCAGGCCTTCTAACTAAAAGCTTGCATGGATTTTTGACCTCAGTCATATGTGCTGCATATCCTACCTCAAACTGCCTTACTTGTTGGCTCCTGGGACAACATGCAGAAGTCCCCAGTGGTTTGTCAAGCATTTATGCTTGTATATTATAGTAACATTACCAGTCTGACAAAAAACAGAGAATGATAAACAAATAGCCCAGTACAATCTTCACAGTGAAAGCAACAAGTAATAAGGATGAAATTATCGAGGGTTGTGAGTTCAAACAAATATATCACATCACACTACCAGCAGGGAAAAGGCAAGCAAACTGCATACCATATGTTACACGAATGTAGTTGTGAGAGTTTCTAAAGATAAGGCCAAACCCCGAACACCAGCCTTGCAAAGTGCCAGCTGTAACCTGGGAAATTTCTTTGGAACAAGCACGATGAAGTCTTGTGGCTATGAGGATCAGATGCAGAAGTGACTATAAGTAGGCCTCTTCATTTTGTCCAGGAGCACACAATCATGGCATACAGCACTTATGAAATAATCACTACATATGAAATTAGAAAAACAGGTGTACAAAATGACATGCCTGCACAGTCGCATCCATACTAACACAATCTAAACTGAACTGTGTATATATGGAGAAGGGCAAGAAAGTGTGTGCCCTGTACCAGAAGTAATGGAATAGACTTTAAGGAGTAAACAATTTGGGCCAACAGCTCTATGAATTACACAAATTGGCTTCAAAAACAAGAGTTTTATTAATTTATAGTACATAAAGTTCAGTACTGACTTAGAGATCGATTCTACTCATTCTGATTCAGCGAAAAAGGATAAAATTTTGTAAATACTTAAGACTACTGAACACTAAAGACAGTATTTTAAATCTAATAAACCCAGAATTTTATATACACGCATGTACACATGCCCATCTTGATAAATCTCACACAGAAGATAAGACACTGTACTTATCATGCTCAAATATTAGAAAGAGCAGGATAATAATGTATGGAAAAAATTACATCACATAAACCAAATTTCTGATTCCTGCAGTACAGTATCACATTCATTAACTTTGTGCCAAGTAACTTATAGCAGAGAGAACATATTCATGAAGATGATCAAAACAGCAGGTTTCTCTGAAAAGTCAGTGCATTGCTATCTGACTAGAGGATGTCACATCCATCACATAATCTCCATGCATTTGTATGTCTGTGAAGCTCTTGCTTTACATACATATGTACGTACACACACACACACACACGCGCACGCGCACGCTTGCACACACACACACACACACACACAAGCACTGCCCTGCTTTAGATGTACTTATTCTTTTACAGCACTTACCATAACACATAGAGGAGGAATTTTATTTATGTGATGTGACTGCTTCATATAAACTATGCTACTACTTCCAGTATTTGAGTACAGTGACTTTTATTCTGTGTGACATTTATTGATATTTGTGTAACATTCGGACTACATTTAATCCAGACATGAACTTCAAAGTAACAGATTTACTAGTGATGAGATATTCTGCAGTTATAAGATACTAATGAGAAAATGGAAGCAACATGGTGCAGTACACCATATCTTCCATTTATGGCACCCAAAGTGTCATTACTGTGTTGACAGTAGGCCACTGTTTCATACAAAATTGTTATGCATATTTAAGATCTTTATTCACGCAAAACTTCATGTCTGTTTCCAAGATTTCACTACTTACTGCTGTCAAATTGAAAGCTAAATGAAAAGTCTTTGAATGACCACCATGTTCTTGTCTCACATTGTACAAAAGAACTTACCGTAACAAACACTGCTTATTTTTTGAGCATTTATACCACATACAATGCCTGGCAATTATGTTCCACGTCATCAGTTTTGCCCTCATCTCACAAATTTTAATGTCCACATGTTGTTACTACACACTGCAGGAAATTAAAATGTATGAGGTTGAGGTGACTTCCAGCGGCATAATATATATACTGAATTCCGAGAAAAGAGATTATCAATTCATAAGGTGGATGTGAGAGAAACACAGGAATAATTTTGATCCCATAAACCCCTTTTTCCTTCAGAGAAGAATAGTAGACTGAAAAGGTGAGTAAACAAAGAGCTTAGTAGCTGCTAGAAGATGGAGAGGAACTTACGCACGCAAAACCCATCCTGTGGACCAGCCCAGCTGCCACTTGCCTCACACACTTTCCAGTACTCTCCATGCACTTGGTACCCATGTGGACATCTCAGCTCACAAACTGCTCCAGCATGATTCACAATCCTCCGACGCCAGCGAGCCCGCCACCGTTCTGGACCCACCATGAAAGCTCGCCGAGTACAGTGTAGGTAGCCATATGATGGAGTGGGCAATGGTGGACACACAATGTCCATTCGCTCTTCTGAGAAATAAAAATAATCCATGAAAACCGGTACATCCTCCCACTTCACCTTGCTCTGCCAAGCTTAAGAACACTATATTATACAGCATTCACTTAGTTTACAGGCATTCCTCATGTAATAATCACTGCTGTTTATGAAAAAGTGGGTTATCCAGAATACTAAGTACACAGAATTGGCTGTAATTGGTGACAAAGCAAATTTATAGTTCAGACAGTAGAAGAAAAACAAAACAAATTACCAATACAGGTTTTCCGATCAGCTCCAAGGAAAAATCCATGACCACAGAGGCAATGGTAGCTGCCCCTAATGTTCACACATCCCTGCATGCAGCCACCATTTTGTACTGTACATTCATCTACATCTTTACAATTTCCTTCTGTTGTGCGTACATACCCTGACTCACAAACTATGGAAATATTCGGTTCCTTTTTGTGTCGAATTGCCATTGCTAGAGTAACAGAAAAACAATTTACATAAGAAGAAACAATATTGTAACATATAATTCAGCTGGACTTAAATACATATGGAATAGTTTCACTGTTTAGATAAATTGTTCTGTTGTATGAGATTTGAGCTTTCATCTACCCTAATGACATATGCAGCATGTTCCTCCAAAATGTTGGCAACCATCTACCCTACAGACAGAGGCAGCTGTTCATCTGAAAAACTCGTAAGCATCTAACCTACAGGTACAGGCTGCATGTTCCCCTGAGATTTTTGTAACCTTCTACCCTACAGGAAGAGGCAGCATGTTCCCCTGAAAATTTTTTAACCATCTACACCACAGGAAGAGGCAGCATGTTCCTCTGAAGCATTGGGAAGCATCAGCCAGACATTATATTCATACAGCATCAAAGCATAAAAATATTTTCCAATGACAAATCTATAAGAATTTAGCTTACTTTCGGGCATTACTCCAGCAATTTCCTGGAGAGACTAAAGCAGACAATGACAAATTCAGTCTGCCAGTCTCTAGGCCAAGACTTTAACCTAGTACCTCCTGAATGAGATCCAAGAGTGGTAACCACTTAATGCAAGTAAGGGAATTGTGTTTAAGTAAATGGCAAAGATTCCAGAAGTTACACTATCCTGACACACAAAACCCTTACACTGGATCCTTCCAGATTTAGTTAAGTCCAGTCCACTCCCTCCCATCCCATTCCTATAAGATACATTTTAATATTATCCTCCTAAATAAGCCTAGTCGTCCGTGTAGTATCTTCCCTTTGAGAGTCATACTAAAAATGTGTATGAGTTTCTTATCTATTACACACATGCTACATTTTGCAAACCCCAACCTCCTTGATCTGACCACCGTCATATCAAGCAAAGATCAAAATTACAAAGCTGTGCGTCTATTTCCATCCTCCTCTTACATACACTACGTTAGGTCAAAATACTATCCTCAGCAATTTGTTCTCATACACTTTCAAGCCATGTGCCTCACTTAGGACAAAAGACAAAACATCATACTCAAATAAACAACAGGTAAATTTGTACTTTCAGAAACCTGTACAAGTCTTCCAGTCATTTCCAAGCATAGAACCATGGGGGCAGAGGCAGTGTGCTCCTCCAAGTGTGTTCTGACATATGTGAGAGCAACCGCCATTGTTTGTTGCACATTCATCTATATCCACGCAGCTTCCAGAAGGTCCAACATCAAATCCAGGTGCACAGCCAGCAGGCATTGAAGATACAGGGACTGTGGGCCCTGTGTTTGTTTGAGGATGGTCATCAGGGACCTGTTCACTCAGGTCCACACAGTGGTATGAACCCAGCGTATTGACACAGTCCAGAGAACAGCGCCCTCCCTCCTGCAGTTCTGGGTCTGCACACTCATCAATATCTGTATATAAAAAAGTTGAACAAACACACCTGTACCACACACCAATGCTTTGAGACAGACTGTGAATTCAGCACTTCCATACAAATGAAATAAAACATTAATACCATTAACATGTAGTGATAATTCCACTACATGCTATCTTCTGTATCAATAATATAAAGCCTAAAACGTGAACATAATGCAAGTTGTCTGACCCCTCAATCAAGCAAAGCAAGTCAAATCGTTTCTCTCCAATGGATTCAATGACAAACCAAGAAGTATCAAAATTACACAAACACTTATTTCCCTCATAGTATGTGGTTAAATGTGGCACAAATTTAGAGTGAAAATTTTAAACTGCTTGCTTAAGAAAGTGTTACCATAACTCATTTTAAATTAGTTTTATTAATATTAAGTTCTGTGTTTTATAAGCACAAATATTCTTCAGTCATGAACCACGGACAATACGTTGTGCATCCTTGATCCTCTAGCCACAAAATAATACCAACAATAGCTGCTTTTTCAGCACATGAGTTTTGATTATAAACCCATGTGCCAGTGATTGCCATGCTTGTGTCTCTGTTTCCATTCAAGGTCATGTGACATGCTAATATGACAATTACATTAACACTTGCACCACATTTTTATGCCCAGCATCAGTATGGAGAAAATACAGTTATAGTGAATTAGCTAATTCCATAAAGTCCCTGTCATTTTGCCTAGCAACCTTCAGTGCAAGTCACCCATATTCCAATGAAGTATATATTACACATGGCAAAATAAACAACAGTAGTTACCACTGTAACAACAACTGAGCAACAACAACTCTTCAGATTCATATTAGCATAACTTGACTTTATTGTTCTTTTGTCACGTGATTATAGCTGCTATGTACAGAAAAAGGAGCATCCTGTGCTAGCAGTCCCTCCTATCTGGTTGCAGAAGGACACTGACCTCTAAATGCACAACTTCACAACTCTCATGACACGAGTCCCTGCTCACTGACCAAAGGCAAAGAACTTTATAAAAATAATCCCGCTATAAATTAGCATAAGAACAGCACAAACAAACAAACAAACAAACAAACAAACAAACAAACAACACTGATGATCATATCTGTTAGTTTTACTTTACAGAAGAAAGTTATTTATAAATTGCATAATACAATTAATAAAAAATTATATTATACACACTTATGTCTTATTAATTGTGCCCAGGAGAAAGGACCTACAGGAACAAAAAGCATTCGGATAAAATATATTTGAATAATTGAAGAATTTTGATTGTACATGTTTCAGTATAGGCTGTGAGAAAGACCTATAAGACTATAAATATTTTAACAGTTCTATTGGAAGTACAAAATGCTCTCTAGTAAAGAAATTTCAAAAGTGACTCTTATTAAAATTCTATGTACTAATGGCCATACCTCTGCTTATATATGTATCTGAATGTTGGTGTGCATGTGTGGTATGAAGTCAGTGAAGAACATGATATTATAAGACTACCTTTCTTTAAAAAATAAGGAAAGTTACCTTCATATATTCACATAACCCTGATTCACATCTGTTTTCTCATGTGGTTGATTTAGTAACACTATCATCATCTGTGTTATGCAGTGCCAATGCAAGATAAATGAACACAAATATGGGGCACTGGTTGAATCATACAATGTAGAGTTATGATTTAATGCATTAAAGTAACTAAAAGGGCATGTCAAGGGTTGTATGTCATTGTTTTTATTAGGTGATCTCTCCTCTGCAACCCAAAAATATGAATATATAATTGTGAACCCTAATACTGGGAAACTGTAGTAAGGACCAACATCTGGTAACTTGTCTTACCATGACATGTCTTCCAGTCAGTGGCCAACATGAAGCCCGAAGGACACAAGCAAAAAGCCCGTCCAAGGGTATTGAGGCAAGTGTGTGAACATCCAGCATTGTTCTGAGCACACTCATCAACATCCTCACAGGTGTGATTATCAGCAGCCAAGCGAGTGCCCACAATCCCATCACACCTGCATGCGTAGCTGCCTGGCAGATTTTGGCATGAGCCTTGACAAGGACCATGTCCATTTCGCAGTAGACATTCATTTATGTCTGCAGTAAAATGCAAAGCCCACTTACTTTCACTGGATGAACTCAAATCATGCAATCTTATTGGCATATCACACTAAGGCTAACAACCAAGCACTAATTCCTATCTTATATGTAAGCTGCAAAGTATGCAGGTATGTATTGCAGAAACTTGCTGATTTACATGTTTCACATGGTGGCTTCACCTTAAAACTATTAACTGAATTTAATGATATATATAAAGCCCTTTTCTTAAGTGATGTGAATTTTACTCCACCTGGTTGCTAGAGGATAATTTATGACAGGTTAGAATACAATCAGCAATCTATATCCAAGCTTATTCTTGTTTTTTCACAACCATTTAATTCATAAAGGGACCACTGCATGATAGGATGGTAATAAATAATAGAGAAGTGGTCAACAGAAATATATAGTCATAATACTGTCAGAATATACATGCAACTTCACAGTTTCATTGAGGTCTATTTAAGGAAAACCTGGAAGAAAAACAGATGCTTTTCCTAGGGGTAAATATTGACTTACCCCTAACAAATTTTTCAAACACTAAAAAACTACGCAAACTAATATACAGTGGATTTTAATTTCAGGCATTAGTAATCAGCTAATGATTTGGTTGCATAAAAACAGCAGCAATTGGAAAGTTTATTTTAAACACTTTTCTCTGAAGTTCATAATGTTTAACAAACATAATCATAACCTAGACAAGTCTTGCCATTTGCTGACAGCCTGAACCCTGATGGACAGATGCAATGATATGAGCCAGGTGTGTTGCGGCATGCGACTGCACAGCCCCCATTTGATTCTGAACACTCATCAAGATCTGAAATACAAATCAGTAGTAATTACTTCTCATACATCTTTAGAGTAAAATACAAAGTCTCTTGAAAGAAGTCAACATTTTTGCATTCTTAGTGCAACATGAGCAGCTGAAAATGTGATTTCAGTTCACTGCATAACACTCAGAAGCTGCAGCACATGAACAATAAAATGCATTATTAAAGTAAAAGTACTTTTATACAATAATTCTATACAGCGTTTGTCATGTAGCAGGAAATAATAAGGACATTCATAATTTTTGTCCTTGCTAAATATTACTTGGGTGGTAAAACTGAAGTTCATCAGCAATGAACTGTCCAACTAACCAACTAACTAAACCAAACTAGATATTTGCACATCATGTTGTAATTCATTTACTTCAACTTGTATATGTTTTAATTACAACCTCACTTATATAACATACAATTAAGTAACCCTGTACAACACCAACAAGTATGTGCTCTACACACACACATACCATAGCATGCTGTGCCTTGTTGTCTAAATCCACGGAAGCAGGAGCAAACCAGCTGATTTCCAATCACAGTGCAGAGTTGGTCACACATGCAGCTATTGTGTGTGCTATCACTGCTATTACTAAAAGGTACACATTTTGGCAGTTTTCCTAACCACTTGTTTTCCATACACACCAGTCGCACTGCTTCTTCTGGCTCCAGTTTGTAGTTATGCTGGCACTTGTATTCAGCTTCCAAGTATTTCCCCCTGAAGGAGACAAACTGGTGAGGAATTGCTTGTATTGGTTTGCATATGTAACATGAACTATAAGTAATTTTTAATTTCCTGAAAATTATCCATCATCTTGGAGTCTTCTACACAGTGCACGAAGTTTTATTTAGATCTGTTTCTACCATTAAATGTTCCTGTGAGTGGGAAACTTAGCCTGTGGAGTCTGTTACAGGGAGCTAATATCAAGCACTGGAGCCAGTTTCTGAAATGCTGTTTTTCATGTTGTGTGTGTGTGTGTGTGTGTGTGTGTGTGTGTGTGTGTGTGTGTGTGTGTGTGTGTGTGTGTGATGGTGGGCAGGGAGGAGAAGGAACAAATGCTTCTGCACTCACTCTCTCTGTTGCAGCCTGTGTCAGCATTACAAGGTCCATCCTTAATTTCTGTTATGATGAAACTTACCTGGTGTACCTGACTTCAGCATTAGCCACATGTGGTGCAGGAAGGAACATGCCATGGAGACATGACCAATCACTTTCTTCTGTTGCGTTAACAAATTTAAACACTTCAATAGAGTTTAATTTTATGTGACCTTGTTCTTCCAGTCCAGCATCCTGCTTGGTGCCATTCTGCAGCCAAGTCTCAGCATCAGTGGACCCAACTGTTAAATACTTGTTGGGTGTAAGTAATGACACTTCAGATAAAAGCTTTGCTTTTTCACTTTTTACCGCCCCCTCTGAAATATAAGCATCGTGAATTTTGTCATACTCTGGTGCAGAATTTATTCCAAGAAATCCTGGGACCACTTTCATTTGAAACAACGGTATCTTACTGTTATCAATTATTTTTCCATTTTCTGGTTTCAGATGTTCACTGTTTTCTGAAGTGTGTAATAATGGATGTAGTTTTCCAGCTTTAATTTCATTATTTACAGCCTCAGAATTAACATTTTTCTCTATGACATCCAGCCCAATTCTGTACGACCTGTTCTTGAACCTTCCAAACACTGCATCGACACTGTTCTCATTTGTTGATGGAATTTTAGAGACAAGGTCCTCTTTGGATCCCGTCTTGGATCTGCTCTTTGACGTTATGTCTATGGTTGGAACAGCAGCAGTAAATTTATTTGAGCTTTGTTGTACTTTCTTCCTCTTTTTCACCTGTGCCTTATCCCTATGTTCTTTGTGTTTCTTTCTTTCCTTCTTCCTCTTTTTTTCATTCTTAATATTTCCATCTTCCAAATTCCCTAATTTTTGCTTCTTCTTTGTCACCTGCAATGAAAAAATATTTACCTATTCAGTGATTATCAGTTCAATAGCAGTAAGGTGGGCTTCCTTATGAGTGGAAACACTTATACCACATATATACAAAGGAAAATACTTTGTACAGTGCTTATTTCAATTTGTAACTTTTCATTATTAGGGAACAGCATCCATGAAAACATTACACCAACTTGTCGTTGTTATTCTGCAGGCACTTTAGAAACCAGACAGACTATCTAGCACTGTGTAATTACAATACTACCAGTACAAAAATAATTACGATATATTATTCTTTTAGTGTGGTCAGACAATGGTCCATTAAAATATTTTAACTACTTAACTGTTCAGTAATTTTTGCTACAGTCATTCATAATTATGTTAAACCTGCTGACCATAGTCAATACCCTGGCAAGAAAAGGTGCACAATATTCTTCTAAACTTATTTTTGTGTATGGTTGAAGTCCCTGTTCCTATTGGATTGCAGAGGGTGGAAAACATTCATTAGGTATAGTAAAATGTTAGTACAGGTCTTCTCTGCTGCATACAAATATATCAGAAAATATGAGATTCTACAGAAGTTTCATTTCATCATATGCTTTTGGCTATCTTTTGCCTACTGATTCATGGCTTTATACTGATATACATACGAAACATTTATTGAAGCTGTGGCAATTAGGTGAGAAAGAAATCCCTGATTCACTCATGTCTGTTCTAGAGAAGGGTTGTTGTTCAATCAGTTAACTAGGATTCTCCAGATGGGCATTACACTTTCACATAGTGCCAGCCCAAGGCTTGATGCCACCAAAATAAGCTCCATGTCTGATGGTGATCAAATACACTCAAACATCTATTCCATAGGCACAGTCAACCAATAACTGACTGAGTTCACAACTATCTTTCTCTGTCAGTCATAATCTCCATATGCTAGAGTATTAAATAACACAAAACTGATTAGGTTTTAAAATGTAACTTACGTCTTCCTGCTGTCCAGTACAGGCAGTTTTGTCTCTCTCTTTCTTCACCCTTTTCCTACATTTCTGCCTCTCTGCTCTCATCAACAAAACGTCAGATACACTGCTGCTGGCTGACCCTCTTGATGCTGACAGAGTAGTACCTGAGCTGTTAGTCACTGAGTGAACCCAAAATGTGCTGCTGTCTGCTTCCCTACCCAAGCCATTTTTCTTAATTTTC
This sequence comes from Coptotermes formosanus, assembly GCA_013340265.1. NCBI lineage: Eukaryota > Metazoa > Arthropoda > Insecta > Blattodea > Rhinotermitidae > Coptotermes > Coptotermes formosanus. The sequence goes on along the minus strand of BLKM01012222.1, from coordinate 339,049 downwards.
TTTTCCCACAGTGCTTTTCCTCTTTGCCCTTGAATTTGAATGTTTGAAACTGAAACATAACAATAAACTGAAATACACTGCTCTTAATTTTGTCCTTGTGTAGCCATAAACATTTATGTTCCTACTATTTGAGGAGCAGTAATGACTACTTTAAGCTATGGTGTCTGTACTACACCCACACTAACAGCAGTAAAACCTACGGCCACCAAACAAAAACTTCATTCTCTGCTTGCAGTTAAAAATGTAACATACTGATGCAGATTATCGCCTTCTGGGGTGTGACTTAGTGTAGTCTTAGGAGAAAAATAACGAGGTTTTAGAGAAACTTTCTGCCTCCATATTCTGAGGACAAGAGTAAGCCGAATGATAAACCAACCAGGTCATCATACCTTGTTAACTATGAAACACATAGCCGGAATGTGCAAAGAGTAACGTAGAAACTATAAATGGGGTGAGCTTACTCTAATGTGTTTGGCCACTACCTTGGCTGTCACTACTGGTAGGAGGAGGCTCCAATCTGGCAAAGAGTCCTTTGGGAAGAAACCTTTGATCATACGGGTGTCTGGTGACTGAAGGTAGATAGGCTGTGATTACACTGACTGGTTTCCTCTGCAGTTAATTATCTTTCTGTTTGTTTGTTTGGTTTGTTGGATGGTCACATGGCTTATTATTCTACCTTGAATATGCAGGCAGTAGATTTTGCCAAAACTTTGGTATATATACACCAAATTACATGGCATCACATGTTTTGATCACCTCAATGCTGCATAATATACTTAAACCATGACATAATGCTGTAACTCAGTTCACAGACAAGGACCTTACTAAGAGGTTATCTTCCAACATGGAGACTTACTAAACTGTGTTGGGGAAATAAAATGTCTCTCAAACAATAAGCACTGAGAAGCAGAGTTCCTATAACAAGTATGGCCGAAAAGTTTCCTATGTTTACTCACCACTTGAACCATCTGTTGGCTCTTGCTGGTGGTTAGGGTATATGGTTGAGCTGACAGATTCTACTGCAGTTGCGTCCCAACTGGAAACAAATAATACTGTTCTGTGGCAGTGTGTGTAAGATACAGCAATGAAACACCCCACAAATGGCATCTAGAACCAGGGTTCTGAACCATATGAAATACATTTTCAGTTTCGTGAGTAATTACATGTGGTTCAGCAGCATAAGAACACTAAGAGTGTGATAATCAGTTCACGAAGTATAGTATCCTGGCATTTACCTGAAGAAACTGAGGCAAACCACGAAAATTCTCAGTCACGATACCTTGTTCTACTGGTGGGGACTTCCCAAATACACATCCAAGAGTGTTACCATTACACCAACTTGCTCGACTTACGTAGGTATTACTCTGTGCTCTGTAGATCACGAAACAGCATTGAATGTGTTAGCATAATGAATAACACTCTTGCTTTCTGTTCTGGAAGCCCTGGGTTCAATTCCAGGCCCACAAACTGGCTGTTTTGACCGAGGTTTTCTGAAGTTTTCTTAATTCACTCCAGGAGTGAGATGAAATATGGAACAGGATTAAATATGCCATGACCACTTCATTTTCAATTTTTAATTCCAAAACATTTCAAACTTTAGTGCAGCATAACAGCTAAATAAGTGAAATATTAATAACATGAAAAGTATTAATTTTTTGTCTTTTCCTTTTTAGAGTAAGAATGCAGCTACATGGGAAACTTACATGTAATATTTGTCCCTGTATCCCTGGCTGCATATGAGTTTAGTGACTACTGTCAAATGGTATTAAGTGCAAGATTTGTGTTACTGACCACAGGCTGGAGAAGTGATTACACAAGACCCTGACTTGAGTTTTAGCAAAATGCTACATTTATCATTTGTTAAAACAGTATAATCATGAATGTAACAGAACAGAAAGGCAGTAGTTCTCACAGATGCACCACCTGCCTGGAGCAGAGCTGTTGAGAATCTACCTGCCAGTTAGCTAGATAAGGTGTTTCACACTTCTCAAGAAACTAGGAGGTTCATTACTGTTGTGTCTTTCAGTTCATAATTAGGACGACACAAGATACAGTTTCCACAGAGAGCAGATGTGTTTGCTTGGAAGTTTATTGTAACAGAAGGGATGTATAAAATAACACATAGAGGTACAAAACAAAAGTAGCTACCTACAGTACATTAATTATAAAGAACTGCCTACTGTGGTTTTAAAATATTTTTCATTGGATGTGCTAAGGGTGTTAACTTGAAATTAAAAATATCTTTACATTCATGAGAAAGAAAAATCTAAAGTAATATTATAATTAGCCATATAGAGTAGAACAGACATATAGTCACTGGATGCATTATAGCCACAGACAAAGCAAATGCAGCTTGAGATGAAATGCAGTGCTGCCAAGTATCAAACCTAAGCCACAAGGCACAAGCTCTACTCTCTAACAGACAGCAATGTTTCTGGTTTGATATTGCCTAGTTTCTTGCATTTTTCACAATTATGAATGAAAATAAATTTAAAAAACTTTTGGAAGATGTGTATTTTCACACATGTACGCACATAATGCTATTCCATTTATTTTTGTTTCTGGAAGTTGTGTTTGCACTGCTGCTTTCCTTTTCACATTATACCATTGGTGATGCAGACATGGCAAAACAGGGAATCAGCCCAAGCTTTGTTTGATGTGGCAGTGGCTACAGGAGCAGAGACAGCCTTAACATGAAAGATACCTCACTCATGCCTGCAACTAAGCCCATATGATGATGTAACACTACACCTCTACAACCTGAAAATCTGGTTGCTGCTAGGCACAGTAAATCAACTATAATCAGCAGCTGTCACCTCTTCCTTTTTCTATGCAGTCAGTTGTAGGAAGGATTATTTATTACTTCGTATGACCTCATACTTGTGCTATACTTCATAAAATATTTTGTCTAATATTTTTATACAGTGTGTGACACTTCATACTTTAATATTTTTGTGAAAGGGTACTGGGGAAATATTTTGACCTAAAACAAATTAAGTAGGAAGCAACTGATAAAACTGCATAATAACAAGGTTAGTAAATTTTTACTTTTCCTCCGATATTAGAATGATGTAATCAAGGATGATGGATGTGGAGGGGGGTGGGGGTGGGGAATGTGGCACACAGAATACAGCAGACATGATGCACCCCCTCCCACAATCACAAAAATTAAGGTTTATATAGCTCTCCTTTACTCTGGCAATTCCATAGCTAGCCGATACCAGCGGCTGCGCGGTCTCAGTTGTGGGTCTGTGGCCACTTGCTTGCTGGGATTGTGGGTTTGAATCCTGCCAGGGGCATGAATGTCTGTCTCTTGTGAGTGTTGTGTCTTGTTAAAATGTAGTGGCCTCTGCAAGGAGCTGATCAGTCATTCAGAGGAGTCCTACCGGTTGTGTATCTAATTATGTGGGATCTAGAAACCTCAACAATGAGGCCGCCTAGGCCTGAGTTGAGCTGTTGCGCCACAGGCTAGGAAAGCAAAAAATTCCATAGCTGCTAAAGTTATAAGACATAACAGATGCCCTTCTTCGTTCTTTTCTGTGATCATGTTCTACTATGCCTCACCTGAACAATGGCCTAAAAGACCTGGGACTGATTCTTATTTTATCTGTAACATCCTCATGTGAAATATCAGCCTTGTCCAGTTGTCTTAGGTGACGGACTGCAGAGTATGGTGCACCTGACCAGCAGCCTCCTACAACAGAATATGAACACTGTTAATAGAAAATGAATCAAAAGTCTAAATAAAATCATTTTTCCTAAGGTGACATGGAAATTGTTATTTGATCCAACATATTGTACCCACTGACAAGCCAAGTTTACTAATACTCTGTTCTTCTTGCATCTGTTTCCGACCATATATGGTATGTTTTTGTTGCCTCTGTCTCTGTCCATACATGGTAAGACATCCTATCATAAACAATTTGCCCAGCTGAATCATCACATCTGTAAACAAAATGAGACCTACTGTACCAGTCTCAAGGCACTTAGAAGTAAAATTATAGCAGCTGTCTGCACTCTTTGGGGATATTACACAGCGTAGAGTTGTAATTCTGTGCCGACGTTTCGGGACAACCTACCGGTCCCATCTTCAAGAGGCTTCTTGATCAGTCGATGCTGCGTAATATTCCGGAAGAGTGCAGATATCATCTACATCGCGGCGCAAGCCTGAAATCACGTATGGAATTACACGAGGTCATTATTTTAGGTGACAAATACCGTTTGCCACTTCCTGTCGGTTTGCTTACTGTATAGACCTCAGGCGCTAAGATATGTCCCCACATGCGCACTAGAATAACAGCAGAAAGTGATATGTGATACCGGTCAGAGAAAATAATGACCCTATTGCAGCCGCAAGTCACGATACTCGTGTTCCGTCCCCTGTCTTAGGCCCAAACATTTTTCTCAGCACTTCATTCTCCAAGTTACTCAGTCTATCAAGATCACTATTTCTTAGAATATGATGCCGTACATTTTGGTGGATAGGTACCAACGTCTCGGAGAAACCTACTGCAATTGTAACCCTGCTACCCACTTCTGCGATAACCTCAAAACTTTCACTCTCCATTCCTCCTTTTCAGGGCGACAGTGTCACACCCATACAATTTAATGGGTAAATTGTTAATTTAATCTTTACAGGGTTACGTAATACCCCCCAAAACTCCGAAATAATTTACCAGCTGTTTTACAAAACAGTAATTTCCGTCGCAGTTCGCGGTCCGTTACGAGTTCGGATACGGTGTCGCTTCCATTTGCGTTGACAAGACGAATAGCTATGCCGAGTTGGGTCAGATTGCTGGGGTCAGTCCACGCAGCGAGAAAACAAAGCAACGCGAAGTGCTTCTCTGGGCGTGACCCGCACAGATGAGGTCAAGGGTGACGTCACAATGGACGGCTGAAGGAAATGCGATTTATTAAGACCGACGTCGATAATTACAGGAGAGGCGCCAAACCCCGCGACTTTACGTTGGTCTTTATTGCAGCCACTGGACACTGATGTAATTTTCAATTTGTTTAACGACGTTCTCTGTGCTTCAGCCTATTTGCATAGAATGATTGCAAAGTGACGAATTGCAAAAGATGTGCCGTGGCCGAATCTTAAGGCACTACACCGGCATTTGACTACAGCAGTTAAAATGAGTGTAGAAGTCCGGTGATCACGGGACAGGAAGTTCTTAACCGACCTGCACGTCTCATATCCGAAACTACACAGCAGATTTCGACAAAAGGTTATATTCGGATCTGTTTAGTTTTGGTTCATGCTGGTTCAATGCAGCTCTTAATGAGCCAGATATCCTACACAAAGTAAGCTTTACACAGTGAACAAATCTAGTCTACAACTAGTTGTTCTGCTAACCTGCTAGCTGAGTTGTTCTCAAGCTGGCGTCCACGCAAGTCAGTGACATTCATAGGGCATAAACCCAAAACATGTCAGAAGTGAACGCGTGATCTCAACCTACGATATATTGTGGCGGTCACTGGCTCCGTCCAGTGTGAGTCTGGCCAAGAATCTGCAAACATACAAAAAAAAAAAAAGCGACGGAATTTTAACGACAGTTACGGATGCTATCTTCGTAAGTCATTTCCGTGCAGCGGCAGCCCTTCAATTACGTTAATCTCCCTACCATACAGAACACAAGTTCCGGAACTTGTGTACCACGCCTCTCGCAAAAGGCATTTATTTATTTATTGTGAACTAATTAGGGGCACGTACTCTAGCGGAATTTTCCTGGAAGAAATGAGGAAGACCACGCGTTCGAGTGATATGCACTCCAGCTGCGGTACACAGTTCGGCACAGTCACCACCTATCCTGCCTGACGGTTTCAAGTAACTCTACATAGTATCGGTATTGACTATGTTGCTAAGTTTCAGCCTGTACCCCGCTGTATGAAGCGCCGGTCTAGCCACTTGCTACGGGCTGCACGGTCCGGGGATCGAATCCCGATGGGGGCTAGAATTTCCTTGCCCGTCCAGAGCGACCCGGGGACCCACCCAGCCTCGTGTACAATGGGTACTGGCTCTCTTTACCGGGGGTAAAGCGGCCGGCGCGTGGCCTTAACCACTCACCACGATCTGGTGCAGAGGTTAAAGAAGGAGTAGAGCTATACCTTCACTCCCCTCTGGACTTTCATGGACTGTTCCATGGTGAACTTCTTACTTTTTAATCCGCTGTACGATAAGCCGCGGTACTGTAGTCGGTATAGTGACTAGGTTACAGCCTGGGCAATCCGGGGTTCGAATCCTGGCAGTGTCAAGAGATTTAACTCTTCTCAGATGGACCCAGACGAGCTCTTGGGTCCATCCAGCCTCCTATCAAATAGATGCCTGGGACTCTTTCCCCGGAAGTAAATTGACCGGGCGTGAGACTGACCGCGCACCTCCATCTAGTGACGTTTCAAGAATAAGAGGAGTTATACCTCCACTCCCCCAAACGCCTTCATGGTGTGCACACGGACGACTTTATCGTCACTTCACTCCGATTCACGAGTTGTCATTGAACGTTAAAACATTCATTATTTGACAGTGTCAAAGTTTCGACAACGTTTAGGTACCAATGACTGTCGAAGTCCGCTGCGTTGAAAATGGACGTTGCTTCTGGCTATGCTTGTTACATCCTTACTAGTGGTTTAGTTGGACGCCTTAAATGCGCAGGAACGCTTCTGTACATAAGTATGTCCGTAACAACGTATCGAATAGACGGCAATTGTGGAATGAATTGTCGACAGACACAGCCTGTATGAGTACAAGGAAGTGGGTAAACATTATTTGTTGTACAGAATGTTTCTACAAACAGAGTCAGTTTCTATGTGAAGTCCGATAGTTCTCAATAAGAGCAACATGAATACACGTACCGAACGCCGAATCTCCTAATGGCATTACGGATGGAGCCCAGTAGTATGTCTGTTCCATTAACATAAGCTGCTGTTATCTTGCCACTGACCGGCAAGATGCAAACCTGACTGTGGTGAAGAAGCCTCCAATTAGACGCAATAATAATATCATCAATAGTATGAAGAGTAAGAAGCCGATTCGAAAGGTCGGACGTCAGCTGTTCAATTCTATATGTCAGAAGTCGTGGTGTCTCATTCGTCGGGCGTTTCAGTTTTCTTTAGACTGAACTCTTTTGTTTTAGTAGTAGTAGTAGTAGTAGTTGTTGTTGTTGTTGTTTTGCACAGTAACCTACCTACTTTTCTTTCTTACTCCAAACTTACTCCTGAACACGAAGCAGGACTTCTGTACAAATTCAGTACACCTCTCATTGTCGTTCTACCTTAAATCAAACTTTCATTTACTTCGGGTAGGCTCATACCAAGCAATGCAAGATCCAACGCAACCAGTGAAACCCGGATTGTGACATCACGCAGAAACTAAGCTCTAGTGTAGCATGGAAACTCGGATGTGACTCACTCAGTCACATACCAAGGATATTATACAAGGCGGACAACCTGTTCCAGTGACTCGAGTGATTCTTTGCTCCAGGGGCAGCTGCCCCCAGTCGCTTGGCCTTCGTTCCGCCAGTGGTCCGCCCCGTGAACCAGCCTCCACCTTGCTGCAGTCGTCAACCTTCTTCCTCCCACAACAACTCTTCAGTAAAAAAGTGTAATCAGACCCGTAAGAACCTCTATATAAGGACAACTCTCAAACTTAGTACGAACACGTCACGACCATCGAATGATGTAACACAGTCCCTTCAGAGATGTCATTTACAAACCGCGCGTTTGCAACTACTGCTGCATAGACGCAACGAGGAAGAACTCTTACCCAATATATAACAAAGTACTGCTGCAAAATTTTTAATATGTTGTGCATACATATATCTATATATACACAAAACTTTTAATTTGCACTGTTTCGGCTTTTAATGAATAAAACCTTTTGTAAACATAGTGACGTTGAGATATTAGCCAGTTTAATAGTAACGTGCCGTATGAAAATGCTCTTTCTTCACGTATTTTTATCAGTGCCTGATGACGGCTTGCAAATTAAAGCCGAAACATGTTGCAAACTAAACAATAAAACACTGTCCAACTACAGTTGTGATTGACGTGCCTTTTTATTCATTCATCTATTTTACGTACCACGACGGATGTCCCACCCAAAGATAACCTAAGACAAAACTCCCGTAATCTGCTGGAACTGAACGTTTCACAACGAAAAGGCATTTAAAAGTCTAGACATCATGAATTATTGCGAGGTTGGGACTCGACAATGTGACAGCAAAGTTCAAATATTAGTGAAAAATTATTCGCGAACAAGCTAACAACAGATTAAATTCGAGGAATGCTTGCTACCATTTAGCCCAGAGTTTAGCACCCCTCTAATATCTAAGGCAAAGACTGAAAACCATAAATTTACTTGTTGTTTCGCATGGACGAAAAACTTACTTTCTCATTCCAAACGAAGAGGACAGATCGCAAATTACGAAACTTTAAACGCAACGATTTGAGCAGGTCTACATTTGGAACTAAGTTACAGGAAGTAAAAGGACGGAGAAAATTACATAACGAGAAGATTCATAATTTTTACTCTTCACCAAACATTAATGCCGATCCCAGTGGCCGCGAGGTCTAAGGCGTAGGTCTGCGGCCGAGCGCTTGCTGGGATCGTGGGTTCGAATCCCAAAGGGGGCATGGATATTTGTCTCTTGCACAGTGTTTGTGTTGCCAGGCAGAGGTCTCTGCGACGGGCCGATCCCTCGCCCAGAGGGTCCTACCGACTGTGGTGTGTGTCTGAGCGTGATCAAGTCCAAAAAAACCTCGACACCTGCTGTAAGCAAGTAGGTAGTAGAGATGAGGACTGCGAAACGAAACCAAACATTAATTAGGGTGAAAAAATCAAAGACGATGGAATTGGCGAAATATGTAGTAGGCGTCTGTGAGACGAAAAATGCGTACGAAATTCCAGTTGTTACCATGAATGCAAGCGGGCTTATTTTACATTTTCCTTAGCGTCATTTGGCCTGGGGGTGCGGCCCGTGTGAAACTTTCAGCAAAAATTGTGAAAGTAATTAGCTAGCACACGTGAACTATTAGGCCAGTGGATCCTAACCACCTGCCAACGGCTTCTGTATTTAGCAAAAATTGTTCACATAATTAGCTAGCACACAGGAACTAGTAGGTCAGTAGGGTCTTAACCACCTGCACACAGCATTTTTATTGCTACAACAGTCCCTGCATTTTTTAATATCCCACAAGCCATACTTATCATTGCAATGAATAAAAATTCATGCAGCCCGCACACACACAAATTAATACGCGATTATGCAGCCTATGGGTTAAGGAGCTTGGACACCCCTGCTTCATAAGGTCGACATTAGTACACCATTATTTAAATAAACTAGTTTTTGGCAGCTTGTGCATCCCCGAGCATCGTGCTCCGGATTGCTTTTTCTGAACTCTGTGACTAATTCGTTATTGAATTATAGTTTGTCCATTTTTATCCTAGCTTTATGCTCGAAGCTGTTTTGGAGTACCCTGTGTCTACTGTTGAACTATAGTCCGACCACCTCCACCTTAGCTTTATGCTCGAAGTTATTGTAGGACATCCTGTGTCTACTGTTGAATTATAGTGCGTCCATTTGCCCCTAACTTTACGCTCGAAGTTATTTTAGGACACCCTGTGTCTACTGTTGAATTATAGTGCGTCCATTTGCCCCTAACTTTATGCTCGAAGTTATTTTAGGACACCCTGTGTCTACTGTTGAATTATAGTGCGTCCATTTGCCCCTAACTTTATGCTCTAAGTTATTTTAGGACACCCTGTGTTTACTGTTGAATTGTAGTGTGTCTATTTTCAACCCTACTTTATACTAGAAAATATTTTAGGGCACTCTGTGTCTACTGTTGAATTATAGTGTATCCATTTTCAACCCCAGCTTTGTGCTGGAAATTATTTTAGGGCACTCTATGTCTACTGTCCGAAATGTAAAAATCAACAACATGCGACGTTGCAGCGCGCGTTCCCACTGCAACTGCTGACTGATTTCACAACTACAGGCAAAATAACTTTGGGGCTGGGGACAGATTGGGTTCAGACGCCTCGCCGATTCAGCCAAGTTCAAAGCGATACAGTGTTCGGCAGAACTAACCAGTGAAATGGGCCAGATGAAGTAGGGACCCTATACTACACATACAGTAGTATACTATCGCTCATGACACAGCGACTGGTCGTAACCCACCGATACACAATTTTACAGCAGACAGAAAGAAACTGGCAGATTCTTAACAGACGAACTTAGGCACAATCAATACATCCACCAACAAATGCACTTAATAAAATATAATTCATAAGGCTTATTAAAACCCCTACATGTTTCGGCACCGGGGTGCCATCCTCAGGGAGTTATAGAACACAGAAGTCTAGCTATTACACTGTCCACATTAAAATGTTTAAAACGTTAAAATTCTAAGACATACAAAAAGTTTTTAAGTATAAAAATTATAATATTGTGATACTAAAATGATGTAACAGTGAGCAACTCATTGCCATGAAACGGGGTATTAATGGCACGGTCCACTCACAATACACAGGTGTCCGTCACGCAATTTTAGTAACTTTCGCATGAAACTCTTGTCTGACTTTCAGCACACATGTAAATCTAGAGTCGGCAGCCAGAACCAGGAATAATCGAAAACCGAAACATTTGGATGTTTCAAATTCGGGAAATAATTTACAGTGACTCTATAATATTCTAATATTTCCAACGATAAGTTAAAGATAAATCTGGTAAATAACAGAAAATGTTCGTGTTTACAGGTTTGTTACAGACAGCACAATTAAATATATAAATCTGTAACACTGGGTACGCGGTGCGCCCGAAATACATTCTTAAGAAATGTCTGGTGAAAAGACAAGAACCACAGAAAAGAAGAACGTGTACGTTTATTTGAGGGTTCCTTAAAAATAAAAAAGGCAGATTGTTGAATAACAGTCATACGATGCCTTGAAATGTTCTTTCTATTACTGCTTGCTGAAAGGGAGGTGGTTTGGAAAGGTTAGGCTGAAAACCCATTCTCTATACAAAGTGTTATTAAGGCATAAATAAAGATTACAAGCACAATGCCAGTCTTCAGCATCAAACAGCATGTCAGGTTAAAGAAGAAATTCTTTTTATACTAGTAAAACATACCTTCGTGATGGGTGAACACAAGTAAAACAACTGACAGGACAAAATGTCTCATCCTGTAACACATGACTTCGATAATCTTCTTGCATAGAACCAGCCTAACCTTACAACCACGTCAGTTCGACATTTCAGAAAATGCGGTAATTTTGTTACAAATCTGACACATCTCATAACATAGCACGCACAGTCGGTACCAAATCTGTACTGTAGAAGCAATTACGGCGCGCGCCAGATCGGGTCGAGCAGCACAGGAAATAGGAACTAACACGAAAAACTATACACGAACGCACGGCACCAATAACCGTTCAACAGGCATAGTCCGACCTCTTGTGATGAAATGTTGAACTACGTCTTCCAACTGCAAACGCTCAGTTACTGCAACCAACTCCTGCTAAATCTGCTAATCAATAGTTGCGGATCTTCGTGCCTATGATTTTTTGTACCCCTAATATTTATTATAAAATGTTTTAAGTTAAATACAAAATTAATATTATTAGACCCTTCAGAATGACATTTTGTTATTATTTGCACATCTGTGTTAACGAATAAGAACTTGAAATGGTCAAATATAAGATCAGTACTGTGACTGCTATAGACATGATAATTTTACGTATTTCTCCTTCATGTGACTTTTAATACTATATGTTTGAGTCTAATATACAACCTTATTTATGTTCTTTCATGCGGTCTACGTTTCTTCGTGAACGTTATTTTGACTCATACTGTTCCAAGATATTTGAGGAGCAGCAGCAAATTTGTACAAAGCGTGTACAAAACCATTTCAATCGCCGCTCAGCGCAACTTTGTCCGCTACAGATCGCACGCAATTCGAATACAGGCCCCAGAATAACACTGCGCTTACCGTACAGCAGCTCGGAAGGATATAAATAACACGGACGTTAAAATACCATCGTTGAGCAGTAGTTCTTAATACTCCAGCTTTGTCGAGTGGTGCCGGGTTCAAAACTCAACTCAGAGGTCGGCTGTCCTGCGAGCAGATGGTAGCTTACCCCACCAACTGAATGGGAGTTACGGGAGCAATCCATATCGACCTGAAACGGTAGGGCAAAAATGTTGTGTCACAGCATTTGGTCTGAAAAGGATATGATGGCTAAGGAAAAACGAATAGTTGCAAAATGAACTTTTTGTCGAAAAGTTACTCAAAACACCCTGAAATCACTCTTTAGACACGCGACTTATATAGTCTCAGTTTTAACGCCACGCTGTCGTTGATGTGGGTAGGGCTCGTGTCTTATGTCTGGCATCCCCCATTGTGACAAAAAACCCTTGGAGCCAGGTGTTCCCTTCGGAGGGGGAGAACAACAGCTGATCACAGAAGGCTACCATATGCTGATGTGCAGCGGTAAACGCTTTCTGGTTTATAAGATTCAGACCTGAAAACATTACAGCAGCGATGTTTAATAATCGGTTTAGTGAGCTAGACGTTTTAGGAAGGACAGCGAAATGCGATCTCTCACTGGGGGTCTAAAAATAGTTGGCACGTTTATGCGTGAGGCAGGATCATCGAAGTAACAGGGGAAAAAGTTTCCAATCCCTGTTAGTTACCAGAAAGTACTTGTTCGATGCTGTCAGAGGGCGTCTGTCTCACTTTGTTTTGATTCCTGATCGATTTTAAGAAAGGGGCAAAGCTACGCGTGCTGTCGTCTGGTTGCCTAGTAACGAGGAGCAAAGCCAAAGTTATCTTCTCGTTCAAGTGGACTGGTAAGCTGCTTCACTTCATTATTCGTACATCAGAACCATACACCACACCATACAACACATGCGCTGTCCATTACAGGGAAACTGAAGCGTCATTTGAAACTGTTTTAGGCATGGAATCATGGCCATAGGAAATAAGGCCGATGTGTCAGAAAACATCCGCAACGAAACTAAATGCCACAGCGAAAGCGACCAGGCCAAAAATACCAAACTGGCACTTGGGAAAGCGAAAGGTAAGTAATATTCCGAACCAATCACAACACGATTATTTTATTTATTCTCGTAACTCTCCCCCTCCCCCCAAAGATACCTCAGTCATCCGCACGCTGTTCACAAACACCGCTGTTGCTAAAATTAAAGGCAGTTTTAAACTTTCTGCGACAATAATAAATTAATTTGGTAACTAATGAATATTTTTTCTTGTTGAATCTTTTTGTAATAAACAGTAGAAGAGCCGACACTTCTATGTTTCCGACAGCGGCTAAGGCTTCTCCCAACCAGTCACTAAAGCCGCTTTCTCATGATTGTTGCTATTGTTGCAACTGGCTACGGTAATTGTGACGTACGAGGAGCATTGTTGTATTATTTTATTCATATGCATGTACACTTTGTTAACATTTGTGACTGGTATGTGTCAAGCCACAAACGCCACCCTAATCTAATATACTTTTCAAAAACATCCGTGTAGTCTATGTAATGCCTATAATTTCACTTACTCTTTTATATGAATGTGAAAACCTCTTTTACCTTACGGGAACAACACAGTTTAAGAGCGTTTGCTGCCACAATACCAAAGAGAATATTTGGACCAAACAGACAGAAAGTAACACCATCATTGGCAGCATTACACCAATTAAAAATAAGCATAATGAGATGTGGTGGATCATTTAGCATGCATGAGACACATGGTAAAAGCACACAAAATTTTGGCTGCAGAACCTGAACTTGTGTAAGACAAACATGTATATCATAAAATATTATTAAGATGTATGTTAAAGGAATAGGATGTGAGATGTTTACTGGTTTCATGCGGCTCAGTACAGAGAAAAGTAGCGGCCACTTGTGAATATGGTAATGGACATTTGGGTTCCATAGCAGGTGGACTGTTTCTTCACTAGCTGGGCGACCAATAGCTTCTCAGGAAGGATTCTGCTCCATGCAATTAGTGTACAGTGTCAATATGTGACACTGGTTCAACTTGCAGTTTTTGAAAATTCCTATCCAAATATCATTGCTGTGGGTCTCCTATTTGAGCATGTCTTTGTACACAAGACACAGCAAGAATAAGCAGTTGATGCTGCTTTTAATTACCCCCTAATAGAAGGGTAGATTATGGATGACATAAGTCATATCTTCTATCATTTCTGTAGGCCTTTATCCTTCTAGTTCTCACTGTCATTATACACAATAAAATGAAACCTGTCAACACCAATTTTAACAAAAATGTAATTTGATTAATGGATTTTCAACAAAAGATTATTCCTAGCCACAGTATTTTTTACTTCAAGGAGTGATGTACATACACTTCATTCACAGTTCATAATTATGCATGTGTCAACAATGTTTAGCAAACAGAACACAAAATTTAAAAAAAACTGCATAATTTAACATCACACGCATTAATTATATATGTGTAGAAATCCAAACTCAGAGGAAGTCTCCTATTAAATTAAAGGAGGCATTGCATGGATGCTTTCAGAAAGGTTTCAGTGCCCACGATGCGAGAAAAATTTTGGACATCAACAAATCCTGCAGCTTCATTTACGTGTCCATGAGTCAAATGGCGACACCCAATTTAAATCTTGTCATAAAGGGGCGGAAGATGCGAAAACTGAAACACAAAATAATGGACTGCTCACTAAGAAGTCCAGCTACATGCTAACCAACAATGAACGGCTACAGTCCAGTGCTCCAAGTAAGAACAGTAACTTACCATTGGCTAAACCTAGCAAATCACACCTCACAACTAGGCTGTGCACTTTACTACACTTTAGTATACATGAAACTTTCATTAATCTAGCATATTTACATCCACGTTCCATGTCTGTAAACTGTGTCTTTCACCTGTTGTTCAAGGACATACAAAGTGATGGCAAATCAAACCAGATATGCAGTAACCCCTAAGAAAGGCACACAGCCTGTTGAAACACGTGTATTTTTCAAATGCATTCTTTGAGGTTTTACTTGCAACATCAGTCTTGATTTTGCATGTATAAGCACAAATCTGTTGTTCAAAAATGTAATTATGTGGCCATAACTAATTTTTCCATTCTTGCTTTCTTGACTACAGCACTCTCAAAAATGTGACAGCTTATACAGTAATTATATTTAAAGAAGAATCTTTGAAATTAATAATTTCTGTGCAAATTTCATTGTAGTTCATTAATTACAGACAAGAAATTCATTGGCCTCACCAAGATTCGTCTTGAGGATTGCATGCGATGTGATGCTTGTTCCTGTATTTATCTAGATGAAAGTGACTACAACAAGCATATGAAAAACTTTCATCGCCAAGATTCTCCTAAGAAACACAGGTACGCTGAGCCAAACCTAACCTTAACACCACATTAGCTCTGCATTGCCCTACTGTAATGTTGCATGCCTTATGGACAACTGGCTGAGTGCCGCATTCTTTCAATACTAACGTTGTTACCTTCAAGTTCAAGTTCAAATCAAACTGCTATTCAGTGGCACTGTGGAACTTAAAATCGTGTGTTTCTGGATGGTAATCAGCGAAGTGTATGTACCTTCATATCAGTTTTCCAACAGCCCCCAATGTGGAATTATTAGCACATTTCCATATTTAATAGCTAGAATTTTATTCCTGACAGGAACAGCTATTTTTCTCTTTTCAACCATGTCAAGACACATTCTAGGGCCCACTGACCCTATTCCCTCCTGTCTGTACCACAATTTCCTTTACTGGAATAAAGCAGCCGTATGATGGTAACCACACATCTCCACATGTCAGGCTTAAGAATATATGGATTTCTACCCCCATTCCCTCACATCTTCATGGTGCGGTGCTTAAGCACAGGGGCAACTTATATTTTCACATTTCCTTCCTGTTATTCCCCACTTTTGAATTCTATCTCAAGTGCACATGCTGAACTGGTTGAAGACTCAGATTTCACACAATGAAAAGCTTTGAATGCAAGTTTAATTTTGTAGCTTATTTAAGCTATCTTAATAACTGGCCCTGAGCACACCCATGTGGTGACCCTACTGTTCTAGGCAGAAGAAGGGCTGTCGCTCTTGCTGCAAACATTGTAACTGCAGAGGGGACCATCAGCATCATAATTTGCAGAAGGACCGAGGTAACAACAATCTATTTCACTACAACATCAAGGTATGTTATAAAACTAAATTGCTCATCATACAACTTTTGAATATGATATTTACCTTGTCAGCATAGTGACATTCTAATGTCCTTTGCTGTGGAAATAATTTCAGATATTATAACAGCTCATCTGTTTGTGTAATGACTGGGACTGAATATCAAAGCGTTTGACACCATACACTGGACTACATCTTTCGTACAGAAACTATGTAACAAAGAATGTGTGGATGCAAATTATAAAAACACTAATTTGCTTAACACTTTAAAGATGAAGCGTATCTGTTTTATACAAGGACTCAGTGCGTACCGTGCAGTAAACACTCTCCACTTCGGTTATAAAAACCAATCTCTTAATGTTTTATAAGGCAAAAGTTGCTGTTTGTTCTGAGATCCGTACAAAACACATAAACGCAATGTGGGCACCACGTAGAATTTTTTAATGTTAAACCTGGTGGTATGTACAGTTACCGCTAGGCTTTAAAAGGTTAATGGGTATAATCTGCTTAGGGTATAACCTGTAATTATCCATATGTCCCACAACTTATCTAGTTATACTATTAAAGTGAAGATTTAAAAAATCAAATTCAGAAAATAAATAGAACTAATGTATTTCTTTGTACCTTAAGGATCGTTGGAGTAAAATGGTTTCAAGACGCCTCACTCCAGAGGAACTGAGGCAAGACATCAAGGCTGATCGAGACTTTGACACTAATGATCCAGTTGGAATCCTGGATTACAGCCACCTGTTAAGTCAAGTAGAAGTAAAAATTAAAATTGAGCCACCGGAATATGAGGAGAACCTAGGACTGTCTGAATGATTGAACAGTGACCTGCACTGCAATGCTGCCAACTCCTTATATTTACAACCATGACTATTTTTTTACAAAATATTTGGACAATACTTCAGTAGTTATTGCAAAACTACCTTCAATGTAAAAATTGCACAAAAAACCCATATCACATATAACAGTCATTTCAAGAAAGAATTTAAGAATGAGTAACCACATTTTAGTACCACTGCTTTTAGGCTTATCAGTACAATTCACATGAATTTGCCCTCACTCACCTTCAAACCACTACCCATCAAATTGAATTGCAAAAGTCTAGATGCCATAAGGACGACATGAAGCAAGTCCATATTAAGTACCACCGTTACAAAATTTAGTCACCACAGCAACGTGGTGCCCAGGATAGGTGCACTCTTGTTTTAAGGCATATATGTGGGACAGGACGATGAAATTCACAGTCCTGTGTGTTAATAAGGCCCCGATAAGAGATGTTTTAGTAGAACTACCT
Organism: Coptotermes formosanus; assembly: GCA_013340265.1. Lineage (NCBI taxonomy): Eukaryota > Metazoa > Arthropoda > Insecta > Blattodea > Rhinotermitidae > Coptotermes > Coptotermes formosanus. The sequence continues at coordinate 321,568 of BLKM01012222.1, read as the reverse complement.
GTTCATGTATAACAGTTTTAGTACTCACGGCATTTGATGTAATGATACAAGTCACAGAACTAATGTGAAAGCCAAAGCAACCCCACACTGGTACTTCACAGTTCTTGTCACAAGAAAACAAATTTTTACTTCAGGTTCTGAGTGGGAAACCAGTTTTGCTCAATATGCCATTGCAACAAACTGATACTTTAAACCAAAGTTTAAAAGCTTATAACTCTAGATGAACTAACAAATTAAAGTAAAGTTTTTCATTCCTGCAATCAAAATTTCTCAAAAACAGATACACCTGGTCATGTAAAAACATGATAAAATATGTACATAAAATTATGGTCCATGTGCATTGTGGATATGTAAGAAAGTACATATTTGACTGGTTTACACAATAATTGTCCTTTAAAGTAAAAAAAAAAAACACGCAGTAATAGATCATTTTCAGTAGACCTCACTGCAAGTACAGTATATTAATCAGACAACTTCAGAGTGGCTGACCTTACCCATCTACAGCAACATTTGCAGTGGCAATGGAAATCACGCATTTTTATTAAATGGTGGCCTTAACAAGAATTCTGGTATGGCTTGATCAGGGTTTATACAGGGCCACACAAATGAACCAGATCTTCCAGTCAAATACATTAAAATTCTGGTACTGAAGAGTTTTAAAAATTTACCCTAAAATACAGCTGAGCAACATTTTATTTAAAAAATGAGGAGCATAACATTTTCAAGCTCAGTATAACTAACTTGCGCAAAAATAAAGTTCAAGACATTGTGATAAGAGGCAGCCATCAATTATACAACAATGAGAGGCTACATAATATACATGTGCATTAGTCCATACCAAACATTCACACACTATGACCATTTACCATAGTACTATGCTTTACTCAAAAAGAAAATCCCTACCTAGGTCCACAGATTGATCCAGCTTAATATAAAAATTAAACCAAAATTCAGTTATATGTCTTATCATGGGTTTTGGACTACCAAACAACACGAGTTGGCAGCTCAGGTTTCTTACATTCAGTGATGGACGTGATTTTGTTTGACACTAAGTAATCAGAAACTATTTCATTCAGTTCCTACAATCTTTTACTTAGCACACTGACAGATCACTTTCATCATTAACTGCGATGCAGAACTGAAGTATGCTGACTCTGGACCAAAGCTACATACAGTTGATACATAGACTGTTACCAGGTGCTTCTGCATCTCACTTTTGAGTACTTTGCCTCATGTGTGTATGTTCATTAATGACACATTATTAGATTTATAGTCCTTTGTATAAAATAATTTATAAACTATTTATTGTCCAAATAACATATCAGTAGACAAAAATTAACTGTATTTGCTATATGTTCAAGTCAGTTTGCTAGTCATGTGTTTTACGTTGTAATATTCAAAACTACAATGGTTAAAGAAATTAGATAATTAAGTAATATATTTTATTCCTATAGGCTAGAAAAATGCAGTTACCTTCAGCAAACCATATTAATCTCTTTCAAGGATATGAGTGTTTGTTACAAACTTCCACCTGAACATAATTATAGCGAACTGTGATTGTCTTGCCATAAAAAGAAAGCTAGGGATGAAGTCACAATTTGAGTCAGAACAAGGGCAGCGCATTTAAATACAGGGCCTAGTGCAATGAAAGTTTGAGGCTTATGTATGTGAAAATTGACTGCAAATGAACAATAGAGAATAGCAATATACTGATATTAAATCAGAGTAAAAATACCTCACTGAGTTGAAGTGTGTTTTATGTAATGATGACACCAATGGCTAAGATGATGTAATGTCAGTGATACAACAATTAAATATGAGTACGGAACACTGGTCAAATGATAAATGACAGAGGAAACTGTAGCACTCAGAGAAAAACCTGTCCTGTTGCCACTTTGACCACCATGAATTCCACATGGACTGGCCTGGGATCAAACATGGGTCTCTGCAGTGAGAGGTAAGTGACTTAACCACCTGAGCCATAGCTCTACTACTGTGTAGAAGTGGTCTTCTTTGTCCGTGTTTCCAAAGTTCCTGATCTACGTATATGTGCAATTCGTGGTAATCACCCCAGTGAACAGCATATCTTCTTCTTGCATGCATGGTGTGCTACTGGGGCCCTCTAGCCTAGACACAAATAACTCAGATGTTTCCTTTGCAATTCCAGGATTCAGGTGGATTTTCAATACATTGACAAACTATGCTTTTAATTACAATGCATTGCACAAGCAGTGCTTGAGACAGATATACTGTTTTCCTACTTTTATTTCAGAGAATCCAACATCATCCATCTTGTCTAATGTTTCCTTCCTGCCTAAAAACCATTCTGTGTTCCTCTTTGAAATCTTGCTTCATATACCGCGTATCATGACACTAGTTCATCTTTCACCAGACACATAGGTAAGTACGGTGTCCCACAGAAACGTTTGGGATTTTAAATGGAAATAGGTACACTACTAAACATGAGAAGAGTATCTAATACATCTCAAATTAAAGTACAGACCTCAAAGATTTAGACCATAACAGGTACATGTTACTGCACATCCTTCACATGGACGATGATATCCATCAAATGTCAAATATTCCGTTGAGGGCAAAGCCTGCTAGGGATTGCTTGATGTCATGTCAACTGGAATGTCACTAAGGGATGGCAAACACTGTCCTGTAGTTCAAGGAGACTGGCTGGTCAGCTGCAAAATACAACACTCTCAAAACAACCCTACACAAAGAAATCAGTGGCTGTCAAATCCAGAGACCTGGCTGGAAAAGCAACATCACCAAACCTCAAAGACAATGTAATCTGCAAACAAATTTTGCAGTACTGTCATGCTGATGTGCACCAGGTGTGTCATTACTGCATTTTGCTGAAACTACGTGCCATCTCTTACCTGCAGTCATGCCTTCTCACCACACAGGAATGGGCACTGCATTTCCAAATACCTCTCAGCACTGACTCCTGTCTTGGCTCCTCTGTCATCTGTGAGAAGGTACAGCCCAAGAACACCTTGCACAGCAATACCGCATCATACCATGACCTTCTCTTTGTCCAATGATTTTTCACGAAGCCACGTGGATTGGAGAAAGACCAATATCAACAGTTTTGTTTATTTACTCCAACTCAAAGCTGGCAATTAGCTTCATCTCTCATTATGAAGTGGTCCATGAAGGTAGCATCTACCACCTTCAACTCCAGTAGTTAGTGCTGAAATGTGATATCGACAGTTATGTCATTAGTCAGCAGTGAGGCTCTGCACAACTATGAGCTTGTATGGATGGAAATGCAGACACGCCCAATATGTGTTGTACTGTAGTCCAAGAGATGCTGACTGCCTGCACCAGCTTCCTTGTCGACTGCTGTGGACACCTGACAATGGTTACCTGCACTGCACTGATAACGACTGATGGTCTCATAATCCTGGCTGGTCCTGGAGGAGGTCTGTCATGGACTGAACCTGTCTGCCACCATTTCTGTATCCACTTCCATGTAGACCTACCAGATGGTGCTTCCCTAAACTGGTACCTCCTGTGGAAGGCAAACTGCCTCTGTACTGTGATAACCAACTCTGCCACTTTCATGTGCTTCCCAACACTCTATGTTGAACTAATCTCCACAGACTACTCTCAGCACCACCTGTGCCCCTGTCTACTTATTTTACAACACAAGAAACAAATTCCACATGTTCCCATGGCCCATCCTTCACCAGTCAATAAGCAACCACAAGTGTAAACACTTGTCTATGTATGCTGAAGTTTTAATATAGTAGCTGACATACATAGACAGGTTTGTGCAGTGATGATTGTTTGCTCATTCATACTCTATACCATGTTGTTTCATCCTCTTAATTTAGATGAAACAACACTCTGAATTGCTGTCATTGTTGTTGCTGTAACACACATTTCAATGCAGCAGCATTTACATGCAACTGAACTTCATCAGATTGTAATGAAATATATGTCCCATCCCAACTTTGTCATATTGTTAACGTGAATAAATTACCATACCAGGTTTATTCCCTTCATTTAAAATTTCAGGAACACGCCATGTAGCAAAGTGCTGTGAGAATAAAAATTGGAAAATTAGTCACAAATATTTAAATAGCATGTAGGAAACAGGCCTATCTGTTGGCAGTTACTAAAATCAGATTTCATGATGCCTACCAAAATATGTCAAACAATTAACAGAACACCATAAAATAACTGTAGATCGCAGCCTAGGTATGTCTGGGAAATACCACACATATGCAGTCATAATCCTGACTTATTCAATACGTAGTTCACTATTTTTCATATTTTTATTATGATACTGCAAAATGTAAGACACTGCCATTACAAAATGTACTTTTACATGTGAACAAATTGGCTTAAAAATGAATTTGTGCCAGCTCATTTCCACAATACGGGCCATGTAAATGCAATGTAAAAGTAAACAGACATATATATATATTTACTGCTATTGCACGCTCCATAATTAATATCCCTATTACCAGCCATTCACAGTTTTTGGTATTTTGACATAAACTTAAGATTACTCAATTTGTATTTTCTGATTCTAACTTATCAACTTCTGAGGTCATCAGTACTTAACAGAAATTCTGTCATTTTTCTTGCGTGCTCCAGTCTCAGATCCATTATTTCCATTAACACATTTCTTGTAAAAAAGAACCCGTGCATAAACATGTTTAACACACACAAGAAACAAATGAAGGAACCTTACCTATTTGTTAATACGTCATGTATAAAAAAGTCACAAAATCAGGGGTGCAGCACCCCTGTTACTGCATACACTTTAAAGCCTTGCAGAAGTTAGCATTATATCACTATTTTTCCAAGGTGATGTAAGGTAAGTGAATACTGGTGATGTACTTTATGTTAATTTATGTCTCATCATCATTACGTTAAATACAATCGGAACTTCAAATATTCAAGTTACTTGAAACAGCTTAGTAACAACAGACCAAACCAACAGTCTTTCCTGCAAGTATGACCATTATTTGTGTATACTGCTTGAAGTAGCAAAGTGAAGTTCTGAACACCTGACTGTCAGGGTTTAATGACTTGTTAACTGCGGGAGCAGCAGTCCTGTATTATCACAGCATAGGGTATGCACAAAGGAACTCAAATACTATCAAATATGGACCAGAACAGCCAGGCTTTGTTAGGAATTAACTAGAACTTCTGACTGAAAATAATACACAAAATTCGGTTCTTGCACTTCTTGTAAATATTACTTTACTAAAATTATCCAGCCACCATTCAAAAATATCTGAGCTGCAACATATGTCTATCCAAGACACATATTTTCTAAAAATATTGCTATTCATGTCTTTTACCCCAAAGTTCATGGCATATCAAATCCCCTCACTTTCCTCGAATACATGCACAAATTGTGAATAATTTGTAGTTCTAGGCTGCAGTGGTTATGCTTCATGTCTGGGAGATCCAAGTTTAAATCTCACTCCACAGATGCTTCTGTGCCTGAATATCTTTATGACTTTGTTTACATTCCTGTGGCAGAACTGAATACATAGTTTCACAGCTGTAGGCCACAATCAGTTCCACATCTTCCTAAATCCTCCTTACCAACATTCAATGCTAAATGACCTGTACACTTTGGTCAGTGATCATCATATTTTACGAAAGGGTATATGTGAATTTCCACCCATACTTTCCATATTTCGCAACCTGAGTGGATGAAATTTGGTACAGAAAACCTCTACATAAAAACAGCAACTGTGAGTTTTGTGAACATCAGAGCAGTGCAAGCCATACATCACTTAATAAGTAAAATTCTAGCTATATTTTCTACGTTATTTATCTGATCTGGATGAAATTGGTACCAGAGATGTCCAGTACAATTTACTGATAGTGAGTTTTGTGAATATCAGTGTAGTGAAAGCCACAATTTTCTTGGGGTGTAAAGAATTTCTCTCTGTACTTTCCATATTTATTATCCAATCTGGATGAAATGCGATACTAAAGGATGTGCACATAATGCTCTTCAGCATTTGCAACTTTTATGAAAAACTGCACACAGAAGGCCATACTTTTCTTATGGACATACACAGAAGCACATTTATGCATATAAACAAAACTATATAATAAAGCACAGTCTGACACAATACCTCTACATATGTTGTAAAATAAAAAGAGGGCTTGTGTCAGACCGTGCTTTATTACATAGTTTTGTTTGAATATTGACACACTGGGATGACTCAATTCAAATTTGCTATAGCTAGTCAAGCTCATGTCATCCACAAGTACAAGAATGTGAAACACAAAATCCTAAACTGTAATGTTACAAAATACAGAGAGGTGTTATGTCAGACTGTGCTTCATTATATAGTTTTGTTTGAATGCTGACACATAGGAATGACTCTACTGAAATTTGTTACACATATACCATATACCATGACACCACATGAAAGTCTGGGAGTAGAGAACATGTCACTGAAGTCTGTCTACATCACAGAGTAGACCATTTACAATCTTGTTATTATGTGGCATAACACAAGTTTTTCAGTCTTTGAAAACACACTGCCAGATACCATCAAAACACCGCATCTGTTATGTAAAGAAAAATCAGGAATGGCCTTTACTTACTACATGGTGAATGTAAAAATCTAAATTTCTGCCAACACAAAATGATGTTGCTATGAGAACAGTTACTAAATGGTTAAACAGTAGTGCATCTAAGAATGATGTTACCAACAGCAAAAACGTGGAAGTGAGGTACTTTTTAAATTATCTTCACAAGCAAGCTGTAACTATTACCAGCAGTCTTTACCTTATTAACAAGATACATGTCTCTTATACTTTTCAAAGTACTCCAATACTGGCCATACTTCTGTAAGGTTAAAGTGCAGCAGAATAATTATCATGCACCAAAATCACAACCATAGAAATACTCCCAAAAATAACAATTAAAAAATCAATATCACACAAATAACTATCACCAGTTTGCCATTACTGGTTAGTTCTGCATTCCTCCTCTGGGTGGGAATTCTGTGCCTCTGTGTCAAATAACTGAGGCCCCATCACAATGAATTTTACTGTATAATTCAAAGAAGTAGCTTTCTGTCTAAAATGCAAGAGTTAAAATTCAGTAGCTTGCTATTTTATAAGCTTGTCTGCAACTTCCAACTTTCTTCTATTTATGGTTATGGAATTTTAATTAAGGACAATGGCCCCAGCAATATGACACATTTAAGAGATATTGTGCATTACCTTTGGCAATTATAACTACAAAAATCAAAGTCTGTAACATAACATGAGTATTGTACCAAAATATTTCACACATAAACTCTATTAAAATTTTAGAACATGAAACAAATCTGTAAGTAGTACACAGAAACTGAATAAATGATTACATATTCTCCAAACTGTCATGTCCAAAAGAAACAAGAAATGCTATTGTGTCAAACTACAATGTATGCAAAGTTCATAACAATTTTAAAAACAACAGCATACAAAAGGGAATACTGTACATGCTTATTTCACATTCACCCACACTCTGTCGTAACCACAAAGTCATAAACACACACACCCACACAAACACTTTAATGTTGTTTTTTTTTTATGATATCTTGATTATTCAACAACAAGAATATGTGTGTCTGAGGAATATGTGAAAGGAGAAAGCTGGTAATTTTTAATCTCTTAGCTGAATAAAATACAGCAAATTCATGGCACATAAGCCTGACTTAGCTTCATAATGTTACGTCTCATGCAATTTACAGATGAAGAATAAGAAGTGCCCACACATTTTGGATTATGTAAGATGCATCCTAATATCTGGCCACAATATCCTAACTATACAAATCATAAATACAAATACAAAATACAGAGTGCCACATGAAAAAGTAATCCCACCCTGCTTTTAGCAGCAGCAATTGTGGTCACGTGATTACAGCAGTCCCACTGGCAGCTGAAATGCCCGGGGACTAACATTCTTTAATAAAAACAAAATAACTTTTCAAATGTAATATAACATTTGTTGTTCTTTTATTACTAATAAAACTGTTATTGCCAGTGACACTCAGAGCGGGCTACTTTTTTGTGCACTATTCTGTATCTGACTCACATGCATGCCTCTGTTCCAGTTAGTTCCACTGGTCATGCTTTCTTCTAACCCCATTGTGTTTCTAGGTGCTACAAACTCTGCAGCATTCAAAGAATAACTCCACTTATCCAAGTGTCGGGCAAGTGAAATAACAAGTTACACAATGTAAATGATGTTACATTTGCTGCAGCAGGCCTGCTCAACATTTTATATGGCAAAATTTGATCAGCATGCAGGCAACATGAAATTCAAATACATAATGAAGCATACATACAATTATATGCATAATTTTACTGTCTATTTTTCTATACACTGTGTGCAGTAAAAATATACTGATAACAACATGAAACATTTATAAAAACCACGCTTTATAACACAGGCTAAAGTGCAGCAATTTTTAGCACATTCTTATAAAATGAATTAGTAACGTAATGTATGTCTCCCCTTGGTGTTCTATCTCAACTTTGCCATGGAAAGGGTTAAAAAACATTTTTTAATTTGAAATATCTCCGCTGGCAAAATGTTGCCTGCAAGCTACAGGTTCAACAGGCCTAACCTGCAGGAATAACACTACATGATAATATTCAATACCAACAGCACAGAAATAATGTCCCAACATGCTACAGAATAGTGGTTGTTACAAGTCAGTTGATTCACTTCAACCTGGTGGCAATATTGCAACAACTTTACAACACGAAATTCTGCTCGGGTACACTCTGAACAAGAATCGTGTGTCAAGGCATGCAATCTTGCAGATAAACTGCAGATATTCTCTCTCATGACTGGCAGTTTTGCCCTCATAAGCTGCCTTAAACAGGACACTAAACTCACAATTAATGGATGAGGTGTTAGCTTCAACTAATTCATTCATGAATCACAGTGCAGATCTGCCATCGCCATGTTTATCCTAAACTGCAACTAGGCTGAAATGGGCCTTGGATCAAAAGAAAATTTGGACTTTTGTTTTGCTTCATGCACCACAAGCTTTCAGTAACCTCTATGTATGCAATAAAACTGCATGTTACATCAAATATTCTATCAAGAATCATAAACTGTCTTCAGAAAATATCTCAAGCTAGTAAATCTGTGACTGGAAATTAATTCAACAACTTGAAAACACTGTTACAAGTACTTTTGGAATTTTATTCTACATGAGATGCCCCCAAACACAAACACTTCTTGAAAACTCACTGGTATCATCTTTTCAAGAACACATACACTAAAAATGCAAGCAAGAATATTAGTTTCTCAAACCCCTGCACTGAACTCCCTATCCTGATTATTAAAATTTGAAATATGATATGATTTCCTTAGAGGTTTTACTCATATACATGTAATGCTGGCTTTTGTGTGGGATAGCTGAATTAAGTTACTGATAAGCAATCCACAAATAAAGTCGAAAAAATAGGATCTTCAAGCCACATGCTGGTGAAAACTTGAAAAATAAATGTTACCTTATCACACGAAGCAGTCTTAAACTATGGGTTGGGGCTCATTGTAACACACAACATGTGTAAGCCACACTACACTATTTTAACCATGGCTCTGACTTTGTGGTCTAAGAATGGCACTGCAAGTTAATACCCATTTACTTTCCAAGAAAATCAAGTCCATAATGTATCCACAGCACAATATTATTAAGATGAGCACAGTGAGACTGCAAATTTCTACACATGATTGAGAACCACTGAATGGGCAGCTGCATGAGCCCAAAAGCCAGTCTGGATGCTTTGGATCACAGAAGAATTTTTCGCACCTGCTTGGAACTTAATGATTCATTGATTTTACGGTGTGTGGTCTAGTCACTATACAATCTACCCATTTTCAAATAGCAGCATACAGACTTAAGTGTTACATCATGAACTACATCAAGTTCTAAATTGCTCAGTACAAATTAGATCCCTGCTCTCCATCAACACCTTTCACAGGTGTGTCTCAGAGAACATTGCTCACCTTATGTCTGACCTCACACTTCTTCATACTATCACTATGTTCTTGACCATCAAGTTGGTATACATGACATACCATGTGGAAATATAAGACCACTTCAACAGAAAAGGAAATCCCAAAGAAATTCACCCTACAGTACATCTTAATATAATGAATGCACTCAAACACTATAGGTACTCATCTCTTCCACATAAAACATACATGTATATAAAACGTATGTAATGCAAAGCCAAAGCAGTTGTGGTGATGCAGTACAGCATGTTATGCAATAAATCACCATCACCTCAGCCTTGCATTACATTTCTACATGTTCACTAAGCAAGGCAATCACATGCATCGAAATATACAAAACTCTACCAACTTGTAACCTAAATATACCCTTTAACAAACTTCCATACAAAAATTTATGTTCACAGCAATTGCACATAAACACGCAGACCATGTTATGTATTTTGAGCTACAAAAACTGATACATGCTAAAAGTTATCTGGACAAATAAGCTACAATAACTGATTCACTATTACACAATGGTGCAGTTCACAAATATTGCAATAAACACCATTAACATAAATCGATGCTCTTCCAAAGCACAGTGATATATCAGTTTTACATATAGGCACTGGACACATAAGTGTTTTAACAATCATGAAATGTAGTGCATCATGCTCTGCTTGCTATGCCTTATCAGAACACATTGTATTATTATTATTATTATTATTATTATTATTATTATTATTATTGTACTGCAGTGACAACTCCGTTTATTTTTGAGCTATGCAAGCAGACTCACATTAATTCACCTATATCTTCAGAATACATAATTTAAGCTTCTTTCTTTGAAAAAAAAAATAGTGATCAAATTCCCTGATTTTGTTATTTGTCACATCCTACCATTAAAAAAATCATGCAAAATGTATTAGGCACACTCAGAATTTGCCACCCTACAATGTAACTACCACACAACAATAGCTCAACTTCAAATGTAACTGAATAGGCAGGTTTGATGCACATTATGAACCACCGTGTGAACTGTGCATAATATAGTTTGAATATTACAGACTTACTAAGATAAATGCCATGTTTGTAACCACATTCAACATTCGTGTACCATCATCAACTTCATCAATTGAGCCAGTAACCTTACACAGTCACAAAAATTATGCACACTTGCCAACTACAAAACATAAAGGGTCATTATTTTATATGATCCCAACTGCTAGTCATGACTGTTGGGCTACCGATCATATTCACCCTAACTCACTCAACGGCTTGCTCCCATACTTGCTATTGCTGAGAAGCCGTCAGGTCTCTATGCATCATCTGTAGTCCCACCAAAGCACCATGTTTTTTTGAATGATACACACAACAAATACAGTTCCTACACTAAGTGTTATCAGGAATTCAGATAAAAGTTTCCTGATATGCCTGTTCCAAACAAGAAAACCACTCACAAATACGTGAAAAGATTTCAGACAACAGGTTCCATTCTAGACAGTACAAGAACATGCAGAAGATACATGCTAAGTGAGGAAAAACTGGATGAAAGTAGTTCTACAATGAGACATCTCCAAGACAATCATACTTGTTCAGTTGGACACCACAAATGGGCACATCTGCGTCTTCAGTATGACACAAACAAAACTGCTGTATCTGCATCCACATAAGACAACAGTGGTTCACATACTCTACGACACAGATCACTATGCAAGACTATTTTGTGAACTAGTACCCTCACAGCAAGCATACTGGAGAATTTTAAAGTGGGCCATCCCGTTGTGTGTTGAAAATAAAATTATAGGAACTGCAAAAGGCTGTACAGCACAACATTAATTTTTCAAGATCTCACTGGTGTTACAGAGTAAAATAATTGCAAAGCCAATTATTACTTTATAAAGTGATGATTGGCTTTGCAATTATTTTACTCTGTAACACCACTGAGATCTCACTTGATATATGAGATATTGTAATAAGACCTGTATGAAAAGGTTGTGTAGCAGTCACACCTGAAGATGGCACAGACAATGTGCCGAAACATGCAGTGTGTACTTTGAATATTTAAATATACCTTGAAAAATTAATGTTGTGCTGTACAACTTTTTGAAGTTCCTATAATTTTATACTGGCGAAACAGACACATTGGACACTTCTCCTTTTACTGACAAAGCTTAGTCTCATCTCAGTGGATGTGACCTCTCAAAGAAAGAAACAAAAAGTAACAGAAAGAAAAATACAAAACTCTGTTCCACAAAAAATCTCATGTTAATCCACAAAAAGCCATTAAATGATGTTAATGTTGGTGTGTGGCATGCTTCAAGCACAACTAAGACTATTTGGCCCATTTTGTTTTCTGCGACAAAAACTTCCTAATGACGAGTAACATATATTCTAGAAACACCTGTTTGATTATGACAGAACTGATGCCTTTTCAGCATGGCACAGCAACAGCTTCCAATACAAACAATTCTATGTATTGCTCACAGTGCTCTGGCAACAGAATAATAAGCACAGAATTGTGGCCTCCTCATTTGCCAGATCTTAACCTGTGCAGTTTTTAACCATTTAGCATGTTAAAAGGTAAGGTGCACATTAATAATCCTCACACTGAACATGATCTGAAAGAAAACATTCAGAATGTAGTGTCATAAATTTCAAAAGCAGAACTTAAGTGTGTAATCACAACATGTTTGTTGCATGTGACATATCTCTGTGAGCTGACAGAAAAGATTTTCTGCACCTTTAACACGGTAAGTAAGAATATTAACTGCAATACATTGAACTAAAATGTGTGGACCCCAATTCAACAGCAAATTGGAGCAGAGACAATCACTACACTATCTGCCGTCTTAGCAGGTTGAGTGCGGAGTGATGCACCGGGCCATTTCAAATACTGACCCTGTAATACAGCACAACCTCTTATTATGTTCAACAAAACCTGTCATTAATGTACTGCTGGATTGGAATAAAATGCCCATTTTAAAGATTAACATAACTAGACAAAAATAAGAAATACACAGAAAATAATCTGACTACATGGGTAACACGAAGATGAACACGAAAGTCTAGAATGCTAGAATGTTGGAAGTTAACGTAACACTTGTCATTAGAAAACTGAGTCTAAAACTAAAGAAACAATTATAGTCAAACGATAAAACAAGAATTATTTGAAGAATAAAAATAATATAAAATATATAAAATAATATAAAAATCAGACACACAGCAACAATTTCTCAAGAAATTCCAAAGCAAGAAAGTGTGGAATTCAAGCAATACTAATTCGAACTTCTCCAATTTCACCCACATCAGGAAGCAAGATAGAAGTGTGAATGTGTCATCATACAGTAAAATCTGTGATATCCCACACTGGATTATCTGGAAATCTCTATTGACCGGCAAACAGACAAACAGTGGTCAGACACTGTAGTGTGGTAAGATCGGTTGCCTTATTTTCACCTGTTACGGGGTGTTACAGTGCAGTGCCTAGAATCTTTCATTTTTATCACGGAAGGGGCTGGTAAAAAGTGGAAAAGAGTATGTGTTAAAGATAAAGGCAAAAATAGGTCTGTCCATGCAGTTGCTAGGTACCCTAAGATGCATATTGCATATAATATTCTGATATCCAGAAAACTCCGATATCCGGCGAACCTTTGGTCCCAGAGGTGCCAGACATCACAGGTTTTACTGTACATGTACGGTCAACAACTGAAATTATGAAGTTTCAGCACTACAATAATTTGTGGCAAGCTGCACATATAATTGTGAAAGTTTCTTAAAAAAGTAACACAACTGAAAGTAATGAATCATTATGACATATTACTTCATCATAAAGATCAACGAAGTCAACTGCAGATGGTGGTCATGACATAACTGAGACAGTTTGCCACTGGCCCCTCACCACCAAGGTTGGGGTTCAATCCCAGACCAGTCGACACAAGACTTGCAGTGCATAAATGGCACTGGGACAGGTTTTCCTCTGAGTACGTCAGTTTTTCTGCATTAGTATCACTCCACCAATGCTTCACACTCAATCATTCACCTACCACCAACACTATACAGCTTTAGCAATTAATAGGGTCATTAAATAAGACACGTAACAAGAACTGCAGATGGCATGTGAGCATACAGTAATGTTAAGATTCAACCAGTGAGACAGCAAAATATGCGATCTCATTATAATGGAAGCCATTCTACTGTACGTACGAAATTTAAAACTGCACCACGTTTATAAAACATCACACTTTTGTTATGAGTACTTAGTGTTTCCAGTTTAAATCTGTTACCAATCAACAATAAACAAAATTTTACTCCGAGAAAATGCGGTTCTCAAAATATCACAAGTTTCGCTTTCCATGTGGATGGAAATTCTGACAATGCAACAATCAAATAGCTGAATGGTTTTTGTGTATATTATTACCTGATACACCATTGGCTTGAAAAAAATTGGAGATTTTGAAGTTTAAACAGTGACTGATGCAGCTTAACTTCATCCACGCAAAGAAACCATTTAATCACAGCACAAACTCTACTAAACGTCATCACCAAGTAATTTAATGTTTCAATATGGACTGGTTAGTCCATAAATACTAAGTCCAACTGAGTTCATCCCTGTGGTGTTGCAGAAAAAGGGGGCGATATTTTGTATACCTTTTATCCTCTTTTCCTTAACACCAAAGAATTGTAAAACTGACAACTAAAATTAATTACAATCTGACATACATTGAGATAAAAAAACCCTACAAAAGAAGTTACAGTAGATCTTACATGGATGGGGTAATATACTACATTAGGAGCAGGCCAGTTATGCATGATGCTAGGCTCAGACTTTAAATCTGAAACCTGATTACACACTTCTGAATCAGACTGTAACAGAATGCACCAGTAAAAGGCTTAGAATAATTAGGAATAAATGTAGGTAGGGACATCCCATTTTAATATGTAATACCAAGTAAACAAAACAAAAGATGGACTGTCAATCACAACTAAAATATTAAATATTTTTAAAAATGGGTGCCTGATGATGGCTTTCACAAGCCAAAACATGTAGCACATATTTTGGCAATAAACTCTGTCAAATAACTGTAGCTGTGACTGATGGTCTTTTGTTTTGTTTACCTGTTAACTAGGTATAATTAAAAAGCATGCCTTAGAAACCAGTACTCTAAGAAAGATATCCATCAAGAAATGATGTGATGCCATTTCTTTTGGATGGTTTCAAGCAGATTCAAAGGCCTCTGGTTAGAAGCAACTGACTAAATAACTCCAAGCAGCACATACTGTCTTGAGAAACTAGCAACTCCACAGCCACTCAAGAAATTCCCTGCGTTTATGGAACCTGAAGATTCATTACAAGAGCTTGCATTTGTCCCAATCCTGAGCAAGATTATCCCAGTCCACATCAACCTATACTATATCTTTAAGATCCATTTTACTATTATACTCCCATACTGATCTTCCAACTGGTTGCTTTAATTTAGGTTCTCCACCCAAAAAATAGGAATGACTGGAAGGAAGTGTTCATGGCGTAATCAAGGTACAAGCCTGGCACTTGCCTGGAGGGTCTGAGAGAAGCCACAGCACATCTCATTCAGCACAGCCACTGTGTTACCCATGACTGAACTGGGCACTGCTTCAATACGAGGCTACAGCATTGTCATTTCAAAAACCCACATGCTAACGTATATTTCAGACACAGTCGAATAATATCAGGAAAAAATGGCACCCTTAGAGGCCTCACATTTTCACGCAGCTTTCACTCAAAATGCTAATTTCAGACGGAGTCGAATGGTATCAGGAAAAAATGGCATCTTTACAGACCTCACATGTTTTCACGTAGCTTTCACTCAAAATGCTAACAGCTTAACTACAGATATGTTGACAAGTTTGGCCTGCTCCTGATCACTGTACATCCCCTAAGATTCTGGTCACAGCCTGACACATCACAGGCTCAATATGGAGAATATAAAACAAATCAGGCCCAAGCTCATAAACTACTACTACAAAACTGGAAGTTAAATATCATAATGACACACTCAGTTCCCATACAAACTAGTTAAACTAGAAGACGTCATGGAATCAGAACAGATTATTTATCTGGCATTTCACTTTCATAAATGGCCACTGCTGCAAGGCCTGAAGATTTCAAAGTACATAAGGAAAGATTCAAAGTAGTTAAGTACATGATTAAACAAAAGGCTCCTGAATTAATGTGCCTGTCTGGAAAACCACTTAATTGTAATATGTTCAATGTATGCAGACTATTCATACTTACCAGTATATCCCAAATTTTTATACAACCCAAGAAAGTACTGGTTACTTTTTGTTCTTTCACACATACAGAAAACACTAAAATTCAAACAGCAGCGTTTCATGTTACATATTTATCCAGAACCCTGCCTAACTCAAACCTCACTGCATCTACAGAGTGATTCAAGAGGTGACATCAATATCTTGGAAGGTGACAGTATCAGCCCTTGTGAGAAAAAAGTTCATACGGACATGTGTCTAATTCGGAATGGTTACTGAGACAGAGCTGTTCGAATCTCCAGACCTAACTGTCAGATTTTTTGTTTGTGGAATTGGATGAAAAGCGAAGTTTATACAAGAAGGTGGATACACAAGATGAATTGCTTGCTCACACTTTGGATGATGCTGCCTGTATAAAGCAACAAGAAGATCAACTCAGACGAACAACACATGATCTTCACACACAAGTTGCAAAGTACACTGAGGTTAAGTTGGGATTTTTGAACATTTATTACGAATTGTAACAAATTTGTCATTTAAAACATCAACTTAAAATTAAAATAATATCAGCAGTAAGTAATTACTCTTGCTTTATTACCATTCATAAAGCTTTTGTATTTGTAGATTCAAACAACTCTACTTCAGTAACCATTCAGAATCAGATACATGTTCATATGAACTTTATTTCCCACATGGACTGATACTATAGCCTCCCAAAATATTGACCTTTCCTCCTGAATCACCCTGTATACATTTATCCTCATGATTTCAAGACATGTTCTAATTTATATTCCATTCCACACGCTCTGCTACCTAACATCATGGTTGTATGGAATCATATGGACTGGCCAAACATTTCACAAAAATGTTGCAATTTTAACATAAACATACAGTAAAACTCATTTAAGACGTCCCTGGTTAAGAAAATTTCCCGGCTAAGAAGTCAGGATAAAAAAGCACCAAAATTCTCCCATTTGATTAACATTACACGTTGCCCTTTTAATACATCCCCGCATAAAGAAATTTCCTGCCTAAGAAGTAACAAATTTGATGATGAAACAATTTTTTTACCCATTTAATACATTTTCTGTTTCAAAATATTAAAGAATTTCCCCGAGTTTCCATTTGTTCTGTTTCCAAAATGCAGCCTTCAAATGGTGTGTTCAGTTCATATAGATTAATTTCCAAGGTCATTTCTGCCACGTTTCACATAGCAGAATGACGCAACCTCACGGCCGACACAGCGGTGTCATATTCCTTCCATGGTGCAGAGACTGCAGTCAGTCCCCACTACTCGGTCTCTCACGATAACTGAAAAATTGTACAGGGCGGCCAGAAATTGATCCCAGCTGTTCCATGACCTGCATAAGCCTGTGTTTGGCAATGCTGGCATGTGGAAGCTCACTTGCCGCTTAAACTGCTTGGGACTTGGAAGAAATGAAGGGAGCCAATAACATTTGAAGAAGTTTAGGCATGTGCTAGTCGAAGTAATACGGTGTTCCACCTTGTTGGGGGACGGCAGTTTGACACAAGATAAGTGGGTTGTCGATTGTGACAACTTGTTTAAATGTAATTTATCAGCGGTAATATAAACGCATCATGGTGTAGTGTGATTGTGAAATGTTTGTTGTGACTGTGTGCAGATAAGTTACATCAGTGATTCCAGAAAATAAATTCAATACACTGCAGAGTTAGTGAATGTGACTGGAACTAATAACTACCCCTTATGGTCTACTTAAAGGTGAACCTATGGAATCTGAAGATGTACACCGCTACTGTTTTTGAAAAAGGAGCACTACCCACACTTGAAAAATATTTCAAGGAAAAGTACACATCTGGAATGAAATGTGAACGACAGGTTACAGACAAAATGGTTAAATGGTCAGATACAAGGGAGAATGTTTCAAGACAGCTGCAAATTTTACAAATTTAGCATACACATGTAATAAGTTCACAAAAAACTTAAAAAAAAATAGAACTTTTCGGTCCTACCCTTTTAAGAAATTTCCCGCAAGAAGTCAGATTTTCTTGGAATTTTCAAAAATGTCTTAACAGGGTTTCACTGTATTTGTTTGTGATGGTGCTGTTACAAATTAAGGATCTCACACATGTATCACAATACCCACTTCAACTAACTGCTGGGTTATATATAATCTGTCATACGTTTCAGATGTATCTGCCATGCAATATGCCTCCTCTTTACTGGTCAGATCTTAGAATTTCCTAACACCATTCTTACTTTCACAGTGCAATGAGCATCGGCGTCAAAGATTGAGTGTGGTGCCAAAACTGCAAGTTAGAATAACATTTTCTTGGTAGTTACAAACACTGCATAAAATTTATGAATTACTGGATACACGTTTCTTACATTCCTTTCCTTCAGCATCCCAAGAAAAATCAGTACCCTTCACTCCAAATAAACCAGTGCTTTAAAAGTCAATATGTGACACTTTAAAGTCACATTAAGATACACAGTGTCAGTGATAATGCACCCTTGCCAAATGTTATTAAGAATACTGTTCAGCAATATTTAATTGTGCACGAAAGCAAATTTAACACCATAATGAAATTTTACCGACACTCTTACTCCAGTTTTGTTCTGCAATGGAAATCCCATTCTAAAACAATTATATAAAAATTGCTGACATTCATACTGCATGATTACCCTTCTGATACAATATCAATTACTGATATGAAAACTCGACAACCATTACCAAGACTAAACATTTTCAACAATATTCATATTCATTTTCCAATTACAGGAAAGATTATATCCTTGTTTACTTGACTGGATGCAAATTCATTAAATGAAGTTAACAGTCACTACAGGAAGAATTCTCATAAAAAGTGCATTAAAACACACTTGAAAAAGCACACACATAAAAAAACCTCAACCCCAAACATGCTCACATCAAGCACTCTCTACAATATAACATACTACAAAATCAGTCCAGAGGGGCAGCAGCTGAATGTACACTGAACTGAAACAAAGTGGAAGATACTGTTACTCATCACCCTCTGATAAATGTTTGACATGTCCACACTCCACCTTAGTAGTCACCTTGCTCACAGTTATCTTTCCCTTACACAGGTACCATCCTCCTTAATTCCAACACTGCTTCACGAGACAGAACTATGGAGAACCATTTGAGTTGCATGTCTAGTCTCTGTTGCCTTCCAGAAATTTCCACAAAGCAAAAGTCTGTGAGCCTGGCTACTAGAGAGCATGTTACCTTCTATATCAAACCCGGATAGGCTGCACTACAGTGTTGTTGTTGATTCTGGTTGTTGTCTGGTCATTTGAGTTCTCATCTGGTTCTATTCGCTCTGTCCTAGCATCATCATCATAGTACCCAGGATTAAGGATGATATTGGGAACCAGTTCAATTATTTCTTGCTCTTCTCGACGAACTGGAAAATAAAGGGTCCTTTGAAATTATGTTTTAAAATGAATATTTGTAAACTACATCATATACAAAGCAACAGAATTTGTAAGTTACATCACATATAATGCAACAGAAGTAAATGGAAATTTTCTCTAACAGTACTTAAACAGAACACAGGAACAGAGAAGCTGTGTGGATCCAGCAATCACAGTGAATTTTTCAAAATGTAGTAAAGGCTCACAGAAATAAGATAAACTAAACTGTAACTGACATTACTTACTTTCATAATTACACGTCTTACTGGTGAAACTATTTTGGACGAATGACAGACCCTGTGAAATGAAACTACGCATTGTCAGCATGCCTGGAGTTTGGAAATTCTCTACAAATACATTCCTGCAGTCTTTAAATGAACCACTGAAGATCCTCCGTATCAAATTCAAATGGAACTTCAATGATGAAGACGGAGATAAAATGTGTCAAGATAAAGATCAGTATATGGAGTCCTTAGTGTGTGTTCATTTTGAGCATTTTTCAGAAGACAGCCACAGAAATGGCAGTAGAGGCTACACTCTTAACTGAGCAGCTGAAGCAGTGTGCAGCCCCTCAAGTATCACAGCATACAGCCACAACGACGTCTGTGTACCCAGGAATTTAACACAAGCTGTATGTTATTTAACTCCTCACATGATGCCAGGTGCTGGGACACATGTGGATTCATCAATTAGCTAGGCAAGGCTCCACACATCCACTTACAAGACCTGAGCCTGCTCTTGGCATATCCGCAAAGGTTACCAGGGGAGTGATCAGGGGCTGGATGAGCAGGAAACACGAGGAGTACTGACAGTCCCTTCATAGACAAACGCAGGCTAAGGGCCTTCTTAAAAGACCACCTGATAAAAAAGCTGGGGAATTCCTCAACTTGAAAAGAAGCCAGCTAAGAATACTGACAGGGTTGCTACCAGGACACCAGCATTTAAAAGGCCATCCATTTAAAATGGGACTGGTAGACAGTCCGGAATGTGACAGGCGCAAACAGGCATCTGAAATGGCCTCCCATGTTCTTTGTGACTGTACGGCTTTGGCCACATTAAGATTTAGGCACCTAGGTCAACATTTTATGAAACCAGGTAACCTGGAAGACATCTCTGTCAGCACGATACTGCACTTTGTTCAAGGTGCAGGGCTGTTGAATAAGTGAGCGTAAGGCCTGCACAACAGATTCATAACAGTAAAAGTGCACAGGTCACCACATTTCCCACCGTTCTGCATCTTATTCTATTCTACTTCCTCACATGCTGCCAGTCTGTGCACCATACTGTGACTACATTTTATTGTAATTTAAATTTAAATCCCTTCCATCCTGGGCAGCAGTTGGAATTTAACCCGCTGCACCACTAAAGAGTTAAATGGCCAAGCAGTGTCATAATTTGTATGTCCATGTAACTGTGATGGGATGGCAGTAACAAAGTGAGAGACTTCCAACTGGAAGTCTTATATTTAACTGCTGCAAGAATTCATAACATGCCCTTCTCCTTATGTTTCAAACTATATTAACCTTTTAAAGCCTAGTGGTAACTTTATGTACCGCCAGGTTTAACATTAAAAAATTCTATGTGGTGCCCACATTGCGTTTATGTGTTTTGTACGGATATCAGAACAAACAGCAGTTTTTGCCTTATAACACATTAAGAGATTGGTTTTTATAACCATGGTGGAGAGTGTTTACAGCGCGGTACGCACTGAGTCCTTATATAAAACAGATACGCTTCGTCTTTAAATGGTTAATAATACAGACACACTATGGAATTTCAAATTCCAGTATTTTATATGAAATTTAATACTGGAGTGAAGAATAATATCCAGAAACAAACAGCACTATTTATGATATCAACAGTATTACTAAAACATAACCTGCCTTTACTTGGCATTGCGTGTGTATTATACAGAATGTCTTTTGTTGCTAACTAAACATATTTACTGTTGCTGTTGTTGTTGTTGTTGTTGTTGTTGCTGCTGCTGCTGTTGCTGTTGTCGTCATCATCATCATTACATCTAACAAGAGTATCACCATCACTAACATCAAAATTACTTCCAGCCAGTCACAACCATGGTCTTAAATTAATTGCTGATCTCATTAGTCCTCTCCACCTTGCATTAGGTCCAGTTTGATTCTGACATGTCTGAGTCATTTAGGCTAGAAATATTCAAATTACTAAGAACCTACGATATATACAAGTTGGTCTATAAAATAAGTTATTCATTACTGAGAATAAATTACAAGTTTGCAGAAATCAGATGTGTTAGGAGTGGACTCACATACAGAACAGGATGCGAAAGTGTAAGACCCCAGCACGTTAGTAATGTTACATGTAGAACAGACGTGTTGAAACAGAGAGAACATGAAGGTTTCCAGATGCTTTCCAGCCTATTGGCAATACAAAAAAATAAAACCTGAGACATTTCACTACTACTCACACAACCTTCACATCATACAGTATCTCACTTCATGAAATATGAAATACAAAGCACTTATTTTTCCCATTTGTTCTCATATTAATGCACAAGACAATAAAGGGTTCAACAGCATCTCAGTTTCATTCACAATGCATTTCCTATATCAAATCAGTAATGTAAGTTATACAGCAAGCTTACAATCAAGCCATCTGAATCACAGATATATCCCACGCATTACAGGAACTCTGAACATGTATATCACCATGCTAAATCATGATGATAGTCTGAAGCAAAACCACCAGTGCACGAAGAATATCCCACAGACGATGGATGTAGAATTGTGATAACAAGCTACAGAGGGAGCAAAGCTGTGCAGCAGAAGTGTTTCAGTAAACTTACTGTGTTACTCCTCACGCGAGCAACTCGCCGTATGAAAATAGGACGAAAGAAACCTTCACCTGAAGAATGAAGAAATGAGGATTCTCATGACGATATTCATTTTACCTACCTACAAACATTACACAATGACCTGTGGTGTGGCACTGGAAGGACTTAGAGAACAGATAACTTGATCTTTGGTGGATGGAAGCACATGGGAGTCAGCACCTGAATCTACACTGGCTGAAATCAAGAAATTAAAGAGGAAGAAACTCTGTCCCATGAACAGTGGACTTGCAGCAAACTGACCAAAACTGTTCTGAAGAAGATTCAAAATGCAGGGTGGGTTGAAATGTTACAGGAAGAAGAAAAGAAAGCTACATTTAATTAGAAGCTATATAAAATAAGGACGCTTTAAGCGTGAAGACTGGCTATTGCCAAATAGGATACTTAAACGAAAGAAAGCATATTTGAAATGAAACGCATTTTATCATCTCCAGTACATGCATAAGCCATAATTTTCTTGTCACTAAAATAACCGACAGTTCCATATGAACAAGAAGCCAGAACATTACACTAAAAAGGAAGATAAAATTAATGAAATAAACTTTGTTACAACTTCAACAGAACTTCAATTATGTTATTAACACATCAATACAACATTGTTTTCATGTAACCTGCATGTTTCAGCCCAAACTACGGCATCTTCGGGGCTTCTTCTGCGTCTAGGTAAACTGCTGACTTATATATTTGGGTAATGTATTTTAAAAATTTTACATTTTTAAGCTTTTGACATGCAGTAATGCAATACTTCGATAAAAATGTATATTTCAATTACTCGTCTGTAAAATTTACACAAAAAGTGCAAAAGCGTCAATTACAATACCAAAATTCATTTTATCTTTCTAACTAAAACTACACTTCATATAAGTTAACCACATGTTATTCAAGTTATGTGATTTGGATAAATGTCAGTATTTTTCTGACTAAATAACACCAAAATTTCAATTTATAAGCAGAAAAATATCACGTAACATATAACGGATGTGGTACTAAATCTCACACAACCTTTGAACTGTACACTGAGTGCTCTGCTGTTCTGTTCATCTACACCTCAGGGTGTTTCATGTACTTCCAAGTGAGCGTACACAGGCAGAGATGAAGGTCACTTGCAATCTGTTTTTGCTAACAACAGCACAAAACTGACACTCACATGATTGTTATAGTGAGCTCACAATACAAAATAACACACTGAATGCATGAGTTACTTTGCATTATTCAAAGTTACAGTAATTCATACAACTGGTAGGGACAGGTGTCTTTAATATGTTTTTAGATTCAAGTTTATTAGACCAGATTTTTAGGACAGGAACAAGTACATCAAAACCTTGTTAATTTAAAGTTGGTTAAAGCAAAATACCGTGTGATTCAAATTCCTGGCTTTTAAATAAAGGATTTTGGGTATTTTTAAAGCAGTTAATACAAAATATGATTAATTTTTAATCTGATGCTATATTACAGTCCTCTGATTACTAAATGTTGAATAAATCAAAATATTATATTATTTCCCAGACAATTCACATATACATTCATATTTTTTTTAACACTAAGCACCACTGGAACTCCTGAGAACTGTGAAACAGCAGCAAATATTCAGCTAACAGCAGGTCCTCTTGATGCAGGAAACAACAGACTCCACAGTCTAGTGTGGCCTCTGATGAGGCAACCAACATTCAACTGTAGGTTCATACATGATGAATATACATCTAAGTGGATTTCAGTTACTTCTGTGATGGTCAGGCTGGAGAGGGAGTTTACTGTTTCCTGTCATAGACTGCACAGAGAACACGCTACTCCTTATATATATGAGTCCTTCTCTGAAGTACATTAATATTCTACATAGCAACAGCATAAGGGATGCTACCACTGTTTATCTTTTGCTATACTTGTATGTTATTCACTTTATAGTCCATCCAGCAGGGTGAAATATGTGTGAATATAACCAAGAATACAAAAGTCAACTGCTGGAAAACTGTAAGTGATCGGGCTAGCTAAAGAAAAAAATTAAAAGTAACATAGCCCAAGTGTATACACTCCCACCCTCCACTCTACTGACTCATCTAAAAGACCAGGACGAACAAGATCTGCAATGAGGCAATGTCTTGAAGCAGTGAAAAATTGTGGTGCAAAACATGCTTATAATGAAAATGAGCCACTGAAATGCTTTTCTCACAAGTAACAGCATAACCTTGCCTACCCACTACTCTAATGTCGATTTAACATTGTTTTCAGAAAATAGAGAACAATTAACTCCCCAGCATTCATCACAGAGAACTTTGAAAATGGCTGACTCATTGGACTCTGTGTGATGGTGCCCCATCTTTCTTGGACTCAAAGTTCAGTACCCCAAATTCATCAGAACTCTACATTACAGAATTTCACACATACCATTACCAAGACTCTGACAATTACTTACTTGAAGGGATGTGACAATCTTTGTACAACAAGTAACAAGTTCCAATGGCCAGCATAAGTAGTGTTCCCATCACTACAGCCACTGCAGCAACCCAAACACGTGTGTCAAATGTTTGGGCTCCCTGCAGGAGATGACGAGCCAATTCTGTTGAAAGAAATTCCAATTCAAAATGCATACATGAAAGCAAAGGAGTTCCAAAAAATAAGGTAACCAATACTTCCAAATCAGAAGGGGGGGGGGGGGCGATGACAAGTAAGAAAACAAAAATGCTACTCCAAGTGCTGTCCCCTGCTCAACTGACTACAAAGCAAATGGTGAAGGTGTTACAGTTCTCAATGACTGTAACTGAACACAGTGCTTACCTATCTCTTCAATATCATGCAGTGTAGTTGCCTCCAGCACAGTCTCCTCTCCCGGTCCCAGCTCATTACTGGCCCAGATTTTGAACACGTATGTAGTATTGGGATCCAGTCGGTATACATCTATCTGTCGCTGAAACAGCAACATTTAAGGCATGATTTTCAATCAGCTCTCTGCACTGCTTACACAAAAACAGTGCTGTGAGTTTATGCCACTGCATGGAATCAAAGCAATAAGGCAACCAATCCACACGCTTTGAAGGAAATCTAGGGATACGGTTCCCACCTGTTCTTCCTGCAGTGCAGGACCATCCTCTAGTACTGAATTTTATCAGGGGCATATCATGGTTCCTGAGAATGGGAATGAAACTGAAAACTGTCCTGACAACAATACCCACTATATGCGGAAGCCTTTACACACCTCACAAATATTATATTTTGAGAACTGTTACTTAAAACAGGTAATTCATAACAACAAAAATTGTACTACTTATAATAAAAAGTTAAAAATAAATTAAACTATACACAGAGCAATAATGTACAAAAAAAATTTCACAAACACATGACACTGAGTCATTTATGGATGCTGCAAATATGTCCTGTTCTTACTAAGAAGTCCTACTGCTATTCATACATACACACATGATTCAAATCCCTTGTATCTTGTGTAAGGGCAGTGAGCAGATTGCTTAGATCAGAATAACCATTACCTGCCAATCCAAGACAATTTCCATTTATGAACAGTATCAGGATTTTCAGTAGTCTGTATAACCGAACCACCGGGTTGAAAACGTTGGGACTAAATATACATACAAAGTGCTCAACTTCGGTCTCTGTCTTTAAGCATGAATATACTAAATGTTTCAGCTCTTAAATGCCTGATCATGTATGAAACACCGTATCAAACTTATAACAATATCACTGTCAAGTCAGAAGCCTTGTCCAAATGTAGCTCTTAGTAGGTGCACAGTGATAAGACTCTTACCCAAAGACCAGAAAATTTCATGCCCCTCTGTGGACTATAAGATAAGTACACACTCTGCATGCTTTACATGCCTCTTCCATAAACTTTACATGTCTTAAGCACTGACAACATAATGTCACGATCACAGTAACTCAGCACATGACAAATACACTTCAGAAAGAACTTATGTACACAAATATCAATGTCACAGAATTACCAGAAATCATCATTCAATCAAGAGAATGCACTCAATACCTGTGTTGCATTCATGGTATCCCATATTTACCCAACTATAAGATGACCCTGCATATGACACACCTCACCTTCAAAACCTCCAATTTTCAGGAAAACACCTAGAGTAAAATCTTTGATATCTGGTACTGCAGTATCCAGAAATCTCTATTAATCAGCAAATTGACAAAGAACCCCATTATATTTCACTCTTGCATTAACCTGCAGGCCCCAGAATTCCACTGGCTCACACTCCAGAAAGACAATTTACAGGATAAAACTATGCAAGTAAATAGTGAAGATGGCAACATCAAAATGTGTATACAACTCAGTGTTGTGAATATGCTGATTAAGAGTTAAATATTGGTGTTCTGTTTCTTTTTATGTTATTTGTGCACCGTTATGGATGCTGTGATGAAAAGAGTACAGAAAGTGCAGCATGGGAAACAGGAGAGGATATTCATGTGACAAGTTAGATGGTTCAGTCTATCCATAAGGTTGCTAGGTACGCTAAGATACATATCGAGTATAATATTCTGATATCTGGAAAACTGTGATATCAGGCAAACCTTTGGTACTCCGGGGTGCTGGATATCACAGAGTTTACTGTATGTAGAACATGTTTAATTTTGTGTCCAATTATAAGGTGACCACCCATCCTTTTTCAGAGGATGAATCAGAAAACAATTCTCATCTCATATCTGAGTAAAATGCATACACTTTTACATGGCACTGTTTCCACTCACCACATTAGGACTGATATGTTCTGGCATGACAGAATGCCAGTGATCAAGTTCCCTGTCTGAATTACTGTGCTTCTGTCGATACCGAGCTGTGAAGTACGTGATAGGATAACCACCAGTATCTGTCACATCCCACAACAAGAGGGCCAGCACTGTTGAAGGACGAACCGTCACATTTGCCAGTGCAGGTGGTGGTGCTAGAAAACAAATACATTTGAACTTGCACGTGTAATGAGAAAAAAAAAACACCACCACAAAGCTACATACTGATCTACGGTGTAGAACACAACCTGGGAAAATCCAAGAACAGCAACAAAGGCACATGCAGAGTTACAGCAGAGCATGCATATCAATGCATTTATGCGCACTTACTGCTCTCACATTACCAGTCCATCCAGATTTTGATGAAAAAAATTAGTATTCATGTTTTCATGCACTTTGTCATTATCAATTCCCACATTACACCACTATTGGAAGTGAGAGAGTGGATACCATTTTCAGTTCTGAATTATTCAAAGTGAGACAGTGGATAGCATTTTCAACTCTGCATTATTGAAAGTGAGACAGTGGATAGCATTTTCAGCTCTGCATTACAAGATTGTAACTAACAGTATTTCTTTTGGACTGCACAACAAACTTTATAGTGATACTTGGAGACAATAACACTTAATAGTTAAGGTAGCTGTCAATGTGTTTGTGTGTGTAATGTGGTGTGTTGTGGCAGGAGGGGAAGACAGATGTAGTATCTGAGATACCATTTTCTGCAACAGACCAGGAAGACCTAAGAGAAAACATTTCACAGTTTGAATTGTGTGACACCTCAATACTGTGAGTTACACAGCATCCTAAACTGAATGTTCTTTGTAGGTGAATAAGAACTTTCAAACATAAGTAAAAGAATGTTTGGAACATTTACTACAATATGCCCTCCACGTACAGTAGTACACAAGACAGGCAGTATGAACAAACCTCACCTGCTTATTGAAAAATACTTACAGCACCCAAGTTAAGAACATATGCATTTATTACCAGACTTGTGTTAATCAATCACAAGTAGCAAACTGCAAAACACACTCACTTCGCACCTCCACCTTGACTCTTGACCTAATTACTTCAGTATGATGAGATGACCCATGCTCTCCTTCCACTCTGCATGCATATATTCCTGCATCATCACGCTCCAAGGCTGTCAATGTGAGATCTCCATCAGGCTCAATCCTCCTGCGATTAAATCCGCCATCCCGTCCTTCCCGTACCCATATCACAGAGTTGGCATTAACGAGAGGCAACACCGTGGATGAATCTCTGCAGGGAAGCGTTAAGTTGCCTCCAATGTCTACAGTGAATTCCTGAAGTTCAGGGTACTCTGTTTCATAACAGCAGCCTGGAAACAAAATGCATACATTCTGACAGAATTTATCATTTTGTCTTCTGAAGGCAAAAGGATACTCTATAAACTTAACCAGAATCAGTGTGAACAACTTAATGACATTAATCATTGTAACAAAGCAGGGCTGTGAACTTAGTACACAAAACCTCTGGCTCCAACTCCTCAATTTGAAATCTCTGACTGTGACTCCTTGACTCAATATGTATTAATAATGGTAAACTTATCAAAATGGTAAATGGTATCATACGATATTTCATCACCACCATGTGAATCATTCAGCTACTTTTCAGATTTATACCCTATATTTACATACAAGTCTAATGGTTATTGCAGCTAGTTTCTATTTAAGATTTTATATCAAGGTTGGAGTCGTGGCCAGTACATTTTTACTGATTCCGACTCTGACTCTGACTCCACCAAAATTCCTTCCAACTCTGACTCCACAGCCCTGTAACAAAGTATACTATGCCCTTTCCTAGCTAAAGCATGATTCCATGCCAAGGCTCACTATAACTCTGACATATTTGGCTGCTTGAAAAAAATTGTCATCATTGTTGGTACAGAAACTGGCATAACCATGTGTAGACCAAATTAACCATTTTTACTTCTTTTCCACATATGGTATATAAAGGACTCCTGAATAAATTGTAAACTGCACATTCAAATCCAAGACACTGTAATGGTATAGACCCTTAATGTCACACCTATCTATTAAGAATCCGCAGAATGGGAAGTACGCACAAAGGCAGAACCACTCCATGACTCTGGTGTCAACTCACTCAGCTTTCGCAGACAGCCATAATGCTTGTGGTCATGCTGTGTGCCTTTTATTAAATCAGGGCACATGCAGTTAATGAAAAGTGACAGTGACTTACAACATTGTGATATTTCTGAAATTTAACTGCCAAAATTTCAGGGAATGTGATAAAAATTACAGGCACTTGTACAGCTATCATATGGCAGAAAAGTGCTAAAACTTGAAATCTGCTGCTTCAAACTTTTATGTTACTACTGAATTAAAACAAGACCACTGAAGCCCAGGTATTCACATCACATGCATACTCTATTCTGCGTGATTCAGATGCGAGTCACTGCCAGTCTGAACATTCTAACAGCCTATAAAGTATTGCCTGCAATTTATGTACTGCCTTTGCAGCCTACAATGATAGTTTTCTTGAATACAAACATGTAAGTATGATGAACATTAGGCACTACTGCATTATAGGTCTACCACAGTGTATCCAGCATGCCGTGACTGACAACATGAGTGCTGTAGGGTGTGGTGGATTATGGTGGTGCCCCCATGCCCCCTTACTCAGGGACCTGCCAATCAAGACAGACTTAGGTCAGCTGTTTAAGCTATTTCTCTGTTATAGTGAGTGCCCTCCTTTCCAATGAAAGCAGCCAATCGAGACAGACTTAGGTTAGCTGTTTACACTATCTCTCTGTTATAGGGAGTGGACCATTTCTCTCATGTTGTCTGTCTGAGTTCATAGCCCGCACTGTTCTCATTCCCCTGCCTTATCTCTCCTTTCATCACTGACCTCTGTAATGGTTATCCTTCTCTGCAGTACAGTGCGTGCTGCTTCTCTAGAGTGCTACACTGCCTTGAGGACATTGCACAACCTCCACCTCCCCACCTTCCACAGTACACAGGCCCCTCCCTCTCCTTCACACTCCGCCCACATTATGTCCCTTGATACCTACAACGTTCATCTGTATAGAAAAATTTCCTCTTCTGGTAGACCTATAATGCAGTAGAACCGACGATTACTTCTTGGACAACAAAAATACAATGATCAACTGGCAGAAATTACTGCAAGCGACTTTCAACCTACTCGTTACTAAAAGTGACTCAACAGCTCTCAACAACCAGCCCTGTTATGCCAAATCATTTGTGGAGATAGCACAGAACTAATATTTTGTTTTGAGAACCTCTTGAAAGACATCAGTACCTTTGTTTCTAGCTGCACATATGTCCACACTACACTTTCACTAATATTGTACGGGTCTGTTCCACTGCACGCTATGTAACTCATATTTTCTGAACCTGCATAACCAGCAATAGTTCCAGTTTCAGTGAAACAGAAAAAACGAGTAATACGTTTAATTAGATTCTCTATTTACGTGTCTCGATAACCTAACGACGTACACAAACAAGAGACTGAATACTAAACATGACAATAAGCCTTAAAACAACGATTACGGTCGTTCCCCACACTAATCACAAATTACAGCATCAGAATGTCATTTAGGAGATTTCTGCTTCAGCTGAACTACCTTATTTAATCATATATTTTACCTTCCGCAACCACTATAAGCAGGAATATATCTATAATCTTCGTAATAACCATTCTCCCATATCAATAAGGAAGAGCCAAGGTACTCGCAAAATCCACCATGCTTGTTTATCAAGAATGACACTTTGCCACTGTTTGCTTCCTTTCACGATCCTCCCCTGCTGACAGTATCGCATCTACCCAATTTTGTTGGCCACAATGTTGGATTTATCGAGTAGAGCCTCTGCTTCTAGTACTGCCATCTCCAGGTACTGTCGTCAAATTATGAGGCGCCAAATTCAAAGTGACATCTCCCACGCTCTATTATCCGACGTCGCTAATTGCGTGCTTCGCCAAAATTGCGATTAAGTATTTAACCTTTTAAAGCCTAGCGGTAACTTTACGTACCACCAGGTTTAACACTAAAAAATTCTACGTTGTGCCCACATTGCGTTTATGTGTTTTGTGCGGCTCTCAGAACAAACAGCAACTTTTGCCTTACAAAACATAGAGAGACTTGTTTTTATAACCGAAGTGGAGAGTGCTTACAGCGCGGTACACAATGAGTCCTTATATAAAACAGATACGCGACGTCTTTGAAGGGTTAAGTGAGAAGGTGTCTCACTGACACTTAGTCTTTTTTAATTATACAAAACTTATTACACATATTTTGAAGACAGGACCCAAAACAATTTCTTATTTGAAGACCAAACAGCAAGATGCAATCTATCCTGCAAGCTTAAATGCCACACACACAGAATACTGTGATTCAAGAATGACTGATTTCTGTAGATATTTCACAACCTACAGTCACAAACAGATAAAAATATGAGGGACCAAAATCAAGTTTCAAAACTTTGTCTAAAATGCTTACTAAAATTTAAAATCACTTGTGCACTGCAGTCTGACTCCAGAAAATGAACTACTCACACTTTTATCTTCTTAAAATACCACTGACTGGTATCTGAACTGCAATGGCATATGGCCTAGCATGCCAAGTGCTGGTCACTGTGCATTTGCTTAGTAGCAATTTGAATGTCCACGATAAAGCAGAAAAACTCAGGCCATCAAGAGGTACACTTGTCCTTAGACTCCACCTCCTAAAGGTTAAACACTTCCTTAAATTAACGAATGCAAATTTTATGCACAATTACAACTACTTCAACATACACTTGAAATCAGCAGCATGCTGGTAAGCTCTTTGCATGACACCACAAAGTACAGAAACTGAAATAACAATGGCTATTTGGTACACAACAGAAAACACAAGCAATGATGGGAACATTTCAGTTATAAAGTTACATATAGTCTAGCACTGAACTCTATTTTCCATTCACACACCATTCAATAACTAAAGAGAAAACTGCTCATCAAAACAGTGGAAATATAAATCCTCTGGTACAGGTACGCTTTACAAAATCTTTAATTTTTCACTTTGGAACTTCACTTCCACATTAATGTTGCTTACATCTTTCCTTTCTGACATATTAAATATTACTTCCAGCTCTGATAAAAATTATAACATATACAACCCCACTTACACTCCTTTCTTTGGAGAATATCTGCCTTCACTAAGACACCACTACACAATACGTACAGGCTGTCTGAAGAAGCGCCTACTTCTCCACTGATTTTAATCTCAGGTCTTTTAACTTTTTAACATTTTTATATAGACACTTTTATGATCCAGTCCTTTACAATAGAAACACAGTTACTTAGTTCTCACGGTTGTTCCTCCTACAGTTTAGAAAGCCAACATAACAATTAAAAATTGTAACCAGATGAGATCTCAATTGCACATTAACTGTGTACATATTCTTTTATTCTTGTTCCACCTGAAAATAGCCTTTCAGGCTGAAACACGCAGTTTAAAAAATACTAGAATAAATAACTGTTGCGTCTGACTGGAGGTACTGTGATTCTTGATGATGGCGACAATGAAAATGTCATTACGTACAGAAGACAAATTGATGAAGTCTTCATTGCTTTATTATGTCCAGGAAAGATGTGAACCATGTATTGGACAGCAATGAAATTCTCAAGACTTTTCTAAGAAATCACTAATAAAATATGCTGTGTAGAAAACATTACCTTTTTAACCAAGAAAAAGCACACATTTGTCTCTTTTTAATTTTTTTTTACATCAGTAATTTTCAGAAATTTTTAATGTCTTTCAGTGTAAGGAAATGCTCTTCATAAGGAATACAATTTCATTACCTTTATGACTTCACTATACTGACATTTCACCGTACTTATATCGAGCGATCAATTAATAGAATGTGGCACTATCTTGCTTTCATACATTGAATAAAAGCCATATGTTAACCTGAATAAGGATTTTATAATTCAACAGCATACAAACATGACTTCTGATACAATATTCATTACATCATCAGAACATGTAGATGACAGCACTTTAAAAGATGTCTTGAACACATGTAACAACATGGTAACATTTCATCTGACACTTAACCCACATCTCACATATTTACAATTAGTTAATATACACAGATGGACACAAAATGGAAGTTTTAACATTCCCTCGTGGATCTTCGTCTTGAACAAACACTATCACATGATAAATATGGTAGATATAGGCAGTTAACGCTGCCTCTTTCTGCTGCTTTTGTAGCAGGTCACTTTATGAAGAAAAGTCTATTTCCCTCACTATCACATGACACTGCCCTACTAGATGCATTCAGGACAAAAAATCCAGCCTTGAAAGGAGTTTCATTTTTTTTTTTGGCCTGGGGTCTTTATGAAATCCTGCCATACATCCTGCTGAGTTGTTATAAAATACATTACACAAGATTGAGAAATACATACGAAAATAAAGATGGCACATAACATCCAAAATCTCCCATGAGCACTGTAACTGTAAAGTGTACATAGCAGCTGACAATCAAAAATCATACAGAGATTTAATCACTGTCTTTACATACCTCTTCATGATACTTCTGACTTATAAGCCATGCTACTGTCAGTTACTGCGTTAACTGTGGGCAGTACATTCCATCATTCGAATCATACTACATTTGCATCAGTAACCCACACGAGAGCTCACCTTCTTAAACTACCTTCATTTCTGCTCCTGGCAGAAGCATAAATCAATCAAAATCTCACAAGTGTTACTGCTTCCAAGAATTATAAGCTATACATTTTCAAGCCTACAGGAAGGTCCTGTATTTATGAAGTCTCAGCACATCCACTGCAAAACAAACACAAACTAAGAAGCATGGTTACCTCATCATTAGACACGTCATTCCCTTAGGGTTTTACTGTCATGCCTTTCTCCCTGTGGCTAGCACAGACGGTCATAACAAAATGCTAAG
This sequence comes from Coptotermes formosanus, assembly GCA_013340265.1. Lineage (NCBI taxonomy): Eukaryota > Metazoa > Arthropoda > Insecta > Blattodea > Rhinotermitidae > Coptotermes > Coptotermes formosanus. Next base: position 287,324 of record BLKM01012222.1, on the reverse strand, counting down.
GCTTTATGTTTAATGAATGTTTAGTTAGGCTCCTGTATTCTGTTCTGTTATATCAGTGTTTTCAGATCACCATTCCTTTACTGTGTAACGTGCATACACCCAAAGACACATGCCAATTCATGCAGGTGGTTGTGGGACTCATGCATGGCAAAGACTACCACACTGCAACAAACTTCCATCCTCATATCTTTGGTTAAAATCCAGTGACAAAAGCCATAACGGTCACACTCCACTTTTTTCAGATCACATAATTCATCTTGCCATGCAAGGTTGTGTTCAGTGTCAGTGAATGTACACATCATCTTAAGTTCATGTCCATTCTCCCTTCGACTTTTTGAAATACCTCACATTTCATTATAGATGACAAAGATTCACCAGTACGTGCAGTTTTTACTGTGTAGCTATACTCACAAGCTTACAGCAGAAATTGAAGCATGCTGGCCATTGCAATTTCCAGCACACCTATACCTGCCCACTTGGTATTTTCAACTGAGTAAACATGAAATGGTGGTTCCAAGTGTCTCCAAGAACACCTTCAGATACTGCAAGTACATGTTACCTGGAGTATGTTAGCATCAGCATAGAGGTCTTACTGACAGACCAGGTGTGGCCTGTGAGAACAAGATGGTGAACTGATTGAGCTAGAACTCAAATCAACTATCTTTAGCTTTACATACATTAAATAACCCTGAACTAATTCAATATTTACCTATGAATGACTAAACTTTTCAAGTTAGTTCCATTAAAAAACATATAAACAATTATTTAAAACAGAAAACCATTATTCCCAAGGCGACATCAGGCTGAAGATGGAAGCATTAGTAATGTTACTTGTTTGAAAGAACATGCCGGGAATGTGAAGTCATGTTTATAAGTGAGATTTGAGGTTCTCGCGGTGGCATGCATGCAAATAAGTCTTTTGAGATGTGACATCATGTATTCTAGCCGACACGTACCAACATTTCAGAGGAAGCCACTGTCTCCCTAATTGTGATAGCTCTATCCCGATTGAGACAGCAGGTTCTTCTGAGAATATCAGTATATACCCACCAGACTACATGACATAACAACCTAGACGGTTACATGCATGTTTATAAGTACCATTTTGTGGCATACCTCAGATTATTATACATCACAAAATGCACTTTAACTTACGTACTTACCATGAAATCATAACCATCAGCTGCAATATAAATTATGTAATAACCACTCCCTTGGCAAACCTATCTACATCACCCATCATTCTCATTAGGTCTGAACGTGGGCTCAAAAAACTTGCAACCATTTTTTAAAAACAAAAATATCAGTACAATTACAGCAAACTGTAATCAAATTCTCAATTTATTTCATACATGAACACAATTAGTTAACATCACTTCCACAGACATGAATCATACCTACCACCTGTGCAAAGTCAGATGTCATGACACTGCTGATCCGAAATGGAGGCAATACTTGAAGCCTCCAATAACCTGTGAGATTACAAAACATACTTAGCAACTGGTGTAATTCCAGTTATTTTTAAGCAAGTAACTTCCACTGCTGCCTATCATACCTGAACTTCACCTGGAATGAAACAGATCATATAAAAAACTGCTAGTGTCCTACACAACATTCTCAACTGCAAGTTCTTGGAGCTGCGGGTACTCTCCACAACTTGCACACCCCTGCAGCAAAACCTATACTGTTTTCTGATTCACACACAAAATTACAAACCTAATTTTTCAACAAACAAACTACTGGTAAGCAACCATTAAACCCAATGGACGAGGGCCAATTAAGACCAAAATATTGTATAAATAAAATTTACATCTTGCAGAATAAATCAAGTTGTATTTCAAGCTACAAAAATACAAATGTTAACAGAGGAAAAGTGTATAATAAATAACTGTGTGACCAGAGTTTAAAAATGTGGTTGCCTGGTCATCAGTGGCAACCAAAAAGTAAAGTCTGGTGATTAACCTCTACTTTGTCCTCAGCATAATAAGCTGTTATGTTCATGCAGTTCGTAAAATGCAGTGTTTGTTTTAGTAGCTTCAGAAGCATAAATTGGAACTGACTCCTGATCTCTCCCTTTGTGGTTCCAATCATGCAGTGCATTGGCACTAGAAGTGTATGTCGAATATACTGTAGTGTCAAACTCAAAATGTAACATCATGTCAATCTAACATTAAATTGAGAATCTGATTGCAGTACTACACACTCTGATCACAGAACAAGGTATGTTAACCTCTTTTTTCACAGGACACATATACACTGAAGAAAATAAAAGGAAAAAGCAGTCACGAGAGCCAACCAAAATATGCATGTCATTAACCTTTAGTGTACGGTCTTTTAAATCTTATGTTCCTGCTACCAGCTTGAGCACTTTCCAATTTAAATTCCCACTTCTGCATTCATTTATATTATGCACCATATTTCAGATATTTTTAAAGCCAGGAAGTTTAAATAAAAAGTATTTTGTTAAGAAGTAACTCACCTATCTGTGTTCGTAGTTGTGAAACACTCCACATAATGTCATACACTTCAGTTTATGATCACTTTTAAATTTGTTTATTTAAAATTTAAGTTTAAAGTGTTGAAGATATTCCTTACAGAAATTTGCTACTATATTTGATGTACACAATATTTGCTAATAAATTTGTGGTTTACTGTACATATTGTATTCTTTTTTGCCCTTTCTGCAAAGAAAACTAGTTTCCAACCGGTTCTCTATCAGTGGTCCTGATCTTAATAATAAAATGTTTTGAAATTCCTTCTATGACATTCTAAAACAGAAAGGGGTAGGGACAAGAACACAAGCCTTCATTTCTCAAATGGTTTAGTGCAAAATGGAACCACTGCAGGTTTTCTGCACGCCTTTTCCTGTTCAGTTATCTAAGTTTGAAATATTTGTAGCCAAAAACAAGTACAAAGTGACTGCCGCAAATGTCTTCTTCATTACTTTGTAACTGTAATTTTACTTGTACGTAATTTTTGCCTCCAGAATTTTCATGTTTATGCCTGTCTTCCAATCTTCAATTCAGACCCTCAAATTCTTTTCTGTCCAACCTTGTGTCACTGTAGAGAACTGTCTTGTAGCTGCACTATCCAGATGAAATAGTGTGGCTGGGGGCTGGATTTTAAAAGAGTGCTCACTAGAGAAGAGGCATTTTGGAAGGGTCGTTATATGTATATTTCACTAAACGTGTTGTAAAACAAGTAAATAAGAACCACTGCTTTGCAATGTCTGTAAATAATTCGTGACTACTGCAAACATGGCAAGGATTCTAGTCAAAGAATTACCCCTCAGAAGTGGAAATTTTAATTAGAAGTACACTGCAGACAAACTTTTAAACATTTAAGACAAGTATGGTGAATACGAGCTCTGTTATTACAAACACAGGGAATTTTAAAAACTTCATGATGTAGCGGACACTGTTTTCCCTTTCAGACAAAGCAGATATACACTTAAAGGGACAGAGTTTTCTTGTTCGGCCATTAAAGGTTAATGCCTTGTAAAAAAACACCTGCGTAAACTGGAATTGTTGCAGAATAAATTCAAAGTCATTTATGAGAGTACTGCAAGCTCAAGAAACTTGAACACTGAAAGGTATGAATACAGTATGCTCCATAATATATACGTATGACAAAATATTTCTGAAACTTTACTTGCATACATATTTCAGAATTAAAGTATGGTATTCAATGTTTAATGGTGCTGTCTGAAAAAGGAAAAATATACATAAACATGTCAAAATTTATAAAATATGAAACATTCAGTCTTATAAGTGAAAGGGCCATAAGACGATCTACGTACTATTCAGATCAATTTTCAGATTTTTATACCACCTCAGGATGATCATATTTCTTGCCCTTCTCCTCCATCACAGAAGAACAAATTTATTTTGTCTCAAGTTTTCTTTATTACATAAAAATTTTGATGCAAATATGGAAACTGCTTGCTTTTTCATGCTATGGTACCATGCATGTAACAAGAACACCAAGTCAGAATGAGGACCAGCATAACACTGATCAGCTTATGCAAAACCAACAGGCAAAAGTGAACTTGAAATCTGATCACTTCCGTCACCTTATATTAGGTAAAGATGGTAACTTCCAGATTTACTATTGTCAAACTGTAACAATTTTTACTAGTTCCTGGTTCAACAGAACATCATGTCCTCCTAAAATGATTAGCTCTTGCACGTCATTCAATTGTCCCTTAATAAAAAAATTTATCTGTGGATAGTTTTTAATTCTGAGCCGGCAACAGTTTATGGCTGGTATATCCCAAGGTAGGTCTTACAGTTGGGGCAACTGTGTGTCACACTCTTGCAAGAATCCAAGCAGTATGGGATGCATGAACACAAACAGCACCTTAAATGAAAAAGAAATAAGTGGTATCATTATCAAATCAAGTAAAATGAAATGGGCATAAATGAAAGGAAATACAGACACGGTTTTGGTAGGAAGACCTGCCAGAGAGAAACAACACAGAAGACCAGCGGGGGAGGGGGGGGGGGGATTAAAATGGACCCTGAAGAAATACAGTGGGACAGTATGGGCTGGATTCTTCTGGGTCTGGATAGAGACCAGTGGTAGGCTCTTGTGCATACAGTCATGACCTTCCTGGTTTCATAAAATGCAAGGAACTTCTTGACTAGGTGAGGAACTATAACATTGCCATGAAGGATTCTCTCCCAAGTAGTTATTTAGTTAACTTCATGCTATGCAGGGTCAACTAGTGCCATGACTGGTGGATGATGATAATTTAAAGTGAAGCAGCTGTGGCCAAACTGCAATATTATCCACATATTCTTCATAAATTGAGAAAAAAAAAAACTCAGTCAGGATTGCAATAGTCCAGGCTGAGATTCAAAGTAGGCACCTCCTGCATGCAAGGAAGAAGGGACAGCATTTGAGCGAACTTGTTTGCTGTTGCATTATGTTACCTATAAGAACGAAAAACATCACATGCCCTGGCCAAACTCACATTCCACTGCAACCATCAGTGGACAGTGTGTTTCTGGTGATGACAACTAAACTGCTGACCATACTCTTCCCTTCATTGGGTTCTTTCGTACAACGGCAAGTTATCAGTTTCTTTTAGTTGTCTGAAGTGCATAAAAATGAACTTGATGATGGGTAAAACCAAAAAATAAATTACAAGGAGCTGCACACGCAAGGTTCATGATCCAAGTGGTTTCCTACTGACAGACACAGTGCCTGCTCTAGTTTTCAGGACCTTCCTTTCATAGATTTATCAGCAGCAAACTTTTACACTTTATATCAACAGTATGGTAACAACAGCCAACTACACTTACACTATAACTTACCCTAGCAGAAAAAGAACAATGCATGATATATGAGCACAAGCCTGGTTCTCTGACACTGTTGTCGTTTTGATATCCATGTGACAATTTGGACAACGCATCTTGGCTGGCTTTGGACCCACAGGCAAGGCACCAGTAACAATCACTGGAAGACAACAATGTGAAAGCACCTTAAGCTAGAATCACTGTATCAGTTCACTTGCTAGCTCTTATTAAGAACAGAACAGTAGATTACCGTACAGCATAGTGCTATGGGAAAATCAGCTTCAAACTAGATGGGGCTCTTGAAAATTTATTGATGGTACAAACCCTTACTATGCTACTATTATTTTCAGTCTTCTCACTGAGTTGTTAGGATAAATCGTAAGAAAAGATGAGAAACTCTGTGGCTGCTGATACTGAAGTTTCATCACTAATAACATGACATCCTGCCAGTGAACACATAATTTTAAGCCACCTTCATCCACCCATCCTGACAATGTGTTTTCCTAAGATCCACCTTAATATTACAATATCAGGGCTCTGTATGCATTCATTGTTCCACCATCTATGTCCACTGCAGGAGAGGCTATCTGCAGGAGGCAAAAGCCTGATGTCGGGCTGTTGCGCCATAGAAGAAGATGATGTCCACTGCAACTTCACACACCTAATTATCTAAACAACAATAGACAACCTGCATAAATCACAAATCTACTGGTTATATAATATCCTGAACTCCTCAGTTATTTAATCCTTCACATTTAGAATATCTTCCTCAGCACTTTGTTTTCAAGCATTATTCCCTCATGACATTAAATGAATTACAAGTGTATGTTACAAAATTGTTTGTAACTACAGCCACACAAATCATCATTCATGTTACACATTTAATTGTATACTGTGCTGGAAAAATGAAAATAATTTAACTGAGTGTCAGAAGTCATCATACATCAGCAAAGCAGAACTATGGTCAATGACTCATCAGTGACTCTGATCAAGGCACAGAACTTAAATGCCTTATTCTGTAAGAAATTACGCCATATTTGTTCTTCCTGTACAAAATATTAATTGTAAATCTCTCTCCTAGTATTTTTAAACCACACACATCTAAACACTTGTACACTTACAGCAGCAAAAGTTGAAGATACGGTAATCAAATAAAACAGCAGCCACAGTGGATCAATATAGACCAATTCAGCACACCAAAGCTGCAAATCACAACTACAGAAAATCTGTGATATCCTGCACCTCCAGGACCAAAGGTTTGAGGGATATTGCAATTTTCCAGATATCAGATTATACTTAATATGTTCCATAGTGTACCTAGCAACCTCATGGACAGACCTAACCATTTACCTTGTCACCTGACATCCTCTTTTCTACTTTTTACCAGCTCCTTCCACAACAAAAATTAAATATTCCAGGCACTGCACTGTAACACCCTGTAACAGGTGACGGCAATACAGCAACCGACTGTACCACGCTACAGTATCTGACCACCACTTGGGAGTACTGGGAACAATGCATGAGCCAGTCGAATTCTCAGAATAGGGGCCAGTGCTGCAAGTTAATGCAAGAGTGAAATATAATGGGGCTCTTTGTCAATTTTCTGGTTAATACAGGCTTCTGGATAATCCAGTACTGGATATCACAAACTTTACTGTACATTATTTTATTCATCTCTGTGGTGTACTTACCGGGTCTATACCAATTCATCTTCCATTGTGCACATGGTTAAATATGCAACACTGTACAGGTAGCTGCAGTATCTGCTGACCAAACATCACACTGCTTTATGAGACAAATGTTTCCTGGGAATTCTTACTTACCAGTTGTGGGAGGTGGAGGTACTGGAACAGGCTGCTGTAGAGGGGGTACATGTTGTACTGCAGGCATGACCATGCCAGGGCCCATGTCTATGACAAATTCAATTACAGTGTATAAAATTCAAATTTCAGAAAGGCTCTCTTCACATACACTTTGTACTGGTATGACTGTGCCTATGTCGTCATTTTGTATGCGACACGAAAGTTCTATTTCAGGACGCTATAATGAATGGTACCAAAGAACTGTCAGCAAATCTCTAAAGCTCCCATCATGGCAACAATGAAGGCAAGAAATCATGTAGTACAACAGTGAACTCAGTTTCATTTACACCCACAGCCATGTGCACATGCATGCATCTACATTTGTGTACATACACGTACACAAACATGTAATGTGAGTCCGTTAAAACGCCGATAAGATGCACAGTCTTATCTTCTTCCTTAAATAAGAATGAAAGGAGTCAAAACCCACACATTTTGCTTTGAAAAAGACTTCCTCTACACCTGGAAGAAACTTTCTTCACATCCAATATCTTCCACTTCACGGCCACCATCTGTCTGTCCATCAAGGTACAGGACACCACATTTAAAAGTAGCCAGTATGCTTTCTGCTTCTTCACCCTTAAATTTCTAGACCTCCCTTCATATATTGTTCAGCCCAACTCACCCCTGACCTCTTCACTCCATCCTGCACTTTTCTGTCAATTCCTTTGTCTCCTGAACACCTCCTTCAGCATTACTGCCCTTTTCAGTGCCCACATGACTACTTTTCAAGGCACCAACTCTCCTGAGGCTAGTAGTCGCCTTCCTACTTCACTCCTGGCTTTTCCAACCCCCCATTCTTAACTTCTAACCAGCCCAGGCCTCTCCGCTTTATCTCAGAGATCTCTCCCCTCCTATCACTTCTTGTGTATGCCAAACATCCTTTCTGTCACCTAACTCCATCTTTCCTGCATGTTTCACCTCAATCCATACCCACTGCACGTGTACTACTGAACCCACAGGGCTGCTACTCCAACCACCTATCCACTTTACTTCATGCAGCTCAATCTCCTCGGACTGGCCTGATAATGGAGGCAGAAAGCTCCCCCAGAACAATAATACGTATATCCAAAACTACATCACATCGTATTATACAAGACCAGAATCACTACCATTATCTGCTTTACATGCATAAACTTGAATGCCTACGTACAGTTCTGTTGGGGGTATGGTGCAACTGCAGGTTGTGCTACAGGAGGTATAATCCCTCCTAGTCCCACTGCTTGCTCATAGGTTGGAGGGGGAGGCCCATGGTGACCCACTAGTTCCTGACCTTCCACCAATGGAGCAGATGGTGCTGTCGGCATGGCTTTACTCATTTCAGTGATGTATTATCAGCTCTACCACATAGAACATTCACATATGTAAATGTAAGGTACAATAAAACAAACATGTTTTAACTTACATAACTGAGAATACCTGAAATCCATGCCACTGTGTACAGTTAGGAAAAGAAAACAGAACAATTTGTTCTGGGTTTAAAGTCACACATACAATCAGTTGTTCTTCGTCTTTTTTTTTAAACTTTATAAACGTGTAATTCCTCGAAAGTGAGCAAGGAATAAGAAATCCTTTATCTGCATTCCAAACTCATACACACGACCATTAAAACTTCAGACAAGTGATGATGGTGAATTAACACAAATCAGTAAACGTCTTTTTATAGAATTAAATGATGGAACACGTAATGGAGTTACACATAGCCCTGCACAAAACACTTCACACTGCACACAAATGTTTAATAACCCATGACAAAAACACGTTCGGTAACACAATTCTAACACAACCTCAGCCGACAATGCTGTGCCCAATTTGAAAGGGCAATCCAATTACAGATATATATTAAAAACACAAGACAAAGTTGCACCTTTAAACACAGTGCAAGTTCATATTATATTACAGCACGTTATCACCGCAGGTCAGGTTAACACGCATTACGCGAAAACAATTCCTCCCCAATGAAACGTGACAAGAACTATTACTTTGAAACGAACACATACAATACGCGCAAGCCTCATACAACCCGCAGTGAAACACAAACGACGCGATACGCCTAACCACACTGTAACGGCACGTCATCTGGTCTGTGCACAGCATTACCGTTCGATCATTGGTATTACCTATTTCTGCATTTATTTTGGAACCGCTCACCTCCTCACCGACAACGCCCTATTCTTGTTGGTTTTCGACTCAACGTCAATGACAGCTCTCGAGCATCTGCGTTGATAGCGGACACCTGACACTCAATCACAGACCACTTGTTTGCCGAGTTGCATCACAGATGAGAGCATAGATTACGGGTTCGTGGAATCGCTAACGGACGACGTCCGTAAGCATGTATTGTATACGATTAATGATAACGCCCACAGAAGAGAGCTGTAGTCCGTGACTTCACTCTGCTACAGTAGGAATTGAGGAAGTTCGGGGGTTAACGGCGGTTGATGATCAGTTGGTTTTCTTTTGGGTTTCTGCGCAATGTAATAGATAAATGTCTCCACGTGTCGGAGGAACGTACTGGCACCATCTTCAGCGTGACCGATTCCAGTTCATGTGGGTGTTTAAGTAGTTGGAAAGAAGGGAATGTATCGGCTGTATGGGGAAGTTGGAGGAAATATGGCCAATTAGAGCAACGGGAAGAGGAAAGAGCTAGGGATAGTACCAAGCCAAAGAGTGCGTGTTCCAACAATGATCCTGTCAATGTCCAATAGCAGGGAATGTGCGGTGGACGTACTCAAATGCTGAACTTGTGAACAGCCTTTTTCTGGGACCATGGTGGGCGATGCGCAGGTTGATCGATGTATGAATGTGATCACCCTCTTCATGGGGCATGAATACTACAGTGAGACTGTTTTGTCCTTACAGACCATTTGCTGCCTTTTCTTATTTTAGAGAATGGATTGAGGGTTTCCAAGATCTACGTTGGGAACAACCATACTGCCACTTTATGTTGCTGAGGTGCAGTTTGATACCTACTGCTTCCCTTATGAGGCATGGGCCCTGCAAAGGGCCATTCACAACCTCACTACTCACATATGTCCACATGCACATTTCCCACTACTTTAAAGGGGCCATTCTTCGAACTCAATCCAACTGGTGTGGTATTAGCTTCCTTCTCTCCCTTCCAGTGCAGACAGCCAGATATTCTCAAGCTTTCCATACAATCAACACATTCCATTCTTCCCAAGCACTTCAGCATTCATATGAACCAGAATGTCACCTTGAAGATGGAGGCAGTATGTTCCTCTGAAGCATAGGGATGTGCATTTACAACATGCTGCAGAAACCCAAAAGAAGAGCATCAACTGATCAACTAGATATGTCAGGTTCAAATTCCTTGGACAGTTGAAAAGCTGGGTCCTGAACTGTAATAGTACCAAGCACACAAGTACAATTGTAACATCTGTGCCACGACAACATAAAAACAATTTGACGAATTCTACAGTAAGATACTGGCTTTGCCTAGGACAGAAGGTGATGGAGAGAGATGATGAAGACTAAAGCAGACATGTTCTTTCAGCAAACATAGAAAAGTTTATGATTATGATTATTTTAAAGCAAGAGAGAGAGGGTTGATTATCATTATTTTAAACAAAATAAATATCTGTCTGTAATAAGTTTGCATTAAATAAAACATCACTATTATTATTATATATTTTGTTATTTTTGTTATAAAACCAATGTTTATTTTCTTAATGAAGTGCTTTGATGTATAATAAAGTGGATGATACTGTATTTGGTTAGTTTTGAAGAGGGCATGAGTCATGAGGAAAAACCGTTTGTTAAAAAGTAACACAATGAAATACGTTCGAGTTAAATAGCAGACTATGCAGGCAGACACAGTACTTAACCCATAAAATATCATTTTGTATTTCCTGCCAAGCTTGGTTCTAGTAACACATGCCCTTTTCAGAACAGATAATTTGTGTAAAGTCAGATTACACCACATCCTTGGATAAGTGCTCAAAATGGAGGGGCAATGTTTTTGAGGGTTTTTGTCCATCGTTAATTAGCAAAGCTACAAGTTTTGATTCATCACTTCCCTGATTATACAAAAATAAAAGGGTGCAAAATTCTGTATACTGAGCAATACTTGAAACAACCAGTTCACGAATCAAGACTGGAATTCCTAGTGACAGCAAAACCAGCACTACAATACTTTACTTTGTGAAATGAGAATTCATGACTCAATGATGAAAAAATTAATGCCATTTAGTTACAGACTGTTGATAGCAGAATGCAGAAGTGTCTACATAAACAAGTAAAAGACACCCGTTGTTTCCCATCACTTACAGATTTTATGAGGAAGGGTTGCAGAAAAATGCACTTATCTTTAAAAAAATTCATTTCATTGAACTGCATAACTTCTGACTTTTAACTTTTCCATTTGGTGCATATTTAGGATAAAAATAAATTTCACAAAGGCCTCAGCTTGTTTGGATTCAATCTTATAAAAGTACAATTTTGTTTCTACTTTAAGAAATTCCTAGAATGTGAGAACCTGCAACACATTTCAGATACATACATTTACTGGAAAATCATAAAATAACAGAAGAAGGCGATGGCAACCATCGCATAGGACCCAGTGTGAATACTTCATCATCCTTCAGCTTACACAAACACAAATTACTTGAAACGTACAAATCCAAAGACATCCTTTAATGAAAGCTGTCCACATTTTGAACTTAGATGCATCTGCCATCACAGGCAAAACACATGGAATCTCATAATGTTACAATGCAACAGGCAGACTTTATGTGAATATTACAAGGATTTCCTCATTTGTAAGTAATGTCCAGTGCTTATATACTGATTTTATGGTGGTGTCAGAGACACAAATTTGTACTCCCTCTCTTTCTTTTACCATATTTATTTAAATGTTGTACTGGTTAAAGAATGGTTTCGAAGTGTCAAAAAACTGATGTTATGATTCTTGACTATAATTCCAGTGAACATGCCTTTTGGTTTTCCACTTCCACCTAGAAGCAGAGACAGGCACTGTAAGAGAAAGAAGCAGCACTGTTCCAAAAACAAATCAGAGGATACATAACTATGAAATAGAACATGACTCTTTGCATCCCTGTCTTCAAACTGTTTTCCCCCTTGCAGTGAAACTTGCATTTTACATTCCTTGATTCTACATTTCCCTCTACTGTATGCACAGCAACACAACAATTTCCATAAGAACAATGCTATACTTTTCTGGGACATACGTTTGTACTTTCTGCCCAGTTCCTCAATTACACATCCCATCTGAGCATAAAACTGGCCTGTTATTGTCGTTTTAATACCATATTTACCTGAATGTAAGCTGAGGTTTTTATGTGAGATAATCTTGAATTTGTGTACAAAGCACTGAACTGGAACATGCCAAACCAAGTCTGGGCACATGCTGCCAAACTGCCACAAGTGTATCCACGACTTCAGGCTTCCGCCATGATGCTGATGAGATCTGCGATCTTCTGGGGTATAACACAGCGTCGAGTGGTAATCCTTTACCGATGTTTCGGGACAACTTATTGGTCCAATCTTCAAGGGTCAAGAAGTCCAAGAAGCTTGTTGACCCTTGAAGATGGGACAGATAAATTGTCCTGAAACATCGGTAAAGGATTACCACTCGATGCTGCATTACACCCACAGAAGAGTGCAGATCTTGCCACAAGTGTAGCCAAAGAGAGAAGAGAACATCTGGGGTGGCTACAGTTCATTTGATACACCAGTAAAAACTTCCATATGGGGTCAGGATTTATAACACCACCTTTAAATTGACCCTGATTAACCACACAGAGAAAAAGTATAACTGCAATGCAACAAGAAGGTTCAGGGCTTCAGAAGGATATATCCAAAGGTGGAGGCAACAAATGAAGTTGATCAACACAAACAACATGTAAAAATGTTTCAGTGGACCCAAGCATGGTCATTTCCAGGAACCAGAACAAAAAAACTGTGAGTTTGTACAGTTAAATGGAAGAGCCTTAGTGCCAATTACATTTGAGGTCATAAAATCTACAGCACAGAAACCTGTTGAGTCACATATCATGTGGTATCAGTTCAAGGACTGCATGGTTTGCAGTATATGTATGAAATCAAGGAACCAGTTACCTCTTCACTGAAGAACTTCACTTTGCCAGAAGTGGACACTTTTGTGAGCAATGGGGTGCACTGGCACTGAGAAGAAATACCTCATAAAGTTTGATGTCGATTATAACACAACGGCTGCACTCAGCAGTATTGAGAACTAGGAGTACACGATTCAGCAGACAGCAAAGCAGAAGCAGCTTGCTTTAATGGGTATCATAAAGAAGTGAACTAGATTACACTTTTAATGCAGTACTGTACTAATTTAGTGCATTTAAAATCAACAGCTCCATAAATTTTCATTTTTTCATTACACATTTTCCTTGGTTTTACGTTTATTTGAACGGACCTTCAAAAATGTAAAATCAAAGTTTCACTGCATATCTTCCACTTTAAGCACCACCTTCAGTACAGTTATTTCTTGTGCAAGGTAGTACCCATTTACCAGTAAGTCTCTTTTGCTATGACACTGGAATGTATTGTTACAACTATTTTCAACACAAATTCCATACTATATTTTGCTTGCCTACCCACTCCTCTATAGACAACCTATCTTTCAGAGCCAGCTTGGTCATTGTCCAGTTAGTTAGTAATTAGGGTAAGATATGAGCTACTGCCAAAAGGGGCACACATTTGAAGTTGTGTTTGAAATAAAGATTTATTCAATTTCTGGTCATAGTCATTATCTACTTCAGTCACTGATACTGTGGACAGAATAAATTCTGTAACTCTCTTCATATTGCATTCTCTTAATACTCTAATGTTATTTTTATCAATTAACTAAACCACATTTTTATTATAATTAAATTTATTTGCCCATGTTCTTGACTTAATCACAATGATTTACCAATTCTGTGAATAGCACTCTTATTTTGTACTTGACAGTTTCTGGATCTTGGTCTAGAAACTGACTTTTATTAGGTTTCTTTTTTTGTGGTTTTCCAGAGTCTCCAGATAAATGCCAAACAGTATCTCAAACTGCAGCCAGAACAACTTTTTCTGCATCTTTCTAATTCATTCTTCACAATCATCCCAGCATTCAACACTAAAAAGTATGTGGTACATTGACATTGTATGAACACCACAGAAATGAATCTTCATTTACTGAGCACGAGAAATGGCAAATTATAACTGAAATTTTGAAGCACTTTTCAATCTACTTAATTACAGGTTCCACATTATGAGTTTTGTTTGTTTGTTTGTTTGTTTGTTTGTTTGTTTGTTTCTTTCTTTCTTTCTTTCTTTCTTTCCTTCCTTCCTTCCTCCCTTTTTTCCCCTTTCTTCTTCTTCTTCTTTTTTTTGAGAGGGAGTGGGGGCTTTGACATTTATCCTTTAGACTATGAACATGAATTAAATACTTCTGTCATCAAGCCAGCCGTGTTTGAAGAGACTGTAATTAATGTACAACCACTAACATGTAAATCTTTGCAGGACTTTTTTAAGTGATACCCTGACATTTCACTTCCTACATACTTACTGGTCCAGATATCATGAACCAGTATGGAAACATTTCGTATAACAATACTCAGAAAATATATCATCCAATTAAATATTGTATTTCATGGAAACAAAATAACATTCTATCTTACAGAAAATAATAATTTATCTTTTTACAGTAAATTATACAGATGTCAATATGAAAGTTGGTATCAATATTTTATCATTAAATTCAATTTTTTTTGTTTTGTTGACATTGAACTGCTAAGGGCAATGCTTCTGTTGCATCACTTCAATGAAATTCTACTTCTAATTGTTTCAAGATTTTGCAGTCACACATACAAGACCACTTATGCAGCCTATTATCACATGAGTGCCCATACTGGATAGTTGTAACAAACAATTATTTGTTAATATTAACACCAAAATATTTATTGAATATCACACTGTATTACCAGTACTTACTGACATCCCAAATCTATGATCTGTTTGAATCATGAATACAAACACTGTAGTGTAACAGTAACAATATTTACTGCTTCTAAGTGCTATTCTATTTTTACCAAGACTACAGGAACTCTACTGCTCTAAATCTGGAATGACAGGTTCAGAGTACAAGTTTACACATACAAACATACAAAGCAGTATGGAAAGTAATGTGACAGATCTTAAATGCCAGCGAAGAAATTACCCAACAGGAAATGAACTCACAAGATATTCACGGACAGCTGGCTATTGAAGTTCTGGTAATGTAAGATGCTGCTTTTTCAATACATTTTTGAGAAACATAAAACTACGAATGAAGCCAATCAACTACTGAAACCACACTATTTTCTGTACTGGAACTGACTGTGTCTGGTTCTCATGGATGGAATTGCTGAGGGTCCGTCACATGTTACAGGCTGGGAAAAAAATAGTTGGTGACTGAAATTCTGGACGCTGTCCACCCATTCAGGCTAAAGAAAAAAAACCCACAAAATTTTGGAGGCTGCATCTGCCTCCATCCTCAGGTATAAAGGAGAAGGAAGAGAACCTATTCTAGTGGGCCCTGTGCAGGGACTGAGGCCAGCTCTTTCTCGCCTTTTCCCTCTCCACCTGATGACTGAGGCAGATTCAGCTTCCAGCATGCTGTGTTATTGTTTTTGGCCTGAGATAATCAACAATGTCCAGATCCCACTGCCAAAATCCTTGAAAAATAGTTTCCTTACGGTCGCAGCATGTGTGAACAAAGTGGCTCATAATCACACTTCACAAGTGGGAGAATTTAAAGTGCATTTTAAAAAATTAAATTCATGAATTGGGAAATGGACTCAAGAAGGCCAACTGCTCTACATGACGTAAAGTACAAAATGTCCCAATATTATGAATTATGAAACAACTACCAACTCATTATGTGAAGTGAATACTCTCCAACTTAACAAGCATAACTTCATGTTATTTAGTCACAAAACATTAAACTCTTTTAAACGATGGGACCTTCCTGGGTGATCATTCTGTAGAATATGAGAGTGAATAAAATGAAAGTCTTGGAAGTGCAAAAGGGAAACTGAGACCGCACTGAGCGGAGCTGTAGGCACAGTAAATCATCAGCAGGGTTAGAAGCATGAATTGTGTATGGTAGATCTGGCAACACGTTGAGAAATGATGAAGCTGTACCAAACCTATTTGCACTAAAATAGCTAGTAACAAAACAGGCAATGTGTGCATAATGTAAAACTGTGGCACATTCATGTGACAGTCGTTGCTGTGGAAATACAACAATGCATTTTATGTTGTTTCCACATTGTATCATAAATGGCACACTTTTTCAGAAAAAAAAATTATTGAAGAAAAATGTGTTTTGATTTTTTTATAGCTTTGTCTAAAACTTCTCATTCCAAGAACAATTCAGAGAGATGTTATCATACATGTGCACAATGCTTCACAAAAAGTCCATTATTCTCATCAGATTTTAATCAACCTTGAATTTTCTTGAAAGATTTTTGAACAATTCTCACAAAAATGAAACTTCATGAAAATGCATCCAGTGGGATATGAGTTGTTCCATGCAGACAGGCAGACATGACAAAGCTAATAGTAACTTTTCACAATTTTGCAAACACACATAAAATTATTAAGGTTTCATTTGACTCACCTACATAAATAAAATAAAATCAAGGAATTTCTCACTGGCTGGTAAGCACTGAAAGAGAATGCAAGACAAAGGCTCTGTTCCAATACACAGAAATCAGTCAATATACTTTTTACTTTCCTTTGTATGTTGTACTTGAAATACCATGATTTTTGCTCTCATTCTACACAAGAAGGTTTGTATTCCATTAATATACTCTTGAAGATTGTTGGAAACCTAAAGACACATGAACAATACACATTACAACAAATTAAACATCAACAAAAGCTTTCACATGAATATCAGCTTATTCTCCTTGTTTACATTTGTAGTCCAGTGCCACAGCAGCCAGGACGTGAGCAATTCAGTGAACAAGAGAGGAACTTCAATAAAGAAACCAGAGCAACTGATAATGACTCCACAAATAGAATACATAATAACATCAAGAAAACGAAGGGCAATTATGTAGTGTGTAAATTCATTACCTGTTATCAAAGTGTCATATCACATGCATGTCCAGTATGTCAGTAAAAGCGTGTCGAATGGTGTAGTTCGACCCTTCAATTGCCAGTCACTGTTACAATCAAAGGTCACACATTCAAGCTGAATTCTGTTCGTAATTCAAAATGTGAACAGATTAATATGAAATCACAGTCATGCTTAAAATGCTATTCACTTACACCTCACTTCAGAGTACAGGAGGAGGAGGAGGAGGAGGAGGAGGAGGAGGAGGAGGAGGAGGAGGAAGAGGAGGAGGAGGAGGAGGAGGGGTTGTTGTTGTTGGTTGGTGGTGGTGGTGGTGGTGGTGGTGGTGGTGTCGGCAGTGGCGGTGGTGAAGTTTATGTAAGTACTAAATGAATATCAAAAGCAACGCAATGCTATGTATGTTCTGAAGGGTGACAGCTTCCAGTGTTACCAGCCTTGAAAAAAATGAAGCAAACGTCAAGAGTTACAGGATAACCTTTAGGTCACATAATATATCAAATGTGAAAATGAATGGGAAAGAAAAAAAGAAAGAAATGAGGAAAGGAAGAGCAAAGGCACAGTCACAAGAAATATATAATACAGCACAGGAAAGAGAAAGACTAGCAAATAATCAGAATTACTGTTGGACAGCTCATCTCTATATGTTTGATCTTCATAGGCAATGTCTAGTCAGGTCTGATCTTGAGCATACTTTCACTGTTCAAGAAGTTACAATTTCCACTTTAGCTAATCATACAAGAACATATTTAAAGTTGGCCCATTTGATTGCAATGTCTGCACTGGTGTACAACTTTCTGTGTAATGACTATGACACTGACTCGGCACAAGAAGTGGGCAATTGTGATAAAAGACAAAGTGGTGAGTAGTCTCCCAGAAGCAAGTAAAAACTACTGTTGGAATCAGTCACTTCCTAGCCTTTTGTCTGGATGAGCCTCTCATGAAACTGTTGCACACTGCTGAGTGATTTTCAGCATTAATGTGTGATATTATCTATGCGTATGTTGTAGAACTGGGGGAGCATGAGACCATAACCACAGAAATGGGATGTCAAGATAACTAATTGCAGCAACAGATGCATGAAGTCTGTACAAGTGTGCTTGTGTAGTTCATTAAAGTTTACAATTGCCATTATAAAACACCAGGAATCTATTATAAAAATAATCTGTGTTACATCCCACCCTCATTTAACCTTGAAAATTGTGGGTAAGAAGAGGGACATCATGCCAATAAACACAAACCAGGGTAATGAGAATAAAAAATACAACCAAATTTTCAAATTTCAAGTTCAGGGATGATAAATAGCCTGGTACGTTTTACATTGTTTCTTATATTTGAGACTTTTGACACTCGAATTGTAGTTCAGTTTGAATTTGACACATGGCAGAGGAGACTTAATTTCCTTAATTTCAAAACAAATTTTCATGCTGGAAAGCCAAAGTAATTCCTTTCAAGGGTGTAAAAACAGCGAAGGTTATTACACTTGTGGTTAAACTGACAATGAAGAAAGACCGTGATTATTACTGAGGACTAATACAGTGAAACCCTGTTAAGAAAACTTTGAAAATTCCTAGAAAATCCTACTCCTTAAGCAGGAAATTTCTTAAAAGGGTAATTTTAATGAAATGGGAGAATTTTGGTGCTTTTTTTATCCCGACTTCTTAGGCGGGAAATTTTCTTAACCGGGTTTTTCTTAAGCGAGTTTCACTGTATATGAATGAATGTGAACATGCACAAAACCATTTGCACAAAGTGGGCAAAGGATGAGTAGAACTTGTTAATTATAACACGTACAAAGAAAATTGTGACAGTAATTATCTTCTAAGGGATTTGCCAATCATATATGATCCATTCACTAAAAATCATGACTTTCAAATGAAGTATGTTTCAGAACCCTACATGCACTGATATTAGACCTTTGATATGTGGTTTGTGGAGTCATTCTTCCTTATTAACACTTAACAACACTGACATATTAACAAATGCTGACACCTGTAATGTACAATATTTATACAGAACACATGAAACATGAATACATAGTGGAAACTATAATACATTTCGCTGTTGAGACTGGAACAGAAAGGCCACAGCCCGACCTATATTTACATATCTGTAATGCAGGAGGACGCTGGACAAGGTTGAACATATCACATGTAAATTTATATGTTATATGCAACTCTTTTGCAAAGGAACAGTCATTCTATGTGAACACAGAGTGACGAATATTCACATACATTTATAAGCGTCATGTTTCATGTACAAATGTTTTGTCACATTTGTTTTCACTACTATCTGTATACACCATGACCATATTCCATGAGGTTTTCTAGCATATAATGACTAAGTCAGGTTAAACTTGAAAGTATTTTATTAAAATGATTATGGTGTTCTGTGAGGTGAAATTTTGCAGGTAGATGCTACATCGTGTCATATCAGACACAACCATATTTTCACAGATATAGATGCTGAAATCCCACACCTGATATCATTGTTCACATTGCAAGTGTCTTTATCTGAACAGGCAAATAAATATTCACACCAAAATAACTTACAACTTTTTAGTTAAATAAAATTAGCAATACTAGAAACCATATGGTGTATGGACATAGTTACATACAAAGAAACTCTTGTACTCAAGCAAAGACATGAAGTTACAACAGTACTGTCCACTGAAAAAGGTTCAGCAGACAAAATATTTTCTTTTCTTATTTGCACGCCTTTATTCACTGAGAACTGTGTTCCAAGCACCAACCTTTAAGTATGTACATACACTTAACATATTGTAAAACTTTCTACAACTATTGTACACTTACCAGTTTCCTTACAGTTACTTTGATTCTGTTGCTGTTTGTATGAATTCAATAATTCTTCACTAAACAACTGCTTTGATTCACAACAACGTACTGCACCCTGACTGCCACACAAACTAGATTAAAAATTCATGCTGACATCTTTCACATACTATCTTCCATCTTCACCAGTTCCCCACCAGCCTCCAGACTAGGACATAATAACAACTAAGGGTAAATCCTGTCGGGCGTTTCACCCAGGTTGAGCTCTTCCAGACCACCACTTTGCCTGTCACGTTGGAATGTCTTCCAGCAGCAGAAGTGACTAGATTCGTTATAGGACATGGACTGTCAGAGTTTGTCAGATGGAAGACGGGTTGATGTACGATGTGGTGAATGCCCACCAACACTTCGTTCTGATGACCCAATTCCACCCATAAGTGGATACGATGTGGCTCGTTTTGCAGACCTGTGAAAACAGGCATATAATGGCACCCATATAAACATGTTGTTGCATAACTGGTGCTTATGCTCAATAAGTATTATTGTGTATATTCTGATCACAGATTTCAGGTGACATGTCCACGGTCTACTGCAGTAACTATTATGACTGAAGGTACTCTTACAAAAAATTTTCTTCAGGGGATTACACAATGTTATACAATATCCTTTCTACTTATGACCTGTCTTTTGTATGTAAAGATATGTCTGTAAATGCTGCAGACATTAGTCTCAGTGCTGTTGTTCCAGATGCTATGGAACAAGCATCATTAGAAAGCCACAGTTGTACCACTAGTCTTCTAGTTCCCATCTGGATACAGGTTGTTCTGAAGTTCTTCCTTGGAATGTCGGAGACTTTCATATACTCGTATTTAATGTTGACTTTATGCAAAACTGTCTTTCTGTTACACATGTGTCAGCTGCTGATGTGTGTAGATACAATGATATATTTAGCAAACACTTTCCCTTAATCAGATCTTATATTGGCTGTTGTGCTTCTTATTGATTAAATGTGTTATTGCAGGTGTAACTGCGTCACAAATGCGCAATTTTTTTCACTTAAAATATGACTTCTTGTTTAAATGAACAGTATTGTTTTATTTCATGCTGTCTGGAGTTTTGTTCTTCGCTAGCTTTTGTTTGTTCTAGGTTCTAGTCAGAAAAAAAAAGTGAAGGGAATATCATCACCTCATCACTGCTCTTGTTTTTATCAACAACAGTGTAATAACAACAATAGCAATAACAATATTACTGCAAACCAATGAAAAAGATTATGACTAACCAGTCATGAGAAACATAATTGGTGATAATCAGGAATGAGGATGTGAAAAAACTTTATGGTTCAAAAGAGTATGGAGCTCCTCTTTGAAGTGAGGGATAACACTTTTAATACGCATAAACAGCCACCTTGAATGTAACAACATACATATCAGGAACCACAGACAATGACAGGTTGATAAATAAGACAATGAGAGAAATATATGTTCGTTTGATGAAACACTGCTGAATGGTTTGGCCACACTATGCTATCGGCCAGTAATGTAATATAAACAGCAGCTTCAGGCACAGATATTAAGTTACGAAAGTATAAGTAAGTGTAAGATGATGTACAGAAAGTGGAACTAAAGAAAACAGAAATAGTCAAGGGAGAAGAAACACTGTTGCTTTGTACAATGACAAGCTACATGAGTTAAAATGTAAAATTTGAGATTGTCAGAGCAGTGTTGCTGCAGTTCTAGGTCTTCGGGGATGTGATGCTGACTCACTGAGCAAGTAGCTCCTGATGTCTTGAAGGGTCATAGAGCCTTCACTTTCCAGGTCCCGCAGTCCAAGAACCTTGACCCTGCAGCTGAAGGAAGTTTTCCTTCAAAACACTGAGAAATACTTGCTCAATTACACAGTATCACATTCCCGCAAATCTGAATCTTCAAGAGTGGAAATACATATTCATGAATTGCACTGATGGTAGCTGAGCCCACTTCTCATGGAACTCAAAAAGTTCATTAATATGGTTACCACACCTTGGATAAGTTGCTACATTGAGATTAGCAATAGTCATATAATATAACATAACATAATATAATGTTCCATTTTCATTAAAGGTGCTACAGGTCCAACATGGTGCAAATGCACAAAGACAATAATTTATAATAATTCTGTACCCAATAGTATTCTACTGAGAATACCAAATTCTGTAAACAAGTGATAAAAAAATTTCAGATATGAATATTTTCAAATGTAATAAAAAGTTTTTACAAACTGTAGTATTACAGAAATGGAGAAATGCTACATCAGAGTCCCTGTGCGAAGTGTACTGGCATTAAATGAGAAACCAAACTTGGATAGTTACCATCGATACTGCACCTGTTTCTTTATCTCTGCTACACATGACTAATGTAAACTTTTCTCTTTATGTAGAGGCTGTTGCCACGAGCAGGGGAAGTGGAGGCAGTCTCATTGCTGAAACAAATCAGGACCACTCCATTCACACCCCCCCACAAACATAAACAATGCCATCTGGTGCAAGCACTGCTTCACATGTACCCTACAGAACGCCCTTGAGTTTACTACATATTCACATTTGTGCATGCTGGTATGCCTGTTTCCTTCAAATTTAAAACACATAAAACATTACAGACTTTGTAATAAATGACATGCTTCCAATTACTCTGTTCAGAAATTTTACAAACATTGAAATAACACAAATTTTTAACTGCATTTTTTAATGTTTTTGTGCTTTATAAATGCACTGCATGAGGCTATGCCAACAGAAACAGTAGCCATTCTATATTTTTGTCAAGAAATTATTGATGTGTAAGCTGGTGTGTTGATACTTCATGACAATGCAAGACCTCAGATCCCACAAACTATAAAGAATGTTTTCACCAATTACAAGTGAGAGGCACTGCCCCACCCATTTATAGTCCTCATCTGATTGCTCCTGACTTTGATCCCTTCCAAAACCTGAAAGAACCGCTGTGTGGCCAACAATTTAAGTCTCCAGAAACAACGAATACAGCTGCAAACTGATGTATCAGAAGTTTGAATTGAGTGAACAATTAAATGGTATATAAAAATTACCAGAGTGTTGGGCCACTTTCATAAGGCATGAAGGGGACTGCAATGGAGGATTTTAATGTAAGCTGTGGAATCACACAAAACACATTCAAATTGAAAAATGTTGTGCATTACTTTTTGGATAACATAATATTCAGGTATTTCACATGCACAGGAGGCTGACCATGAACAACACATTAAAACTTTCTCTAAAGAATGAAGACCCATAACTAACTGAAACTAATGTACTGTAATTAGACGAAGAAGAAAGGAAAGCCATAAAATACGGAGAAGAATATTTTACTTCATTAATGCATAGCTCTTGCCTAAGTTTCCTCCTACAGTGCAGCTCCTGAAGCTGATCAAGCTGGCCACCCCTGTTTCATGATATTGCCACTAAAAATGCTGCTTGTAATGTAGCACACAGAAATAAATTCAGTATTGTGTCTTGGAACTGCTTAATGCACTGAAAGCTGTGCTTTTCACCAGACAAGGACACAGTATGGGAGCAGGTAAAACAAAATGGACACAACTTATTACATAAAGATAATCTTTTGGGATCTTTCACCACAGTAAAAATATGTCCCTGATTTCATGCAGTGCTCAATATAAAAAACAGGAGAGGTAGGGAACAAAAAAAAAACAACAAAAATTCTTGTAAACACATAAAAAACAACCAACTGATGGTGTTTCAGAGTCCAGACTTACTAACCAAGGATAACAAACTGATATCCAAGCCAGCCATACAGCCTGCACACTCTGACACCATACTCCTCTTCCATGAATCTGTTAGTCATAGCATTTCATTTGATCTGAATTACACCCTGAAACAACAGGAATTGACCCCAACACATTCTAAATACAGCATGCCTGCAAAATAAGGTAATGGTGTTCAACCTATGATCTGAAAAAGCCTGCCAGGAAATGCTAACCTGGAGCACAAGATAAACACAATCAGATTGACAACACACTGTTCCTTACAGTTCCATCTTCACACTAAAAGCTGAAGTAATTTCAATTTTAATTTCATTTTTACCACTGCCTGCAGTGCTTAAACATTACATTAATGATAAATTTTGATACTTCAGTTCATCCTTGCACACAAAAAAATAGTACAAGATGCTAACAAACAAATACATGCAATTTTGGTATGAGTTATCTTGACTTTGAAATTAGGCAAAGATAAGTGACGACTTTCGCTTAAGCACAGTGATGCAGCACAACAGTCAAACAAAAGCACATGTTCCCACAAGAATGGGAGGGACAGGCAGCCCCCACATGTCTTACCACTTATAGTAGTTGTTGACATGCCTCAATAAAAACTTTAAATGACCTCTGTTCTTCTTATGACCTTGCAACCTAAGGTTGGACACCACTGAAATAGGGCAAAACAAGAATTCTGACTAATATTTAAAAGTATGCAAGTTAATTCAAGGAAAATGGAATAAGATGACAGAAGGTTAAATTATGGGAAACCTCATTACAGCATACTTCACATCAACATGTAAGTATATAGAAAGAACGAAGGCAAAGAACAGTAATTTTTAGTACCATATACATTTATAAAATAATGCAAATTTTATTAATTAATTTATAACTAAAGTAAATTTCATTACTTTCCAACAAAAACTAAACACACACATTAAGCCTTTCAGCTGCACAGACTTCACTATATCATAAATTCCATTACCTTCATTTAAATGTGTTTTGTGAAAGAAACATGTTGTAATACTTAACTGATTCCTGGCTGTAAAGTGCAACACAGAAATTTCCCTGTTCATATTCTCTTTGTATGGGTAATCAGAAGAAGCATTACAAAAATTGACAACACTCACATCGCTGTTACCATCTACATCAGATGGGCAGTTACTACAGAATGTTGATGAATGCACAACCTGTGTTGTACGTAAAATATACTTGTGCTAATAAACAAAGTAATAAAATGTAATTAATTAAATAGACACAGGTTATGTTGACAATATGAGAAAAGCAAAGACTTTTCTACTTTTTGTTCTTTCTTCCTTAGCTTTTGCGAAATAGTTATCTTTATCTAAACAAAAGTTATTTTTATTTTACTTATTTCTAATCCCAATTTCAACATAAATCATTGTCAGAAAGGTGCCCAGAAGTATGTGGTAGTGAGATTTCATTGTATGAGCTTCAAACAAAAATTTAATTCAGGAACCTAATTCATAATCGAGGGAAAATGAAGTAACAATTCTACAATACAAACCAAAGACAAGGAATTATGTTGTTTGTAACACAAAATGTTCACAACACAGACAGCCTTTAAATTCTTCTTCCACTAGACCCTCTACATTTCCTATCTCTTGCCCGCTCTGTATCAAGTTAGAAAGGGAAAACTTTCCCAGCATAACATAAATTTTCCTCACCTTCTTCTTCTGAGGGAAGCATTCTGTCCAGGCAAACCAAAGCAACCTCTAGGGATAACCATCCTAGCATTTCCTTGTGCAGGCCGTGAGCCACCATGTGCCAACAGGGTGGTCAAGTGGGCAGCATATCCATCCTGCAGCACTGTTGCTAGGGTGTGATGCTTTTTGGACACCTTTCCCACAATGAAGATCTGTCTTGCTCTCAGTCCAATTGAAGTGTACACACTGATGTCTTTACTGCTGCCATATGCTACATGTATCACCAGCCCATGTTCCTGTACCACAGACAGACCATCTTAATAGAACATAAGTGACAACTGTCTGAGGGACTACAGAACATAACTTCCAAGAATTAGAAGTGATGCTGGAGCATAAAAAAATGTTAATTTTGGGATATTTGCATATTTATGAAGTAAGCATGCTCTCCCAGCAGCAATGTTGTCAAACCTAAGCCTCAAAATGTATATCATTTCATGTAAGAATTGGCATAAAAATGGCACAAAGCCTGAAGAGATCAAATAAAACATTTGGAAAAATCAAATATGTATTAATTGTCAACATACATTTGACAGAACAGCTTATTTTTCTAGTCAGAATTGCTTGTGTTTGTTTAGCTACAACAGCTTGTGTCTAGTACATACTTGTATGAGGTTCTTAAGATAAGTTGCCTTATGTCCCAAAGGGTCTGTAGATAAGCCATCAGCAAAAGACACCAGTCCATGTGGAAAGTTGTGCTGTGAGAGCCAGGAGACAACCTTCTGCTGCTGCATGTCGGGCCGGCCTGTAATATATATGATCAGGTACCCCAGTTCCTGCCAGTGCCTGAAACAGTTAAGATGGGTTGTCATGGTGACAACATGCACATCTGCCATTCTACTGTGTTATCTCAGAGAATAATATAAAATTACATGATGAAATATGATTCAAGAGCAAGTTGTAGCACACCACAAAGCTGATACATAAGATCTTACTGCTGCCAGAAAACATCAAATATGTTTCATACATAATTTATGTGTGTGTGTTTATATAGATATATATATATATATATATATATATATACACACACACACACATGTATATATGTAACTAACTGCCACTCAATGGGGCAGAGTTCTTCTTGAGAAACTGAGTCACTCACCCAGTGAAGAAATTTCCGTCTTTTACAAAATGAAAGTTTCATTATTATGTTTTCAACAGCCCATTACTAGACCCTATTCTGAGCTACGTGAATGAAGCCCACTTTGTACACTACATTTTAATAATATTCTTCTTGTTTTCCCATGTGGTCCCTTCATCATGAGATTCCAAATGCTGTACTTATTTGGTATGTCTAAAGGTTTGCTGCTAAAGGGTGTTATTATACTGATACATATACTGGACATTTTCCAACATCTTGGTTCTTGTTAAAACACAGTTTCAAAGCTGGCTCTATTTCTGTCATCTCACTGTAGGGATCAGTTTAGCCTAATGGACCAAACAGAGTTGATTCCATATTCATATTTCTTACCTGAAGCCAGAAGCAAACTCAGATTCTGAAACGTGGTTTATCAAAAAATAAGATGCTCTAGCCCATCTCCAAACTAAAACAATTTTGAGACGTCAGGTTCTCGTAACAATGACTGGGAAGAACATTCTCTTCCAAGAAGTGATGCCAAGTAGTCTGGTAGAAATTTACCAACATTTTGAAGGAACTTGCTGTCTCCATATTCAGCGTAAAAGAAAGAGGCAGAAGGGTCGTCAAAAATGTAAGAAAATTCCAACCAGACTGTGTATGTAATGCCAAAACTGTGTTCAGCTGCTGAATATAGAGAAGTGTACCCTATTAAAGTACACACTGGCAGTTAGGATCATGAAATCTCACTTCCTGACTGTGTATGTAATGCTGAAGCTGTGTTCAGTTGCTGTAGATACGCCAATGGAATCCAATTAAAACATACTGGAGCTTAGCATTGCAAAATCTCACTTACTTGCTGCATTTGGAACCCTGGAATAAGTCTTTGGCTGCTGTATATGCAGCAATGATATACCTTAAAAATGTGGAATAGCCCTTCCATTGTGAAATCTCAATCACTGCATTTGGTATGCTGGAGTATGTATTCACCTGTAGCATATACAGCAATGGTGTCCCTTAAAACTGTGAAATGGAGATTGGCATTGCAAAATCTGACTTCCTTACCATGTGTGAAATGCTGTAGAGCATTAAATTCCTTCAGCCATATTTGTAACACGATTAGTGGTTATGTGAGATGAAAGCTGGTAACACAGGTCACAGAGGGAGTTGGGGGGGCACAAGTAGGCATGCAAGCAGCGAAGCAGGAAGTCACGATGCACTGTGATCATAAACAACAAGTTACATTTTTATGAAGGTGTAGCCAAAAGCTTGTGAACTCACTTCTAAGACCGAGACTGGCAAGTAGCACAGCTTCTGCCATTAGGTGCCACAATAGTGCTATCTTCTAAGTCAGTGTAGTGAGTTCTGTAGCTACAACTCTCTGTACTGCATCTTAATGGGGTGTTTATTGTTGTGTGTGTTAAATGCAATCTGCATTTGCTAATGAAAGAACAATGCGTATGCATTAAGTTGTGCTTCAAAGTTGGAGAAACTGCACTGGGAATGCATCAAATAATCCAAACAGCTTTCAGTGACAATGCCATGGGAAGAACACAGACTTTTGAATCCCCCCCCCGTTCCAATGTGGAGACTTCAGTTGAAAACTGTGTGTACTGAGATCAAGCCTCTGCATGTTGCACAGATGAAAACAGAGAAAGTTCACAAAATTGTTAATGAAGGCCAATGAAGTACCATTTTGGAGATCACTGGCAGATTAGAACTCTTGTATGGTATATGCTACCGAATTCTAAGGCAGGACTTAACCATGCAGCAGATCTTTGCGAGATGTGTGCCTTGGTTTCTCACTGATGAGCAGAACCAGCAAAATCATTTTGGTCACTGAAAACATGGCTGTGATCTCCAAACCTCCTTACTTGTCTGATTTGGCTCCTTGTGCCTGTCTCTTGTTTATAAGCATAAAATCACAGCTATGAAGGCACAATTTCAAGTCCTGAAATTTCAGGAATATTCACTGATCATCGTACATGTGATTCCAAAAAGTCAGTTTCAATGGCGTTTCTAGCAGCAGCAGAAATGCATAAACTCAGACGGGGACTATTCTAAAGGGGAAAGCAATGAATAATAATGAACATAAGCATATATTTCATCATCAATTCAGTCCAGAAACTTATGGATACACCCTCACATACACATATATACTAGATAAGAGAGATGACAGTTATGTTGGAAGCCATGTGATATGAGACAAGCAGCTCAATAGATAAGAAAAACTGACAGGAGGTTCCATCAAAACAGAAGGCAATAAGAACTCCCAAAGATAATATTACTTACCGCACAATATCAACAGCGCCTGCCCTCACTTTAGGGTCACGTCCTGTTACAGACATGCTGGCTGTGAATGATCCATCAATACTGAACACAACACATTCTGTCTTGGGAGGAACCACTGCCATGTAGAAATCCACTGAAGTGTGATCCCCTCTGAATAAAAATATAAAAAATAAAAATAAAAAAATAAAAAAAATCACATTAAATCCATGAACAAGAAAAACTGTACAAAAGAAATGTCTCTTACAGATGAGATATACCAGATCACACAAGACGAAGCACACGTATACTGGTTGCGAGCTTATTGACAGACATCAATATCATGGAATAACACGCTGCTTCCATCTTTAGGGACAAAGTGTGTTTTGTATGAACACTGTATTTGCCTCTCATTTTATTTCTCCAATACCAGCATGAAAAATTCTTACATTAACTCCATTTTATATCATCAACAAACACTGAAAACATACTGCTTTGAAGTGCAAATTACTTTCTGAAATAAATCAATTTTCTAAGTCATCCCAAACACTTTATGATGGAATGGCATAGCTAGGGTGGGGAAAGTTGTGCGGCTGTCCTGGGCAGCAGGCTCCAAGGTATAACAAAATGAATACTTAAGGAAAATCAATAAATGATAGTGATGTTTTTAAAGTCTGTAAATCCTGTTTGGGGTGGCCATTGTGATTACTCATCCCCAGCATAAAAAAACCTAGCTATGCTACTGGGACTATGGACCTCCTAATATCCCACAACCGATTCCATCTTCTAAAAATAAAAATAGAATAACCACTTTACTGGGTACAAGATATGTTTAAACAAAGTACAATAAATGAAATTCATAAAGTATTTATGCATTTACAGAGTTAACTGGACAGCATGCAGCATTCTTACCTTACAACCATTTTTATAGGATACATGCCATAACCAAGGGCACTATCTTCTGGAAAAGTGTATGTAATACGGCCAGTCTTGTCTGTTACTTCAGTGGCTACAAGCAACCACTCTCCAGCTGGTACATCTTTCATCACATAGATATCAACTTTTTCCCCTGAAAATATGTACAGTATACTTATACTGCTAGGACAAGCGAGCGAGACAGAGAGAGAGAGAGAGAGCGAGAGAGAGAGAGAGAGAGAGACGAGGAGGAGGAAGCACAACATGTGAGATTTCAGGCTTCTGCTACAGTGTAGATAAGGTCTTCGCCTTTGTGGGTGGTTACCCAGTGACCAACATTTTGGGACAGCCTAACGATCCCACCTTCAGGGGGCCTGGACTGCTTGACCATTGAAGGTAGGGCCCATACGCTGTCTTGAAATGTCAGTAAACAACTACCAACATATACTGTGTAAGAAGACAGAAGAGCAAAGATCTCATCAACTACAGCATCATTCAGCGATTCTGACATCTTCTCATTGTGCATTACATACATGATGCACGAAAACAAATACCTTATTATCAAATTTAACAACAGAATGGCATGCTGTGTGCATACTCTGCAGTTGGAAACAACTAATCTGAGTGGTCTCTGTTGGACTAACGCAATGTGTCTCAAAAGATTAGGAAGTTTTGCTCCAAAAATTTCTTATTTTTTCTAAGAGACCATCCAGGAGGTAAAGTGAAATGAATTAAACCCCCCACTGTCCTTCCTAGGTCTTATAATTTTCCACTTACCACAGTGAAGCAAACCAAGTTATTGAAAAAAGGAAACTCTCATTCAAAAGTCCTACTGTTTATACATGTTACTATAAAAATGTATGTAAAGCGACAACTATGTGTGCAACCAAAACGTTGTGCACTGCTGCAATATCAACTGACACATACAACTTGATGACCAGCCAGTGCTGCTCCCACCTCACAGGCTTACACAGCAAGCACGTTATTTATATATATATATCACCTCCAATGGCATACTATTCATGTTGCCTATCGCAACAACTGGTCAAACAGTGCCTACTGCATTGAAGTCTGAAACCAAAACAGCAGATGGAATCAAACCAGACTTGCAGGCAGTGTTACTAGTGGCTGTAACACAGGGCCAGTTTGTACAGTCTCATGATTTCAGGCATTGGAAATCAGTATACTGGTCTATAAAATATGAAGGTGGAATGCTTGAATGGCTGTTTGTTTTGGAACAATGATTTTATAGTGGATATTCTTTTGACATAAAAAAACCACCAAAATTTTGATCTCTTATCTTGGTAACCACAATCTTTGTCTTGAGCAGCTGTCCACTTTTCAATTAGTAACTACATTTTGTGTCCGGTCATACTACAGGACCCCAAGTCTCACAATCTGTCACTATTTTCTTCCCCAAATATTTGAATTCTCCCAACAATATTGGTAAAAAAAATACGACAAATTTAATAGTCAAATTTTTGATCGAAATCAATCCCACAATTTCTCTGTTCATGTTTCAATCTTCTGTCTTTTGAAGAGTCAATTGGAAGGCATTTCATGCCATTTAAAAAATATTCCACATTCTTATCAGATATTGAAGTTGTCAGATGCCTGAATTTCCCATTGTGTGTAACATCTTCACAGTGATCTCAAATACCTCTAATCCAGACAGAACTGTGTTGTCTCCAATTTTACCAAAAACTTAATTATGATCCTAAACAATTTATAATACACATTTTAGTTTAGCAAACAAAATGCTCCATCAACAAAATGCTGAAACAAAACTGCTGCACCATGTTGCCTCATGATCTAACATACAGCAATTCACCAATGCTGCCAAATGTGGTACAAAAGCATCGGCGTGATTATTTGGCAGATATCTTATTTAACATACAGCAGTTTACACTTTTTCTGGTGTGAAATCACTTTGTACAGTGTCATCAGTATGATGTCTTATAACTATTACTTTTAATATTTTCAGCTGTGATATCTCTTGCTATATAATTACCTAGCTGAAACAGTTTGCAATAACAGGAACTCCATAAAGTGTAACATGATCATTAAGCTCACCTGCCAAAGTAATCATATCAAGAGGCCCATACATGAAGCGTGCCAACAGAACCTGTGCTGCACCTTCTCTTACTATGACATCATTAGCACGATGGTTTGCCGCAACATTCTGAAAAGAAGAAACCTACAATATTAAACTGATCAAACCGACATTCTTATAACAGTGACAGGGTCCGATTCCCTAAGTCTGGTAACAGGAGGTGTGTTATACACAATCTAATGCTTTCAGAGCAAGTGAATTCAATAACACTAGCTAGCCAGGGGAAGTTTTATTGAGGTGGGTTATAGCTTACTTTGTGACACTTCAGACTGCATATCATTGTTGCTAGGATTGATAGTGAATGATGAATTAGAAAGGATCTGGAAGTGGTAATGCCCTAATCAAGGTACTAACAGAGAAATAAATGGTGCAAAAATGTGTATCAAGTATACAAATAAGTACATAAGTCTGTTTTCTATGCCTTGGAATTACTTCTTGCAACTTTCCTGCATTTATGTTTTGACGCTTATACGCCATACCTTAAGTTTCACAGAGGTTCTCTTCTTAATCCACTTTTCTCGTGGTTGACTCGGACTAAAGCTTGCAAGATCCTTTTCTTCATTACCAACTGCTGGCAAGATGTCTACACGACCAAGCTGCAACATAAAATCAATAGTTTCATATAAACTTAATAGTATTCTAACAATACCAGCACTATTGTCCACAATGATTTAAAACCTGTAAATGGTTTACCACTAACTTTGAACTAAAGTTCAGAGTGGACTAAATGCTAGAAATCCAATGCAATTTTGTTTCTAACCCTTTTATTGTCTACTAGTGTACTCTGCATAAGTGCCACCTGCCAAAATACTGGCCACATTCTTTAAAACTAACAACTACAATAGAGTCCACTTGATGCCACTGCAAACTACTGCAATGAGTATCCTGAAGGGCCTCTCATAATTGAGAATAGTATTTAACACTACTAAATTATAATAATTTTTTAACTAATTTTCTATCAGTCATCTGGGATGTACCGTTCCGTACTCCTAGAAGCTCAGCATTGTGGAACGTACATAATATTTTCAACAGAAAAGAAATACAAGAGGGGAGGAAAAACACAGTAACATAAATAAATTTGAGTCCATCTGACTCAAATCCTCACCTGGCGCAGAATAAATGCTATGACATCAGAGGATTCCCAGTAACTGGCATGGAAGAGGTGGGGCAGAGCATTAGTTGGAAAGTTTGCCAGTCCTTCAGGACAATACAGTGCATAGTCAAGCCGCTTTGTGCCCCACCATTTCTGAGTTACTGCAAACACAAAGATCAATTTGGAATGTGTGAACATTACACGAATTTTGAACTGAGTGTAAAAAGAAAACATTACAAACACATGACTTCATCTTCCCAGGGCCATACTCGCATTTTGGCTTGTGAATTCTCACCAAGTCAAAAACCGCTTAAACATGAACCAAAGTCTCTGAATGCTGGAACAAGCATGACAAAGGAGGCCTATTTTAACATCACAAATAACCAGAACATGTGTCAACTCCTTTTTTTTTTTTGATTCTGAGGATGTTACATTATTGGACAGTATATGTATAGAAAAAAGACAAGAAAGAAATTTTAAAATCTTTAAAGATACCAGTGAAAGTAACAGCAACCCCACCCACATTGGTAAAGAATGGGAAAACTGAGTTCTAATATTCATACAGTAATTATTCATTCTGGCCCGAGCCCTTTGGCTTGCTACAGTACAAGTATTTTCATTTATATATACATTTTTATTTATACAAGTATTTACAGTGGAACGTTGATGCATTGTTCCCCTTACCATCGTTTTCCCACAAATTTCGTCTGTCTTGTTTGGTCCCAGAATTAGGCCCATATAAATAACATTGTTTTTTCCCCGCCTCCATCGCTCCTCGAACTATCACTTTACTGTATTGAGCGTTGAAAAATCATGGTCCTGATGCAGCAGTTTCCCACATTGATCACTTTCGGAAAATTGAAACAATGGTTTGGTAGCTTATGAGGGGTGAATGCGTGACGACCTTCAATGAGTTCCAAAAATTGAGAGTGAGCGCATGTGCCATGCTTTCTTAGTGCTGCCAGCTGCAAAGACATTATCTCCATCCTTTTCTTTCAGGCTGCAGTAGCAGTTGAGTGTTTTACTCCCACTCCCATCATTCCCCTCATTTCCCTTATCAAACAGCCGCGTTCCACGTTGGCGCATTGTGCAAATGGCTATTGGCCTAATACACGCAGACAAAAATGAGAAAATAAGATCGACATCTTAGAAGCCATGCACTACACTGTGTCAGACTGGTGGCAAGTAACGAGCAGACCCTTGAATATTGATTTCGAAAAGCTGGCTACAGGCGTGGACAACCCTTAGGCGTTAGTGACGTCGCAATGAGGAATGAAGATGACGATGATGCTTTTCACAACTGGCAAAAGTTCAGTGGCATGGATAATAAGACTTTTGATGACTACGTGTCTGTGGACAGTTACCTGGCGACCAATGGTATTAATACGTTGAAGGAGCTGTGTGAGAGCCTTGTGGGAACAATGAGTGTGGAAGGGGAAGAAGAGGAACGGGAAGATAGTGAACCCGAACCTGAAGTTGTGCCAAAATTTGCCGAAGCATAAGAAGCATTCACAAAAGTCAAATCATTCATCTATGTGCATAGCAACAGCGATGGTGATCGTGACAGTGTTCTAAGTTTGGAGAACTTGTTCTTTAAACTTAATCGCAAAGTTTCTACAAAACAACTGTCAATTGCAGAGTTTTTTTGCCCACAAGAATTAGCCGTTTGAATGAAGCATTGTATCATGTGACTGTCAACAAATAAAGTAATTAAATTTTTCTTATCTATAGTTTCTAATGGTTTCCCACAACTATCACTTTCCCATATTTATAGTTTTTGTTTTCCATCCCCTTCAAAAACAATACATAGAAGTTTCACTGTATTTATTTTTTCTTTTCATTAAAACCACTTTACAAACAACACAGTTTCAAAACAAGTCATGCTATTGTGCTTGGGATACTTACAGGCATTGATTGTTTGAAGTGGTAAAGAGTCAATGACACCTGATACTGTACTCTGTATACTGACTTCTGACATCCGCCGCAGGTGGCAACCTGGTGTGGCAGGGGCTACATTCAAACCTTCTGCAAACATTTGTGGGTTTGCCTGAATTATCTCCACTGCAAGAGAAATGAAACCTATTAATTATACAATGAATTCATAACTTGCCTATAATTATGTATAAAAACCACACAGAAAGACCATATACACCTGTAGTTCAGAACACTGGTTACCTTCACACGAAGGTTATAAAAAATATATTAACAGCCTGCCATTTGCAACTTTTATGAATTTCGTAAGTATTCACTTCACTTGAGGCTCAGGTTTAAAGCTGAAGGAGGATTGTCCATACATGTAGAATGTTTCCCACCCAACTTTACAGCAAACTTAGTATCAGCAGTATTAATTTCAAAACTTTACAAATCCCACAAAAATATACAATCTCCCTAACCAGACCCATGGAAAGATTAAACTGGTTTGTAGCGACTCAGTGCCTCCTTATCCCAGCAGAAGCAGTATTCAGAAAACTCAACCAACACCCAACAAGTATCTACACTCAGATAAAACAAACGACAGTACAGGTACAAGAGGAACAGTGCTAGCAGTAATCATGGTTTCTTTCCTTATTAGGCTTTAACATTTCCTGCACAGCACCACATCAAGATCAATGTTCAAACTGTACAAGTGCTTGTGCTTCACCTGGGAACAATAACGCTACTCACAGAGGTGATACGGTTGTCCATCTCCCAGAGGATACTTCTGGTAGCGGGCAACATTTACAGGTGGCAACATGGAGAATCTTGCTGAGAGAAGAGGCTCAAGCCTAGCAGCCACTGGATCTGTCGGGTGAAACAGGTTGTACACCTGCAGCACCATCGGTCTAGGAATGGGAGCTGCAGAATGAGAGCTTCGTATTAACATTTCCAATCAAATAATTTCTTGCTTCTGTGAATATTAGGTACTAAGGAATCTCACATTTTTACAGTTCAGCTTAATCCCATTTTATTCTGAAAACATCTTCAAAAACTTTCCCGCATGTTTACTTTGTGTAACTAAGGTGCAAATTTTATTTTATTTATTTTGTAACTAGACAACACCTTGAAGACACAGCCATAAACAGGGGGATAATATATAAAACTGATCTTAAAGAAATAAGGTATGAATGTGTGGTGTAGTGTGCACTCAGTTCACCCAGGATAATGTTCAGCAGGCAGATGCTGTGAACACAGTCATGAACCTGTGTGTTTCATATAAGAGACAGAATTTCTTTACCAGCTAAGAGAAATACTAGTTTCTCAAAATTCCACGTGTTCCATTGGATCAGTTACTTTAAATCACAAAGGCTGGGTAGCTGCCTACAATTTTTAGATAGCAAGTAAGATGATGACGTGGAAACTGCAGTATAGCTTTATGTCTCATACAATCATTATCATTATGGTTAAGCATCAGAGTATACAGCAACAATGTGCAGCTGTGTATTTACAAACCAGCCAAAATTACTCACAGAGACAAATCACTAGACTGTATAATTATTAAGTCATAATCTCTGTAATGTCCTGACTGACAGACAGACAGTATTACAACATTTAAAAGAAGACAAAGTAAGTTGTACCTGCATATAAAGAATGTGTTTACACACACAGACACACACACACACACACACACACACACACACACACACACACGTGCACGTGCACGCTCGCACAACATGAACATACCTAAAAGTCTTCAAAATTTTCCATAAAATTAACATCCTAAGCAAAACCCATTTCACAGTCATAATATTCCATATCAGCTGTCCATGCAACATACCAAAACACTCACCATTTTTATCATCAGGTGAAGATATCTTCCTATAGGCAAGAACCAATGCGAGTGGACTTCCGAACATAAAGAACTCACTCACTTCAAACTCTAATCTGCACTGATGGTCACTGCAACAATCAATACGCAAAGACTGTATTGCAATGCAGAGCCAGATGGGACTGGGATTGTGGTTTGTGACTGCTGGGCCGAAGAACTGCACCATGACTCTGAAGTGCCGCACTTCCTGAGGTTTTAAAAGGATAAGGTCTCATGGGACCATGGACAAAATGACAGAGGATGGAGTGTGGCAGGAAATCACAATGGGCTACTCTAAAGCACTGTGCATGCAACAGCATGAAAGGGCAGAGCAAAACTTCACCATAAAACTTATGGGATGAAATGCAAGGTAGTTCAATAAACAGGTAGTAAAGTTTGGGAAGAAGCTCCTCTTACCATCTTCAGGGCAGCTGTCTATCAGACTACACAATGTCACATCCTAGAACAGCAAAATCTTGATAGTCCACTACTATGAAACATCAAATCTCATATGACAAACCTAGATGGAAAATGTGGAAATGACTGACATTCAGACCAGTCTAAATAAACCCTGCTACTTGGATAAAGATTTCAGAAACAGCACAGTACTTCTGCAATAGGACTTCCTGCTCACACAGCATGCAATATAACAGACCACATGAAACAAGGGGAACGTGGAGAAAAACACTCACATGGCACAGAATGAGGTGCCTGGAGTCAGAAATGACTGAGACTAAGTGCACTATCAAGGAGGTAAAACAACAGCTGCTAAGATACAAATTATTCACTGGTCTGAAGCACAAAGCCAGCATTCTGAAAATGAAGTATACCAAGTTCACATTTACGTGTTGCGAACATCCACAGTTATGGTCTTACTGACTCGCACGGTGTCTAATCAACCACTCAGGAAAGTAAATCCACTTGTAAGACAGGACTGCACAATTATTGCACATGTAAACGCACAACACTTCCCCCTTCTTAAATTCAAAGTTTCCATGCTCTTGATTAGTTAATGGTGCTTTATTACACAATACACATTTGCCTGTATTCATGAAACACAGCTCAAAGTGTACTCAGAGGAACCAAAATCCCAGAAACAAAATAACCACATCAACAACAAACTACAATTTTCTTACAAAACACCTGTGCAGAATCCCAATGAAAGATGTAGGCCATTGTTACATAGATTTCATCAGCCTGTGAATCACAGTAACCAGAACAAGTAGTGCAACAGAGTGTCCATGGGGTTTGCTGCGGACAGCAATTGAACCAGCACTGCTTTACCTTTAGAAATAAATCACAGGTAAGGTCACATATATGGCAGGAGGGCTGAATTGATCTATTTAGTAAGGTATGCAGTTCGTGTTCTCATAAAACTGCAAAATGTCACCATAAAAAATGTGGCCAGAAAAGATACAGTGAAACTCAATTAAGACATCCCCAGTTAAGAAAATTTCCCGCCTAAGAAGTCAGGATAAAAAGCACCAAAATTCTCCCATTTGATTAACATTACAGGTTACCCTCTTAATATGTCCCTGCATAAGAAAATTTCCCACCTAAGAAGTAACAAATTTCATGACAAAACAATTTTTTTAACCCTTTAATACATTTTCTGTTTCAAAATCTTAAGGAATTTCCCCGAGTTTCCATTCGTTCTGTTTCCAAAATGCAGCATTCAAATGGCGCGCGGTCAAGGTCACTTCTGCCACGTTTCACACAGTGGAATGACACAACCTCACGGCCATCGTAAAGGTCTCGTATTTCTTCCACGATGCAGAGACTGCTGTGAGTCACTCCCCACTATTCGGTCTTGTCACGACAGCTGAAAAATTGTTTCGGGTGGCCGGAAGCCGATCCTGGCTGTTTCATGACCTGCATGAGCCTGCGTTTGGCAACGTTTTGCCACTTCAACAGCCTGGGACCCGGTGGAAACTAAGGCAGCCAATAACATTTGAAGAAGTTTAGGCGCGTGCTGGCAGGAGTCACACGTTGCTGGGGGACAGCGGTTTAACGCAAGATAAGTGGGTAAGCAATTGCGAGAACTTGTTTAAACGTAATTTATCGGCGGTAACATAAATGCGTCATTGCGTCGTGTGATTGTGAAACATTTGTGGTGACTGTGTGTAGATAAGTTACATCAGCAATTCCAGAAAATAAATTCAAGACACTGCAAAGTTAGTGAAAGTCACTGGAACTACTGACCACCCCTTATGGTCTACCTAAGAGTGAACCTATGGAATCTGAAGACATATACTGCTACTGTTTTTGAAAAAAGAGCAACAACCCATGCTTGAAAAATATTTCAAGGAAAAGTACACATCTGGAATGAAATGTGCGAACTTGTGAATGAAAAGTCAGTAACAGTATAAGTAAAGGTGTAAATAAAACTGTGAATGAAAGGTTACAGACAAAACGGTTAAATAGTCAGTTACAAGTGAG
The DNA here is from genome assembly GCA_013340265.1 of Coptotermes formosanus. Classification (NCBI taxonomy): domain Eukaryota; kingdom Metazoa; phylum Arthropoda; class Insecta; order Blattodea; family Rhinotermitidae; genus Coptotermes; species Coptotermes formosanus. The sequence goes on along the minus strand of BLKM01012222.1, from coordinate 248,095 downwards.
AATGTGTTAAGACAGATGCAAATTGTACAAGTTCAGCATACATATGTAATAAGTTCACAAAAAAATTAAAAAAATAGAACTTTTCGGTCCTACCCTTTCAAGAAATTTCCTGCTTAAGAAGTAGGATTTTTTTGCAATTTTCAAAAAACGTCTTAACAGGATTTCACTGTAGATCTTTATGTAACCTTGCATTACACCTGGGGGAATGACAAGCTCCATGCACTACACTGATAGTGAAAAATTATGTGTGTTTATAATGAGTGGTGAAGATTGCATCCATATGTATTCAAGCAAAATCATAAGATGTGCACAGATTGACAGAAGATATTAAAATAATAACTCTTTGCAAATGTGCCGAGATCCTGTTAATATTTCTTCCAAAACTGAATGCCACGTCACTAAAAGTGAAGATGCATCAGCAGTAATGTGCTACTATCTGTCACTATATAGACATGTAGTTGGAACTGTAGTTGGAATGAAATGTGAGAACTTGTGAATGAAAAGTCAGTAGCAGTATAAGTAAAGGTGTAAATAAAACTGTGAATGAAAGGTTACAGACAAAACGGTTAAATGGTCAGTAACAAGTGAGAATGTGTTAAGACAGACGCAAATTGTACAAGTTCAGCATACATATGTAATAAGTTCACAAAAAAATTAAAAAAATAGAACTTTTCGGTCCTACCCTTTTAAGAAATTTCCTGCTTAAGAAGTAGGATTTTCTTGCAATTTTCAAAAAACGTCTTAACAGGATTTCACTGTAGTTCTTTATGTAACCTTGCATTACAGCTGGGGGAATGACAAGCTCCATGCACTACACTGATAGTGAAAAATTATGTGTGTTTATAATGAGTGGTGAAGATTGCATCCATATGTATTCAAGCAAAATCATAAGATGTGCACAGATTGACAGGAGATATTAAAATAATAACTCTTTGCAAATGTGCCGAGATCCTGTTAATATTTCTTCCAAAGCTGAATGCCACGTCACTAAAAGTGAAGATGCATCAGCAGTAATGTGCTACTATCTGTCACTATATAGACATGTAGTTGGAACTGTAAGTTACAGGTTACGTTGTGTCTGTACTGGCTGCGAAGGACTATGATGCAGTGGAAGTCTGGATTCATGCATTCTTAACCTTGACACTAGATGGACGTGAGTAGTTAGTATCACACGCTGGCTACTTTACCTCAAGGAAAAGAGTTGCTGGTACTCACTGAACATGAGGTTAGGTTCAATACACCCCAGAATCAGTGTAGGAGTTTTAAAGAAGAGAACATCTTGCCCCTGCCAGGATTTGAACTACAATTCCTCTACCCTTTAGCCAGCACAGTTTAAACTATGCTATAAACTTATTTTTTGTGAAGTTTCACAACAATTTTTATTCTTTAAAAGACAGAAAATAATACAGTACTCTGAACGGAGGTGTGATTTTTCCATGACTTTTCTGCAGGTTACATAACTTACACTGGATACAAAGTACAAAAAATTGACACAAATTCACCTTGTTGATGAAGATCTTCTCCGAGGCGCTGGTGCTGAGAGATGTCTGTTGGGATACAAACCCTCAGTAATGAACTGTCCACTCTCACCAACTTGACTTCCGTCTGTTAGATGAACCTTATGTGTAGGTTTCACATCCCCCTCATCCACAGGTGGACCATCTGTGTCCAGGATGCTATTCTCACTGTCATGGCGAGACTGGTATTGAACACTTCGACACAGGGCATCGTAACCCAAGATGGAACCTACACCATCACCTGAAATGAAGAAATTTGTGTTACATCACAGACATAACATTACTATCACATACGTGGGCCAGGATACCAACAATAACTTTTTAAATGGTAATGCCCTTAAAATGTGATGATGCATATGGGACTAACCTTTATCCTCCAGGAACAGGAATTTTAAATGTTTCTGATATTGAATGACTGGTAGCTGGACTTAATGTCATGTAACAGTATTAGAATTCAGAAAACGTTCTCAGCTTGCTGAACTATGTACCACTAAAAGTTCAGATTTTTGCTGGAATATAAAAGTTACACAAAGAATTTATGATGTGTCATTTCTGCCATGTGCTTCAAGAATTTTAAGTTGCTAATTTATTATATAATAAAAAATCCACTTATGCGCACACTTTGCACTAGCACAGATTCACATTATGTTAACTGGTTACACACTGGCTGCAGCAGAGAAGGAGGCAATTATAAAAACAACAATAATTAATTCAGGTCTTGAAGCTTTCGTGGCAACAAAATTCAATAAGATCTTCTCGGGCAACCAGCCGAGTTAAAGCGTATTATTCTTCCAACGTTTCTGGGACTAACTCGGTCCCCATCTTCTAATAAACTAAATAGGACAACCAACTACTTGGATCATATGGTGAAGGAGGCCATACAGATAAAATTACATCCAAACAACTTCAACAGAGGGGACAGGTTCACGTTAAGCCAAGCATGACAACCCTTAATCGATACACTTAAAAACCATACAGACAACCACGGCCAAGCTCACTGAACACTCAACTCTGCCCACTGGCCATAATGGCTCGCATTCCATCTCCAGCTTAAACCAGAGGCAGGTAGAGGCACTGCACAGCAGCACCAGTGATCAGCAGCACCCTGAAGATGGGGACAGAGTCAGTCCCAGAAACGTTGGAAGAATTCTACACTTTGACGCAGCTGGTTGCCCAAGAAGTTTGATTGAATAATGAACTCAAATTACAAAATTATAAAAATATATCTTAATGTGTATAATCAAGTTTATTCTCTTAAGGCAATTCATCCCAGTTGTGTTTCGAGTCAAATAAAACCAACAAATAATCCATCAGCACAGAATATATTGTAAAAATATCAACCACTACATGTTTTGGCTACACCAACAGCCATAATCTGGCCGTACAAAAGAAAATAAAAAGTTCTGATATACCACTGTAAAATGTAGTAACAGATCTCAGACTATACAGTGAATTAATTTGCGAAATTAGTATAATATATATATATATATATATAATCTAAAATAAAACAGGATGTCCATACAGCCTACTCTGTGTTACATTACATGAGATCTCTTACTACATTTTGCACTTGTATGTCAAAAGTTTTTATTTTCTTCCATAAAGCCTGATAATGGCTAATCAATGTAGCCAAAACATGTAGCTGTCGATACTGTTACAATATTATGTTGTGCTGATGGATTATTTGCTGGTTTCATTTAACAAAGCTTATTACTCTTTGAACCTTCACCATTGTGCAAACACTCCTCTGCATGAGCAACATGCTCTTCATTCAACAAATGGATTGCAGTATTATACAGTATTTCACAATGATACACCTTGTAACAGTAGAACCATTGTACTCTGAATATTTTAAAGAAAATGGAAAATAACAGCACAGTAACCTTACAAAGTAGTTTAAGTGTGATGACAACAGAAATGAAAGAAAGTAACTTGACAGAAAAGACACACATCTCCTGTAGAATCAGTGGTAGTTAAAACCGATAGGGTTTTGGGTGCTTCAAGACTATAAAAGGCACCATGCTTTTAACATTTACCGACAAAACAGATTTGTCCATTGAATCCGTGGCCTTCCTCTGATTTCACAAATTCCTGGTAGACTGTGTTGGCTCCACTAATTACTCTGGAGACAGCATCCTGATACTCAGGGGTTGAGCTGGCAAATATGGGAATGGCACCAATTGGTATGGAGTCATGTGTCACATGGGGAGTGTCTGTACATGATGGAGACACATCAAAGCTGTAAGGGCTCAGGCTGAAACACGGCATATACCAGTTGATCAATGTCATGCTTCCAAACCATGCCAGCAGGTGGAGGGATTGCACAATTGTTAAAAATCTGTAACTGGAACTGTAAAAATTTGATTTTTCAGTATAATTCGCCGAACAGATAGTTGACATTACATACGACTAACTTACCAGCTTAGCTAATAAATTATGGTACATACAGTTCTTCTTAATACAATGAGAATCCCTCAGCTACGCAAAAATTCCCTGCCTTTTATTGAATTTGGGGGCTCATTATTACACAAAAACAATCCTGGCATTGAACTTCATCCTAAGCCAGATAAATCCAATCCACACATTCATACCATTTCTTTCAGAAATATTACTAAGGTGAGAAAAATAAGCAGTTTGAGACTTACATATGAAACGGATATAAAACAGAAGACAGAATACCAGGAAGGGAGAGAACACTTCTGAGATTTTGCCATATGTGCGATAATAAGACTAACACCAATCTCAACTAAGGTGTGAGAATGCTGACTGGATTCATGTGACTTATCACAGGGTTCAATGATGGATTCTTGTGAATGTGGTAACAAGCTTCCAAATTCTATACGAGGTAAAGAATTTCTTGAATAGATGACAAAATATCATTTTCTCAAGACTTCCATGCAGTTAGTTAATTAGCATTACATTCAAATGGAATCAGATACAATTGCCTGTCTTACCTAGAAAGAATTCCTAGACCCTCTGTACAAACGGAAGGGCACGAGATCAATCGGATGGCAATACGGCCAACCATGGAAGGATAGTGCTGCCTCATTACAGATTCAAAGGCCCCACGAAACGTTGTAATGTCAGATTTCTTAGCAGTCAAATCTACATTTGCATCTGTAATAGTGACACAGAGAACAAAGTAATCCCAAGTCACAGGCACAGATGGAGACATCAAAGAGACAGTTACTCTTCCTAGAGTTACACTCAATAATTAGATAACGCTCATTAAACTACTTTCTGTGAATAAACTAATTACTTACATTTTGAAATGAACATTAAATTAATTTACAACTGTATTTTCATTCATAACAACATAATTGCATATCATAAAACTGATTTTTCTTAATCTTCTACTTAGGTGACAAGCGCCTCACCCAGAACACTGCCAGCATGCAGCACAAGTATGAGGACAGTGGTGCTACACACTGAATGGTGAGATGGAGTCATGATGGGAGAGCCAGGACAAGACAAATCCATACTGCTTCCCCCACCTATCATTCGACCTCTTTCACTGATGACTCGTTGCAAAAATGTCTGAGAGAAGATGCTGTCAGCTGCAATACATCAAACACAAAAAAAGAAAATACAGACATTACACGCTAAAGGTTATGTCTTTTCAAGAACTGTATGCTGCAATTTTAAAACCACTATGTAATACACACAGCATGGCTCAGTATTTTATTTCTGACAGTCCTTCCACACAGAGCATAAAATTCAACCATTACTGCCAAAGATCAAACCCCAGTTAGTGAACAAGTTTCTGTAATGTTTTACTTCTCTATTAAGGAATGGTAAAGTTGTCCCCTTGTTCAAGTAGAATATGACATAAAGAATACATAAAGGGTTGTGGAGGATATTGCATTATTATTAAATTTGGTACTAGACGGAGGTGAATGGTCAGCTTTACACTACATAGGAACCAAAGCTGCTTTATATGTGGTGACACAAAGAAAAATTCTTGTTCCTGCCACAAATTAAATTCTGGTCTTCCAGCCCATAGCCATTCACTGTAGTGATGCAGTTACCCAGTGACTGTACATGTAAAACATGTCACATCATGCCTGCATGTAGAAGTATGGCTGATAAGATAAAACATGTTCAAATTTAAAAACAACAAAGCTAGTTTTCCACAGACAAAATGACATGACAGTCTTACTATGTGAGTTCAGGTGCTACATGCCTTGATACCACTGAAGCTTGCACAGTTGCTACGTTCACACGCCATCTATAAAAAATGACTGATCACAAGCTATATTACGGAAATTCAAGAAGAATATTGCACTGTTCTATGCACTGGACACCAGTCTAAACATGAATAAATCTCAGCCAATACATTTCATTTATATTTAATCAATGAGACTCAAATGCCTCCCTCAACATTTCATATATACATATGAAGAGACAGATTAAATTATTTATTTATTTATTTTTTTCTTCCCACCCAACCAGCAGTGCACAAATAAGCCACCTGCACCTGATTCATCAGCATAGGTAGGGCAAAACAGCAGACATTTTTCATACGATCTCACTCATTTGAATGAAGTTTAAAGGCTATGCAGTAAAAGACTTAGGAAACATGACACATTTAGAAATACAACTGCAGTAAATACACAATGGCGTATGTACTTATAAACATGCAGGCAGCAATATTTCCAAGAAAATTATACATAATGGCTACAGGTATGTCATTACACTATTTACACAAACTGACCTTGTTTGTCTGCAACAACAGTAGGGGACGTAGCATCCAAGTCCTCTTCAGTCAGAAGATCCAAAGAACTCCACTTTGCCAAAGAAGTGGTATCTTCAACATCCTCTGTGCGAACAAAACAGTTTAAACCTCTGGACATCAATACAACAATATGTAATGTCATGTAATGCTAACATTCACTACAAGTACACAACTATAGCATTACATTATGGGCATATAATGTACATAAAGACATGTTCTGCAAATACATTGGACAGCAGCTCCTTCTTGCATGACCTAATCAGTAAGAAGTAAAAATTCACAGTACTGTTTTACATTCTACAATGGCAAAAATGCTAACACATGCCATGTCTCAGAGGATTAAGTTTTCTTTACAAGAGTGTAGAAGAAGTGAAAAGAAAACCTGTGTCACTGATCTTACAAAGTAGTTAACGGATTGCAGGAGGTATACGAAACACAGGAGATACAGGAAAGATGTTCTGTAAAAATGTACTGTATGTCAAGCACAGACATTCATATTACTGGTTCTTACTTAATTTTCGCTTCTCCACTGCTACAGATTAGCGCTTCTAGTGAGACACCAACATCAGCATTTGCATATGATGCAAGCTGTAAAGGTTGCAGCTAGACATTTAAATAGGGTTGTGCTTCTGTTTCTGTTAGAACATGACTTTGCAGTTTAAAGTCACAATACACTCCTATCAACAACCTCTCTTACACATACATGAAACTGAAATCAATTTTGTATAGTACAACTTTCCCACTGATTTGAATTTACATGAAATACTCGAAATACACTGCTTGAGCAGACCATCTCTAACATTTTGTGGTGCAGAGGCTCCATTTTTCATACTGATGAATGATATGAGGTTAGCTGGGAACAGAAACAGATTTTAAAATGTATATAAGAGGAATATTTTAGACTGTATAAAATACACATTAGAAAAATGTATCCCTAGAAAGCACAGAAATTCCTCATGATGTGTATAGATTCTACACAGCATAGTTTGTGGGCTGGTGTTTTACAGGTTGAGAACAGTGAACAGTTAAGTGTTACGAACAAGTCACCACAACAAAATGAAATAAAAGTCAGTATTTTAAAGAGCATGCAGCAGAAGATAAAACACAAAATCGAAATAAAAGGATGATGATGATGATGATGAAGGCATTACGCCATGTGGTTTGATAGTGTCATGCCATTCCTTCAGTGACCCACCAAAATGAAATCAAGTTGTGTACATTCATATATTTTGCAGTCTGAGTATGGTGCCAGAGACAACCTAAAAGAAAAATGAACACAGTATTTTGAGCTGTCAAGTATCCAGTAACTTCACTAACACCTGCTTACAGAGCCAAAGTGCTAAGCATCCCACATTCCACAGACATCTACAGGAACTATGTTCAACTGCTCCCAATTCTTGCGTGTAACTGTACATACTTTCTATTCCTCTTACAGGTACCAAATCCTGACAGCACTACAGTATGACAGCTCACATAACTAGTACCTACCCTTGATGACAGGTATTATGAACGCCGCTGTCAGTCAGAGAAGAGAAGGAAGGCAGAGAGTGAAGAGCACAAAAAAATAAAAATAAAGAGAAAAGAAGAAAAGACAGAATCAGCTACTGAAAGGAACACACACATACAACATGCACTACAACAACAGTGTGATCTTGTTACCATAGTGACCAAGCATGTCTGTGTTTAGTTACTATTCATCCTCAATTCAGGGTGAAGTTGGGCTGGCAAAGGTAGACAGGGTACAGAAACAGGCTAGATGCACAACAGAGATTGCTGCTACATGAATGTCATCCACTGGCACTAAACAAAATTCATTGGCTTCCAGATGAATAGTACAGCAATTTACAATGCACAACATTTACACGAATCCAAGAACACTATGTATACTATGTATACTTGAAGAATCTACTGCCAAGTAACTTTGATTTGTACCAGCAAAACTTTCTTTTCTTGCAATTACACAAAATTTCTATCACAATTAAAGAAGTTTAACATCTTGCACAGTCAGTACCCTATTACCTGACCAACAGATAAGTTGTATTTACATTAGTTCACTACTTCGAACACTGTACTCTCAAAAATTTCATTTTAACTTATACCATTTCCACACCAATCGCATCAAATGAAACGCAGCATTTAAAGTAATAAATATGGCATAATGATTAGCTAATTGGACAGCATTAAATTTTTGCACAAATTCCATTTAATAATTCAGACTGCATGTATGCTTTTATCTTCTAACATGAGACATGAAAGAAAATATGCATTTGGTAATATATAACAAGATAACATACTCAAATATTACACCAACTACAGTTCATCAGTGTGAACTTACACATTACTCAACTAATAGGAAAAGATACCAGTTCAATCAAATTTCTGCAATAAATGAATCTTTAAACACAACAAACCTCTGCAGGCACTTCACTTCTCATGCAAATTACCCCACTGTTCTTTGCACTACAAATTAGAATTCCAACTGAAAATAAAGTTCTCACACCTGTAAGGACAATGTTCATTTTTATTAAACCTCGAAAGAGACACAAACGGCTCTATTGTACGTGTTTAGGTCTACCTTACATCAATCTCACGCAAATTCAACAGCAAACAGAAGTAATCTTGCCACCTGTTCAAATATGATGAAATTGCAAGCAGACTGCTACGAGTATTATCATACTTTACCAAACTAGTTCTAAGTTTGCAACCCTTTCTAATTTCATTTATGCTTCATATAAGTCCATAATATTTGAAGTATCAGTATTTTTAAAACATTTTGAGGTATTCGTCTCATTTGTATGTTCTGTAAAAATGGTATTTGGAGATAATAGCGAATATTTTAAGTTTTTACAGCACCTGTAGGGGTGTCAGTAAGAAGGATCATGCATTAGAAATGGTTAATACAGTTACATATACATATTTGACAAGTGTGAGATTTAAGGTTCGTACAGTGGTGTTGGTGAAGATCAAGCCTTCTGGGATGTTACACTGTATATAGTGGTAAATAGTGAGTGACATTCTGAAGAAGAGCTAAAGCCTACATCTTCGGAGTCAAGTAGTGCAAGAAAAGTCTTCTGGAACTGCTTGACCCTGAAGATGAAGGCACTATGCTCCTTCGAAATGTAACTATTTATCAGTTGACACAATGCAACTTTACAGACGACTTTGATTTTCAAGTCTTTGACATTGTTTAAAGCCTACAGGAGCATAGTAAACACACATGACACGTAGAAGTTGTGTTCTTGGAAGCACAAATGACATATCACAGCACAAGGGGATAACATATTCCCACTTCCCCAGTAAGAAATGCACATCACAGGAAATGAGATTCCCTTTGGGACAACATAGGTTAATAACACAGCCATTCCCCAGTCACGACTTTGTGCCATGAGTTAACTGTTCTGATTATTGCTGTACTTTCGTGCATTACCAGCCAAGTTACGTAAGGAAAAATGCATTGCAGACTGTGGCTATGTCACAGCTTGGGTAGTCAGATGTTTGGTGCTCTCTGTGGAGGTTTCAATCCCAGGGCAGCCCATATGAGATTTATGGTGGACAAAATGGCATGGGCAGTTTGTTCCCAAATACTTTGGCCTCTGCCTGCCAGTTGTTGTTCTGGCAATGCTCCATACTGTTCTGCCACAGGCCCTGATGTCAGCAACAGGGCCAACCAATCAGGTACTTATCACAACTGTGCCCCTCTGATGGGGCTTCACATCTGACCTTGCATACATCTGGTGTCCAATTTGTCATCTTACAGAAAAACTTCTGGGTTTGCTTAGGTATGTAAGTTCATTCTATTTAATAAACTAAACACACACACACACACACACACACACACACACACACACAACTGGAATATCCTGCAGTGAATATGAGATATTCTACTGGACATTTCCACCTTCTACTAATAGTCTCTTACACATTTCTTAAAACTACTCAAAGGCTCTAATATTGCAAGCACACAAACTACTCATATCATTATAAAATATACACCACAAAAGCAACCAAACTAGTGACAATCTTGTGAGTTTGCATACCTTGACAATCAAAGAATTCATCATCACTACCAGAGTCTGAATCCCGAACAATGCTCTCCATTCTCCAGTTTGCCATCTGTAGATCAAAGTTTTTGGGTGAAGTAGAACTTGGAGAGTGAAGAGCTGTTTTGGAATTGTTGTGAGACCAAAGCTTCCTGTGGCCCTCCATATCCTGGACTGAGATACCACCTCCCCCACACCCTGCATCATCAGGATGCCTGTGAAACATTTCACTGATGGATCACTGTTTTCTGATTGTACACAGTATCTGCAATATAAAACCATGATCGAAACGAAGACTTGCTGGTCACAAAACAAATACAGCTGCAATTAGTCATTACCACAGTACCTTCACCTCAGTGACCACTAAAGGTGCATATTCTTCATCTGTGTTCTCTTCAAATAAACTGTACTGACAATCCTAGATTTTGACTAATGTTGTTACTTATCACTGTAGCTCTGCATAATTAACACTTCATGCATTGAACTCTTACCACTGTAATTTTAACAGTGGACAACAACTGGTGAAATTTAAAACACTATCAATTACAACATTTTCTGCAAGAAGTCAGATCAGAATATGATGATGGTGACAATGATGACAACAATATCTGCTACCTGGTAGTGAGAGGGCTAAGTCGAGGTGCAGTGTCAAGTAGCCTACTTCATTTGCAAACTGTGATACACATTTTCATGATAAATCTGATCAGAAATGGGTCATGGCTCTTGAATTTAGTGTGGACAAAACAACTTATAAAACACCATGGAGAAGATAAATTACCTGTGACATGTTTTCTCATGTGGAGGCCTTTGAAGTAAAACTGAGCCTGCTGCACAACTATATCAATGAACAAAACCTCAGCCATTTTTCATCTTGCAAAACTGTATTTTAATCTTCAACCTGAACAGGTGATCAGAAGACACTGAAGGACAAGTTTACTGGCATTACTCAACAGCTCCAAAATAAATTTCCTTCACAGTTCAAGGATTTTCACACAAGGGTAAATTAAATCCGAAAGGTTCAAAAACCCTTTTGCATTTGACACTTATCAGGTTCCAGTGCAGATGGCAATGGAGATAACAAAATTATAAAATTATGACACTTGAAAGATGCTTTTGCCGAGGGATATGTACGCCAGGTTATGCAAGCCCAGCTAAACATGTCAACACCACCACAACTTTCACGTAAAAAACAAAAAATAGCTTTTGGCAGAACTCACATTTTGAACAAGCATTTCTGGTCACAAAGTTTCAAAAAAGTAAATTCTGTTCACAGTTGACTGACAAACACCTGTATGCTACAACATGCATTTCTTATTCAGGTTAATAAGCAGATATTAATGTCTGAAATTCCACCAAAGAGCATAATGAAAGAGTGTAATGACTGCAGATATCCCTCCTCACTAAACTGAGCTTAAAGAGCATGTCAAAAGACAATACTTATCTTTTGACCCATATGTGATATATTGTTTCTTCGAGTTCTTACATAAGGATGTGTTGGGAAAATACTCTCAACACAAAGATTTGGCTGTCATAAAACCTACTGTCTCACCTGAGAATAATTTCAGTGGGTGAATCTTCAGGACTACCACCTCCTTCTGAACCATCCATCTGAATAGTTGGTACAACATCAGATTTCTTTAAAACAGGTGGACTTGGCATCTCCTGTTCTGTCTTCTCAATACTACCTAGAGTAGCCTGTAGGGTCTTGGCCATTGAGGAATCCTGAGGAGTGGTCACAGCACCCACTGTGCCACTGTTAGCTGATGTAAAGCCTCTGTTCAGCTCATCACTTGAGTCTGGTGATTCACTGTCACCCATTCCCATCTTTCTCTTTAAAGCTTCTTGTGTTTGTCTCTCAATCTGGCGAATGTCTTCCATTGACAATCCGTGCCATTCGTCCTGCCATGCCCATGCCTGTCGATGTGCACGAAGCATTGTCTTCCGGAGCGCTATCAGAAAACACACAGCATATTATAAACACCATTAAAAGATGGAACCCTAATTGCAACACATTTGTGGTAGGAAAAAATAATAAAATAAAAAATAAAGAACCCCATTTATAGGTTTTGACCTGTATTAATTTCCCTTCCAATATATTAAAAACCACCTCTTCTTTATAGTCATTTGCCTACCTATAGGTCAGAATTTGATTTACTGCTCTTACAATATGGAGAACTTGTATATGAAATTCCAAATGTCAGAACCTAAACAGTGTGTTATTTACTCACAAATTTCACAAAAACCGTCAACTGTATTAGCATCTTAAACCTTTTGCTCACATATTTGAGATAAGTAGTTTACTAGCATTCTCTCCAGTGCCATAGCGACCAATGTCAGACAATAACATGCTGTCACGCAACAAAACACTTCTCTCCCACAATGCATTGTGACTTGCAGTTATTTTCTCTGTCGCCAGATGGTATATGTAGCTACCTTCCCGATTGCTTGGACATATGTACATTGTACGCCGTCAAGTTCTTTCCAGTGAAATACTATACACTGAATTATGTGAGAAATGGCTGGCCTGGCAGGTAAGCCAACAGCACAGTTTCTGGGAGTGAAAGTGTTTAACAGCTTATCTTCAAAATCAGAATGAGAATCAATGCAAAAGAAACTCACCCACATCATGTATAAATTTTTCCAATTTTGTCTGCATTCCCCAATATCGGAACTCCACTCTGCATAATTTGTATGCACACATGATGGATTTTCCATTTGGAAGTGGCATTTGTTGACCCTAGCAATTAATAACAGACTTCAAAATGCAAGCGATGACAGAAGTTACTTCGTAAGACTGGACATAAATTACATTCTCATCTCTTTGTCTCACCAATGGGTTAAGCTCACCTACATTAACACACACGGACTACCTGCTGAATGCTGTCACTTAAAAGAGACCAAAAAATGCAATTTATAGTCAGAAAATGTATTTAGTACCATTTAGGGACGAGTACTTGTGTATAAGTAAACATTATGGACAATAAACACCACTAATGTGATCATAAATTTATAAGAACTGGAGAAGAAGCAACTGCATGTCCCATCTTTTTGAAGAAAACTTCCAAAAATCTCAGCATAACTGAGGATTCTCTCCATGAACTTGATAAATATGAGTCAAAGGGTCTCGTGTGAACATATCAGACAGTATCACATTAGAAGTTCAGTGGTGCTATCAAATTCACTTCACTTTCAGGGTGTGTACTGTGCAAGAAATTCTACCAACGCTTTAACAGCAGCATGAACAATGTGACTGAAGCACTGATGGATTTCATTGTAACGTTATATACATTAAAAGCCACGAAACATGCATACTGAATATATTCTTGGTGTATGCAGAAGTACTGCTATATTTAAATACCAGTAAATAAATTTAATTGGACACAAAAATAATTTATTGTTAAAACAAATTTTGTTATCACAAACAACTGGTAAACATGCACTACAAATGCCATAAACTTTAAAGTTATGCGTGGCTCCGATATAATTTAATACGACAACATTAACTTGTAATATGATACGGTTTGAAAATATCAGCTATTTTTATTGTTTATATTTAAAATGAACAGGAACGTCACACTAAAAACATCCGATTTGTCCAGTTTTCATGCTAAGAATATTATGTGTGCAGCACTGTCGTGTACTAGCACAATACTTGTTACTCATTTCATGAAATTCGACTTCAGTGAATGTTGTAATAACTAATAAAATGATTCTGTATCAGTCAATGTCTGTATATATGATATGAATTCATGTGAACAGATATACTACTCCAACAAATATTAAGGTCTCAGTGCAGGTACAGAACTTTCACATCCTGGCCAATACAGCACTGACTACATGGCACCAACATCTAATAACATGGAGCATACAGCTTCAATTTGGCCATACCTTGCATTCATACCAATAATCATCCAACCATGTATCAGACAACGGCCCACGACCTGTTTTTTGGGAGACATATATTTTTGGATCCTCTTCACGGACATAGTCAGCTCCATACAACTGGTCTTTCACTACATCAATCACGTCTGAAAACATTACGAGTAGACTAACAGATGTCACATACCTGAAGTAGTGAAATAACCACAGCAACATATATAATATTAAGTACCAGAAAACAGTGCACAGACCCAAAACATGCACATACTGATTGGAAAGCATAATACTAATCACTAAGTGGATTGAAATATATTAAAACAGGACTATAATGTGAAAAAATTTCAAAAATAAAATGTAAAGGCCTCCTTGCCAGATGAATGCTGCAGGTAAATGACAAGCATTCAGGCCTTGAATGGCAAGAGTAATGCCCACATAAATACATCATACAAACACAGTCTGTAACATGTAAGTTTTAACTGAAATTTGTTTTCAAAAACTTCGGGTAAATAATAAAAATAAATTACTTTAACTGACTGGGCCTATTCTGGCTCAAATCTGCTGCAAGAATGGTTCAGTTATTAAAATTCAGAGTGGACTGCCACTATGAAGTTTGGTATAAATGACATGCAAGTATATACTTAACAAATTAACCCTGAAACTTTTCTGTAATTATACTTGAGTAATTTTAAAAATTCACCATTACAAGTTCTCTACATACTGCACATATGGACTGACAAATGTTTACAAACCAATCACTCTATTCCGCAGATCACTTCCAGAAAGACCAAAAACATTCTCCTGGTGCCCATTGTCAGCATAGTAATATGTTTCTATTTCAAGGGAAAACTTTTCTACAAAAGGACATGTGTAGCGTGTTTTTGTGTATGGGTAAGCATTCCATGCCTCCTCTTCAACAGTTAGAGCTGACTTAGGAAGCAGACTCTTAAACCACCCTGCAAACAAGCCACACACATTTAAATTGCTACCATATAGATCATCCTTCTCCAAACATCTTCTCAAATAAGCAATCAGTCTGTGTATTTAAACGTCAAAGCTCATAATTGCAAATGGCCTCTGTTAACTCAAAAGTGTGATGAGAGGGGAAACAAATTTCTGGAGCCATGGCTATGTGCATCATAATGTTTTATAAAACTGAAATAAATTTACGTTATTCATAAAATCTTATTCATAAACTTGCTAGCTGCCTTATGCCTGAGTAATTGAAAAACTGACTATATAAGCCAGTGGTGCATAACCTTCTGCACCTGTCGGCTGCTATGACACCAGACCTGGCAAGTACCAAAGAGGGGTTTTAAAACATAATATCAACACACTGAAACACAGTCTTTTATTTTTTCAATTCATATTTGTGTTAAATTATGATGATTGGTATAGCTTCTTTAAGAAGCAATACAGATTTACTTATACCTTTTCCTGATGGAATTTATGTGGGGCTAACTTTCATCAGAATCTCAAGAAAGTAAAAGTTCTGCAGGCCACTTATACTCGTAAAAGGGCTGAGGGCCCCAGCATGTGCATCACTGATATAAACCATCACGTAACAATGTCACATGGAGAGGTGACAGAAACCCACACAAGCCAAACTGACTCCACAGAGCACGGGTCCTTGTAGGTAGCAGTCATTCAGCTAGTTAAAAAATTTCCCACCACTTTCACAACCTGATCTCTACTTCCAACTTCTGCCCATAAATTTTCCACTGCTGCTTTGCCATATATAACAATATCTCACTAGAAGCAACATGTTAATTACCTGGTAAATGACTGCCAACATGATAAATTTTGTGTGTGTACTGTCCATGTCCACCAGGCCCATCATCATATGGCTCATTTACCAGAATTTCCACTCCACTACCTGCACCTTTGCTTTCTTCTCGACTCTTTTTCTGTAAAGCATACAGCATAAATTCAGTGAACAGTTTTTATTTGTACCCATGCATACTCTATTCATTTAGCATCAGGAACTCCACAACATGCTTGGAACATCTGCTCCTTTCTCTCACTTAGTTCAAGTGTTTGTTCTGGGTTCAGATGATTTGACAGACTAGTCAAAATGCTCCACTTATTTCAGTACATCCCAATAGCTGCAATACCTCCTTGAGCACTGTATGCTATGACCCTGAAGTCTGGTGTGACTGTGAAGTTCAGATTCTACTATTTATCTCAATAAACTCACGGCAATCATATACAGTTGTGCAATCCGATATTCCTCCACAGTGAGGGGAAGTGGAATGTGGTACTCCTTAATCAGCATGGCTGCTGCTGTCAGCTAGCAGGCCACGGAAACCAGGCTACCTCAGCTCAGATGTGGCCACCATGGCATCTCTGTTAAAAAAAATACTGTCTGAACAAACAGACTCAACACAAACCAACAAGCCAACCAACCAAACAACCAATCCTATTAAGCAGATTCCTTACTGAGGACTTCATCATCACTACCCGACTCAAGAAATTTGCTGCCTTTTACCACATTCAAAAAGGTCTGTCACTCGTCTCGATCACACGCCATGTGAATCCATCCCCATCCTCCCACCCTATTTCGTTACGAACCACTTTAATACCCATGATCCTCCCACCTATGAAGTATCTCTTCCCTTCAGGCTTGCAAACCAGAATGCTTGTATCACTGTTACCACGTGAGCTACATATTTCATGAATCTCATCCCCCTTAATATAATTATGTCTGGTGAAAATTACATATTATGACACTCTCATTATGCTATTTCCTTCATTACCTTGTTACCTACTTTCCTTCTCACTTAGACACAAATATTACACTCAGCAGCTTGGCCTTAAGCATTCTAAACCACAGACTTTCCCTTAATGTGAGAGACCAGATTTCACAAACATACAAACTCAGGCACAACTGGAGTTTTGTAGTCGCATAGTTTTATACAGAAGTGGAAAGAAAGAATATTCTAAACTGTCCAAAGCAAGTGTTTTATTTAAAGGAAATGAGGCAAACAGAAAAGAGACAAGGTGTGACAGGGAAAAGAACAATGGTCCTCACAGATAAAGACAGAAGGGAATACCAGACATTTTCAACATGACTGTCAAGTTTTGTAAATTTCCTCACTGAGAAAGTTCTCAGTTACAACCATGTTCTTCCCACGGAATGGATGACAGAGGAAATGGAAGATCTGCAAGGAAACCCAACCCACCAAACAAGAAAGACAGCAAGATAACACATGCATCCACTTTGAAGTTGGAAATGAATTTCACAAACCTTTCCTATTTCACAAACTGTATAACATTTCCAGTGTATATGGAACAGAGTTGCCAGCAAGAGGTCATATTCAGGTTGGTAGGTCTGCAGGGATTTTTGTCTCCCAGACTACAACCAGAATAGCTCTCATACACTCGCTGCATCCTCTTGAGTGTCTAATATGGACTCGGTTCATGAAGATATAAAGTGGTAGAAGAGTAAATCTGATATGTTTCATTTCTTGTTTTCTACCGTCATGGATTACAGTATTGGTACTACACATGCATGCAGCTCGTCTCAAGCCTGGTCTTTAGGACACCGTTTTTGTTCGGCAACTTTAAAATATATAAAGCGATCACTATACAGTGCCACAGTGTTCAGCAGAATAATACAGGGACATTAATTAACTCTCACTAGTCACTTTCTGTCAGCTCGCTCAACTTAAAAAAACTTCAATAAGCAATGAACAACCTGTTTGTTAGATATGAAATGCGTTTTGTAGCTGGATGAGAACATTTCCAGCCCCTTCCTTAGATGTGGTAAACAATAATATAGTATCAACTGAAATGCAATGGACTAAAGCACATGGACCATGACTCATAGCAGACTAGAACAGCAGGAAACATTGGGCTGCTTGCCATCATGCTGAAGTAGTGATGTGAGTTGTCACATCAAGTATGTCCTTGTACATTCATACAAGTGTCAAAATAAATAGGCAGTTTCCTTATTCAAGTACAGTCTATTTTAAGTGAAAAGAAGATGCCTGTGCTAGCCATCGGTACAATCCTAGACTATTTTAAAATAATTCTTACAAACACTTCTGATCCTAACAACTAAGAATGATGGCACACCTACCACAGGGAAGTCAGACACTTAAGGGAACAACTGTATGTATGATTAACTTCAACAGATAAGTGGAAGATACGAGGTCAGGTAACATATGCACGCATAGGTTGCCAATTCCGGTGCGCTTCTTCTAATATTACCTTTTGATACTCTTATAAATTAGACAAAACATGCAGAATGGACAAACCAGAGCCTCCAATACAAAATTATATCCAAATCAGTCTAAGGGTTTTCAGTATGAGATGACAGGGAACCGAAATCCCCTTTGCTCAATTCTCCCAAACACCATACGACCTCCGAGAAAGTTTATTACGAATAAAATGTATACTGCAACACTCTACAACGTTTGTGTGAATCATTCCTCAATCGATAAATATTTAGCGAAGTGCTACACAAAAAAATTGGACTCAAAACAGACTTAGGAACGTACGTAGGTCTTCATGCCAAGAGTCAGCATTGCTGTCCTACTTCAACCATACTTAGAACGTGTCGACAAACTTCTACGGAAATCACCCAACATCAAAACTAATGAAATATCGCACACCGATCCTACAGATGTTATAAGCGAATAAAATGACAAACAGACACACGGTGAAGCTACAGGGCGTCTTTTTAAAACTTTCTGTTGTCAATGAACAAAAAAAGTACATAACTCTACCTATAACAAACAAGGACGCTTTACTTAAGTCAGTTACTATTATTTCCTTAGGTGTTGAAGGGGAACACAGCAATAGAATAGAGCAAGTTTCAAACATTCTCCACAACACATCGGGGAGTCGAGACAGTGTATCCGTACAGCTACTAGGGACACAAAAAGGGACTCTCCTCTTATTAGAAGCTTCCAAATCGGCTCTCAGACACATCCAGCCTTTTATCTAATGGGTATCGGGTCCCCCTTCCCGGCGATAAAGCATCCGGGGCGTGAAGCTCAACACTCACCTCACATCTAGAGCAGAGTTCAAGAATTACTGGAACTGTACGTCCACACCACCGCCTGCACAGGGACAACTCCAACTTACTTCTATTTTTGCCCACATTCAGGTGAATGATGCCAAACAATCAGCATATAATTAGCGAGTCTTTTTCATTCCATCACTTTCATGTAGTTACAAAAGAAGACAGGCTCGCTACGGGCTGGACGGTGTGGGGATCGAAGCCCGGCGAGGGCGAAATTCTCAGTACCCGTCCAGACTGGCCCTGGGGCCCATCCAGTCTCCCGTACAATGGGTATCGGGTGTCCTTACCCCGGGTAATGCGGCCGGGACGTGGCGTAGACCACCCACCCCATCTAGCGCTGAGGTTAAAGAAAGAGTAGGGCTCTACCTCTACTCCCCCTTCAGGGCCTTCATGGCCCGTTCTAGGGTTAACTTTACCTTTCACTTCACAAAGGGGGACCATAATCTACAACTGCTAACACACAACACTTCTGCCGCACAGCCAAATGAACCAATAATTAAACCATGAGGATCGAAAGGTGTTTTCCTGGAATGATATATTTCATATACTTTATCATAGCGAACCACCTATTTAGCATTACTCCCATAATTTTTACAATAATAATGTCATAAGAAATACAGCATCAAAACGCTGGTTTTGCGCAAGAAATGAGCCCTGAAATACTGATATTCCTGTTCTGGTTGTAATCCTAAGATTATTTAATTAATTGCAGAGCGTAGCTTGAGTAACAGGAAACAAGATTCTTAAAAGTAAAAGCAAACGGTAAAGGAAATTGATACTTAATCACGCTGTATCTTAATTCACTAGAAATGTATCAATGGTAAAAGAAGCAGGGGTAAAGGTTCCTAGTGGTTTAATGTGTTCCATGTCCGTGCACTATATTATACAAAAAAAAAAAACTTTAAACACCAACGAATGCACAAAGAGTTTTTTCGTCAATTATAACACACTCCTACATGTTTCGACCCTGCTGGGTCATCTTCAGGGAGAAACTTTCCGTTGTCATTACACTATACAGTTAAGCGAGAATGTGCTGTTGACTGTGCACTGCGCCGTTTATGGAGGCGTGAACTCTTTGTCTCGGCTTGTACAAGCCGAGACTACAAAGAGTTCACAAGCCGAGAATACAAAGAGTTCACAAGCCGAGACTACAAAGAGTTCACAAGCCGAGACTACAAAGAGTTCACGCCTCCATAAACGGCGCAGTGCACAGTCAACAGCACATTCTCGCTTAACTGTATAGTGCGACCTAGTGTAACGACAACGCGAAGTTTCTCCCTGAAGATGACCCAGCAGGGTCGAAACATGTAGGAGTGTGTTATAATTGACGAAAAAACTCTTTGTGCATTCGTTGGTGTTTAAAAGTTTTTTTTGTACCTGGCGGTCTCTGGATATGACACCAGGCTCTCATTAAGGGGCTTCTGGGTGAGATCTGTGAGATCTCGAACCTCTAAGAAAGACCAAACACTGACAATGTGAAGAATACCAACCTCCCCTGCTGACCACCACTCTTCTAATTGCCAAATCAATGAGTGTACTTCCCTATGGGTAATTTCACTTCAGAATTGGCTTCAGCCCCCGCAGACTATCCTAATGATAGGGGCAAACACTGCTTGGAAACATCTGTCCATATTTATCAGTCTTCACGAGGTTCTACCACAGAAGACGGAAATATAGTCTGCCATTTCTCTTTGCAGGGAGAAGCCCAATCTCTATGTATGGGGCAACATTCTTAGAATAACAGTAGCCAGGACAGGCGCATGCGTCTAATCCAATTGTGCAGCAGCAGGCAGTAAGCCCTGACATGAAACCTGTCAACATCTCATGCTCTCTCCACACACACACACACACACACACAATGGCATTTCCCAAAAGAACGTGGTAGGAAAACACATATCGAAACGACCGAACAAATACGTGTATGAAGCAGAAAAAGGCTTGCATATTTCACACTGTGATAGTATGGAGTTCCTTCAGTGTAGCGCCTTCCGCTCCACTTTATGTACATGACGAATTCTCTTGAATAGAGGAAAACTAATATTTTATATTCTGTTACATCATATGCATTATAATTTCACAGATTACTTAACGGGCCTGGCCAGGTGAGTCAGTAATGTGACCGGCTACAGATTGGATAGCAAAGGTTCAAATCCCAGCAGGGGCACAGACTTTTGTTTTCATCACCCTACAACCAGCCATGAAGAGAGAAAGGAGTAGTAGAGGTATACCGCCTATCTTTCTTTAACCTTGGCGCTAGATGGGGGTAGGTGGTCAACGCGACGCCCCGGCCGCTTTACCCCCGGGAAAGAGACCCGGTACCCATCGTACAGAAGGTTGGGCGGGCCCCATGGCTGGTATGGACAGGTGCGGAATATCTCGTCCCCACCGAAATTCGATCCCCGGACCGTCCAGCCTGTAGCGAGTCGCTATACCGACTAAGCTATTCCGGCCCACAATGTGTCCATACTAGCTTATATACAGCGCAGGGCTACCGCAGTCACCGCAACTGATGGAGGCGCCCACACGAGACCGTCTCTAGGAAGGGGGAGTAAATATATTTAACCTTTTAAAGCCTAGCGGTAACTTTACGTACCACCAGGTTTAACATTAAAAAATTCTACGTGGTGCCTACATTGCGTTTATGTGTTTTGTACGGATCTCAGAACAAACAGCAACTTTTGCCTTATAAAACATTAAGAGATTGGTTTTTATAACCGAAGTGGAGAGTGTTTATAGCGCGGTACGCACTGAGTCCTAATATAAAACAGACACGCTTCGTCTTTAACGGGTTAAAAGAGAGTCTTATCGAACATTTCTAAAAAGAAAAAGTTATATCGAATATGCATTCATGGTATTTTCTGAATGCCTTTATCGAACAATCGCGTACGTAATTCCGGAACAAGCGACACGTGTTGCACAGCTGAAGGTTAGCAGTGAGCACTAGCACAAGACAACTTAAACGTTACATTTCACAAAGCGAAGTGTTTTCTGTCTAGCGCAAAGGAGGTTATAAACAATCAACGGCGTTTCCACGCTATCACTGCGGTACAGTAGTGCAAAAGACGGCTCGTGACTTCAAAAACAACAAGGTCACGTCCCAATTTGTGATTTTGTAAACCTCTCCTGCTATGATGCACCAAGTGCTCATTCCACGGAAACAAAATGTGGTGCCAACTCACCTCCAAACAGACCCAAGGTTCAGAAACGGCGTATGGCAATACGCCGGTAGGCGCCGAACACTTAACCAGATATCGATATAGTGTGCCAACTAACGCACCTTTCTTTATTAACAATAACTAATATTCCCCTTTTTTGACATTAACTAATCCGCGACATGTTTCGGCGTTGTAAATCGCTATCATCAGGGGGTCGCGACACCCTGATGATAGCGATTCATATACTGTAAAATGCACGGTGCACGGTGCTAACAATATAAAGTCCCTAACGAGATGCTCCCTTGACCTTGGAGGTCGAACTGTTGACTGCAGATGGGCAGAATGCGCATGCGTTTTGTAGCAGATGGCTCCCGGCACTGAACTTTCTACTCCACGGCCCACTAAGCGCAAAACATTTTCTGCAGCACGGACATTGTTGTGCATGTATCAGGCATTGCACGCGCGAAATGTGCGCGCAGGTTCCAGGAATCCAATCGTATGAGATGCATCTGGTATGAACATGTTACAGGAATCAGCAGCGCGAGATGTTCGTGAACGTTCCAGGAATCCTACTCAATTAGATGCACATTCCAGGAATCCCATCGTACGACACGCATCTGCATATCCTAGAACTCAAGGCGCGTGTTATGTCTCCGCATGTTCCACGCATCAAGATGCGCAAGATGTCCGTGCGTGTTTCAAGAATGACACCGCGCGAGATGTCTCTGCGCGTTCAGAACTAAATCGCGCGATATATCTGTGCGTGTTCCAGAAATGAAACCGCTAGAGATATCTGCATGTACTCCTGGAGTGAAACCGACGGATATAACTGCGCGTGTTCCAGGAGTTAAACCGACAGCGATATCAGCGCGTTTCAGAAATGAAACCGCCCGAGATATCTGCATGTACTCCAGGAGTGAAACAGACGGATATAACTGCGCGTGTTCCAGGAGTTAAACCGACAGCGATATCAGCGCGTTTCAGAAATGAAACCGCCCGAGATATCTGCATGTACTCCAGGAGTGAAACAGACGGATATATCTGCGCGTGTTCCAGGAATAAAACTGCGCGACATATCTGCGTGTGTTAGACGAATGAAACCACTGGAGATACCTACGCGTGATCCACGAATGAAATCGCGGGACATACCTGGAAGACTGAAACCGCGCGAAATATTAGTGCGTGTTCCAGCAATCAAACCGCAAGAAAATTATAAAAATTACACAATATTGCCGCAGGTCTGGGCGACACATTACAGTTAATGACCTGTCAGAGCAGACCACGTTCGACTTTCACTTTTCGAGGAGATTCTAAGTTCAGTCTACTAGAACCGAACGTCGTTCGAGGGTGCCCCACGATTGTGAATTCGGTGGGAACCTCGAAACAAGCACCAGTAACACATACAAACACATATCATGTTGAAAGTAAATATGACGTTTACAAGGCCAGTGATACGGACAGCTTATCATGCACAGGGAAGAAAACAGGTGAACTCGATATGTTACGGGAATATTCACAACACAGGCAAATGGTAAAGTGGGGAAAATATATACTTCACATGTCCGTTCATTATGGAAAAGTACGCCTTGGCGACGCCTCAAACCTCTTTACCCAGATATGCTAACCCTGTACGGGTAGTTGCTAGTCCATGTAGAACTATGCTAACACTAAAATCTCTGCAGTTTGCCAACGCTGTGTGATTGCGTATTCCGTACGATTCTCACAATAAACAGCGACTGTTCACTATACAGCGTTCACCGACCGCTCTTTCTAATGTAAACATACAGTGTTCTCTGTGACGTAAGAACTGAATCTGTATATGATGTGGACTCATTTCAGTTTTCGAACGGTTAAATTTAGTACAGTTCTACCATTTAGATCATACTACTTGCTCAAGAAATCTTCCACATCGAATTAATCCAAAAAACTTGTTACAGTGTTCAAAAATGCCCTACCGTCAGACGAATCCAATTAACATCCTCACACCCTGTCAATTAAACATCCATTTTAACCCTTTAAAGACGAAGCGTATCTGTTTTATATAAGGACTCAGTGCGTACGGCGCTGTAAACACTCCACTTCGGTTATAAAAACCAATCTCTTAATGTTTTATAAGGCAAAAGTTGCTGTTTGTTCTGAGATCCGTACAAAACACATAAACGCAATGTGGGCACCACGTACAATTTTTGAATGTTAAACCTGGTGGTATGTAAAGTTACCGCTAGGCTTTAAAAGGTTAATATAACACTCTCATCCACACCTGTGTCTCCCAAGTGGTTCCTTCCCTTCAGGTTATAAGATCGGAGTTGCGCATACACTTCTCATGTTTGCTATGCGTGCTACATATTCCGCCCACCTCACCCACCTGACTTCTTCACCTTAACAGTATGTGGTGACAAGTACACGTTATGATGCTCCCCGTTACGCAATTTTTTCCATCCTTCTGTTACTTTCCCTTTATCCGGCACAGATAGCCTCCTCTGGATCCACGACAGTTCTCTTGAATTTTTACACACAAATCCATCCACCCGCTTACTGAACAAGCTTACATTAAGCGGGGCGTTTAATTACAATCAGCCAGTGTCCGAACCGATCACTTGGACTCCACAACAAGACAGCCAGCCTGTGACTCCTTTCTGGCGAGACGTTGCGCAGTTTTATCTGGCTGCTGGCTTCACGATGTAAAATCAAACATGACGTTTGAAATTACATAAAACTAAAATCCTAAATCAATGTTTAGTCAATCTCGCTATCAGGCCTGCCACTAACCTGAATTTTCGTATCACTTGCAATAAAATCCACAGGACTGATAAGCACAGTCTCTCTCTGTACGTTTTATACGAGGTGTGTTACGTTTGTAGAGCCCTCTGTAACTTACACGCGACGAGGCTACACTTCCTCGACCCCACTTGCAGGCTACTGAGGGAATGTCCCCACATCAAATCTGCGCTACAAGGAAAACAGGACACCAGCATACAAGGAACTTGTTACTTTAACAAGCTTACATACGAAACCGTTTTCACTAGCAACAAGCAGATAATGTGTATCAATGGCGTATGGAGGGGGGAGAGGTTGGGGGCGAATGTGCAGCCACTCCAGAAGGTAGAGTCCCAGCGGCGACATATTTGGCGGACAAATGAATACTTTAAATAAAATAAATAATTTTCTGCGCTCAAAGAGTCTTAAGTTACCACGCAAAATAAAAGAAATTGCAATAACGAATGGGTTTGTTTAAAATCCATTGTGATTACTCGTCCCGTGCACCAAAAACCTTCCTACGCCACATTTCACTGGCACATATCAGTAATCTGCAGACAAAAGTGACCCATATGGGTACACGCCATGTGTTTGGCTTGCTTCCGTAACGGATGGCGAAGAGCATGCAAACAGGGGCTGCCGTAAGTATTTTAAAACCCGGAAGAATAACAGGCCCTGTACATAACATTGCTTGCATTTCTGATCACATTTATACAGTTTAAAAGTACGGGACCGGAGGCTGTTACAGGTTGTAAAGCATTTCTCCGATAAGATACCGTGTAGATTGCCAAGTACTTAGCAACGTTACAGAAAAAGCTCGCTACCTCTTTTGAAAGAGGCCCCCCCCCCCCCCAAGGCCGTCTTAAGTAAATAATTTCGCTTCCTGTACTACTGCTGATACATATACACTACAAAACCACCACAGAAACTGTGCAATGGCTTTCTTCACCAGATAACAAAAACAGGCGTAAAGTCGATGACATAAGACAGCACGGTGATATACAACCCTCCCTGTTGGCACAACACAACGCTTTTAATTTTGTGGTTTTCTCACATCGCTTCATCCTGTAATTTCCACTCAGCAATCTAATTTATTTCCGGTTTATGTAACGACACTGCCAATAACTGAAACTACACTGCGTCGAATGAATGTGAAGCAAGCAGTCTTGGTTTATTTCAGGGCACTATCTATACACTTGCCTTGAGGGACCACGACAAACCCCATTTACGACCGTCGGTGTCCCGACCCACATCGAACCAGGAACTGACAGAATAAAAGTCAAAATCCTTATCGCTTGAGTAAAACTTGCTCGAGGTAACTCAGTAACCTTGTCCCGTATATAGTTTAACGACTCTCAGTCAAATTGAGAGAAAACTGAATGTCGAACATGATCACAACATGTAGATACAGGCTTCTACTTTAAGTAATTACCGCAGCAACCTCCAATAAAGACAGGAAACAAATAATGACAATGACAATTGCCGGAATGCGAACTTTGTGCCCCTAGAATGCAGTGAAGCCGCGTTACCAAACTCAGTGACGAATTAGCTTTAACACAGAAATTCGGAGGTAACACTTTTAAGTAACTGTACGCACTCTAGACCGGAATCCTGGACACGACAATCATTACCAAAGGCACCCACAAATTTCGTGTTAATTCCAAACAGCAGCGCGTGTCGACATGCCGACAGCACCTCGGCTTGTCGATTTGACAAGAACCCCCACCTCTTACACAGTCTGAAGGCTCACTACGGTGCTCGCAGGAGCCCCCTTATTTTATTTAAACGCCATTTTATGAGTATCTTCACTTCTCCAGCTGTACGTAACGACAGCCTGAAACAGTGTCTGTCCGGAAAGAAAACGTCCAAATTCTGGCCGTGCTAATGGCACAATATTACATATTTACAATTCGCAGTCCGATTTTTGTACCGGACATCAAACGTGTTTCTGTTTACTCCATTTTCGACATCCCTTGTGATATACAAACCGTCAGTCACAACACACAACTATCGATTTTTTAATGAATTTCAAACCTGCAAAGCGTTCCGGCTCCCCAAGGGGCCATAACCAGCTATCAATAATAAAACCACTCAGACAAAATTATCTCTATACAAGCAAGAAAACAGTACGAAGAAAGAAATCTCATTCTTTTACATATCATAAAATTCCCGATGTAATTTAGCTGAAACATAAGCAGCTAACATTAAAAGATACATAATTTATTGCACTGAAATTAAAAACTATAGGTCTACTCCTTGCGCCAGCCAGCCACGTTTTGTTAATTTTCGATCCTCCGTCTGCAGCGTAAACTGTTTTATTTTTTTGGTGGTACTGAGTAGCTGTGTCGAATGCTGTTTTGTGGCTCTTGGGTTGATTACGACGTTCGATATTTTCTTGTACAGTCCGAAAGTTTTCCGTTTGATGAATAACTGGATATATTTCGGAGGCTAGTATAGCTGAAGACTACGTGCGTCAGCACTGTACAGTACACGAGCTAGCGGGGTGTTTCTGTTTACGTGCGTTCGGCCCCCGCTTTGTACTTTCGGAACGAAGAATGGCAGTGCATACAGTATGACGTGGATATAGAAGGCGAAGTCCATTCAGTATGTAAAGTGCTGGCAGCTGGTTGTTAGAAATGTTCGTATTATAATTAAATCCGTCACGTTCGTAGTTTTATGGCTTCACCACATTAAACCAACAAGGCACGTCGCACATATTAAAGCCTGTTACTTCACGATTAAAAATTACGAAGCCGAATACAAATTTCTACACAGCGCATCTCAACATAAACAACATACAGGGCGACTGTGAGTTAAGCACATAATGTTAAATGACTGTACCTCCTAAACGGAATTCTATAATGCTACATCTCTGGCATCATTTTAGAGCCAATACACTACCATTTTTTTGATGCTGAGCATCCCAGTTGGTGTATGCATACAAGGTACAAATTTTCAGTTCGTCAAAGAGGAAATCAGTCACTACCAACACTTTTTTTCTTTTTTATTTATAGAGTACTGAGCGACCAGCTTTCGGCTTTTTATAGCCACCATCAGGCACTACAAGAAGCCTAAACCTGGTCGCTCAGTACTCTATAAATAAAAAAGAAAAAAAGTGTTGGTAGTGACTGATTTCCTCTTTTCAGGAACTGAAAATTTGTACACCACCATTTGGTGCCATCTTAACACAGGCACTTCTGCAACCTTTATATAACAAACTCAACACTTTTCCTGAAGAAGTTAAGAAAAACAGCAGCAAAAGCATCTCGAATCTGTTATTCCAGTTCATCAAATGCTCTTGGTTTTGACCGGCACACATTCACAGAACGTTATCTAGTAGGTTTGGACTGTCGTCCAGCCATGCCAATATCCATTCCTTGCGTAGTCCGTCTTACGACAGTTCCGGTCCATAAGTCTTTCAAAATTCCATACAGCGATCATAATCCTCAGGGAAGCGAGGTCATGAAAGAAGTGGGGTTTACATTGAAATCTGACACCAAATGGTAGTGTGTTGGCTTTAAAATGGTGAAAGAGCTGTAGAAATATAGCATTCCTTTTAGGATACACAGACACTTAACATTACGTAAACAGTGTACAGCTGAACCTGGAACCACGTCATGGAATCTATAGACTCATCCACGGCTGTACTGCTGCTTAGCGACCGATAACGCTTTACAGTTCCGCGAGTCTCACGGTCACGCGGGGCCATGCGGCATAGAGCGGACGACATCAGTTGCTGCATAGCGACCGACGGTGGCCCCCCCCCCTCCTCTGTACTCAGCTCAGTGTAAAGAAAACGCTGTATTTACTCTACAGTCACCTTGTACATTTGGATAAAAGTGCACACAATATTCCCTGATATTACCGCCAGCATTTCAGGCCTTAATATCTATATATAACAATCGATGTCGTATGTTAAAAAAGCTTATATGTTAAAACTACTGTTGGTATACATAAAAAAGCGGTTAAAATCTATTAAAGTCTGTCTCCAAACATCTTGTCGTCAACATATGGGAAGAACCCACATTGCATTCACGTTGTATGTACCACCTTGGCACTTGTGATACGCATATGTTGACGACAAGCTGTTTGGAGACAGATTTTAATAGATTTTAACCGCTTTTTTATGTATATCAACAACAGTTTTAACATATAAGCTTTTACCATACGACAGTGATTGCTATATATAGATATTAATTAGCACTAACGTACCATATGCTGCTTTGCTAAGAAAATACATTCTCCCTGAAGATGGCCGAATAGTTACGGCCGAAACATGCCGGAGATTATACAAATGCAATTGTACAGTACTTGGTTTCATTGATAAATTTGTAGAATAAGTATGCCTAGGTCCATTACTCGTATGCAGGGCAATCCAAACATAAAGGCAGCGAATATATTCTCTGAAAATATAGTAATAAATCAAAATCGCCTTCACAAAGAAGTTAAGATGCAACTGAACTCGATTACTGCTTAGCACCATTCAGTTCAGAACCTGATGACTTCGTGTCTGCTATGTACAAATGTAGTAAGATTGAAATACACAGATTTATATGGTGTTTTACTGCGGTGGGCAGCTTGACCTCTCGAAGTACGTTAAGAACACACCAGCAGCTTGAGCATGGTGAGAACACGGTGCTGCGGAGAATACTGCGACCTAAAGGCGAGGAAATAACACGAGAATAGATCAACTGTTATACCAAAAAGCTTTGTAATTTGCACTCTTCAGTAAAATGATTAGGGTGATGAACTAAAGGGATATGATTAGCGGGTGAGGTAGCACGCAACGGGGAAAGGAGAAATGCAGACAAGGTTTCCGCAGGAAATATCTGATGGAAAGAAACCACTTTGGCAGAACCACTGCGAACGTCGACAGGAGACTATATCAACATGGACCTTCAGAAAATGACGTGTGGACTGGATTAGAGTGGCTGAGGATATGCATAGGTGCAGGTTACATGTAAATACGGTAACGAATATGCGGATTCTGCAGAACGAGTGTAATTTATGGGCCAGCCGAACGACCATCAGCTTCTTGACCTTGATGTTCATTTACTGCAGATACAAATCCGTTATCCAAAAACAGATGGCACTAAAGACGTAACGCCTCTTGACAGAAGTTATCAGCCCTCTTATTTATTTAAACATTCACGAATCCATTTAATCACCCGGAGATGTGTTATCAATAGTGAAAGCGGAGTCAACATAAAAAGTTGAAACCACGCATTAACACACTGAGAACAAATGAAAGATGTCAAGTTTTCGGAAAGTCTGATCAGAGGCGATACATCAGAATGACAACATATGGAGAATCCGAATTCATTTTTTTTTTAGATACAGGTCTTGATGTGACAAAATATGACTTTATTTATGGTATCAGGGCATTTTCATAGTATTATACCTTTCTATTTATTGGTAAAATTCTGCGGCCCACAGCTCAGTGCGGCTCGCATGCACCAATGAGTTTGACAAGACTGCGATAAGGCATTTGTCTAATCTCCGAATGTGACAGGCCGCAATACGGTGACATCAACGCCAGTCAGTGGACAGACCGACACACACAGCACGAAGTGCGGTGCGAACAATGCAAATATCCACACTCCGAGGAAAATAATGGACCTCCAAGGGAGGAAATGTGCCTATGCAGGCAGCAACACTCCGGCGCGTTCGCTCGGCTATTGTCTCTATACTTTTAGTCTGTGAACATTAGCTTTTAATACCCTTTTATACACGGAATACGCAAAATAGACAATTTCAAGCAAACAAACCGTCAAGTTTTAAATTCATCTTTTTACATTTTGCTCAGTGGACACACAAGGGCCGATGTCACGCAAACTATAAATGAACAAGAACGTCCCTTATCTTCTTTAATTGCGTTTGTTGAAAAATCGAAATATTTGTTTTTGTGCACAATGAACTGTTACTGTCGAGAATAGGAGACTGCGGCAACACACTTCACTTACATTTTAATTAAGTGCATATTCAAAAACGTGTACGCGGACCTGTAAGTTCACGTGGCAGGACGCTTAGTTCAGGTAGAATTAAAGCTTTCGGCAATCAGTGTATATGTTCCGAAAACCGATATTAATAGTGCGGAATATTCGTGTGTTCCAAAAACAAATAATAATAATAATAATACGAGTAACAATAGTTCGGTAATATTCGTGTGTGTTCCGAAAACCAATAATAATTGTCCCGCAATATTCGTGTGTGTTCCGAAATCCAGCACCAACTATTAGGAAATTTCTGCGTCCATTCGGAGGACCAGTGATAAGTGTTGAATATACGCCTGTTAAGTTAGAAAATGTACACGTACAGTGCGTCGAATTTCACGCGCAAGATGCGTTCCTGAAGACCTCGCATAAGTCAAAACTGACATAATTAAAAACTTACTTTCCTATAGGAATAAATGTAAAGTAGGGGGCATGCGTTCTCGGAGCGCACAAATCTACAACCTCTGCAGCGAAATGTTTGATTTTAAACATATTTGTAAGCAATATAAGTAAATAAATAATAAAATCTCATTTCGTTACAGTTTTGTTACTGTAGTACACTTAATTAAAAATCGAAAAAATCTTCATACTCCGACGACACTGAGGAACAGAAGATTCAACAGGCGCCTAATTAAAATGGGCTGTCTCCCCAATTCGATTTATTTTATTTTTAGATTCGCATTATTTCAAATTTTGCGCATAAAGTGAGAATTTACTGATGATTTTTATATCACACTATTTCAAATTCGTATAAAATGCGACAACTCTGTCACTATGCCGTAAACCGGAAGACTTACTGGAAAAAGTACACACATGTCGCATATAAAATGCCTGGTTTATTATTTTTTACAGTTACTTTTGGAAACATTTTTCGCTCTGACAAATATTTAGCAACTTACGCTCCAGACACGCGCAGAAATGCGTGTAAGTCTTCATGCCAGTTAGTTTCTCTGATGTTAGCCACAACCAGAATGTGCTGAGACAAGTTCTATTAAGGGGCGCAAGTATAAAATTTCACGAAAATTCGTTCATGCGTACAGACAGATCGAGCGACCGTAATAGGCGCTCAGCAGTGTTGTGAACGCACCCAAAGCATACAACAGAAAGTGTGGGATTTCACATCCTTTCACGTTAGGTGTGTTCGAAAAGCGGCGACTAACGTTACCACGGTTAGGACTGTCCCTACTGTTGACCCCAGTATCAAGTTATATTCGTTGCTGACGTTAGTTTTGATTTTCGGGTTACCATTACTACCACTGTTACCTCCGTTCCTAAGGTTATATTTGCTTACCATGGTAACCTTGCTTACCTAGGTTACCATTGTTCCTTGGTTGCTACATCTACGCGAACTGGCCGGAAGCGTTTTGTTCTCTGAACATTTAGTATCTAAAATTAACTTGAATCCAATGCTTGGATAGAACTAGTCACTTTGTCTCTTGAAGCGCGCAGTCAGTTAAGTAGCGTATAAAGAAATGTTACAGAAGAAAGAAGCAATGTCATTGTTCAAACACAGCTGAGTTGAAACAGATATCCGGGAAAAGATCAGGCACTTTGCGTACCTTCCTTTTTCTCAACGGGAAAATACGAGTACATCCACGTGAATGTCACAATGAATACGAATTGCTATTATTTCAGTGGTTTATTTTAAGATAACCTCGGATGACGAAAGGACGCTTCCGCTCAAGTCTTAACTAACTAGCATGTGCCACCGCACTTTACGTAAACCCGATTACAATTTCCGACTTCTGTACTTCTCAACTCAAGGACAGTGTCAGGATTTGGCTGGAGATTTTCAGACACGTCAGTGAATGTATATGGCACGCAGCTGTATGACAGGGCTTCATTCGGTCGTTCATTTATGTACGGTTTGTCTAACGGCGATGTCAGTACGTCAGACTGTAAAGCGTGGAGTGGTGGCACGATTAATAAACGACGAAATTGAGAAGATCTAGAACAAAGCGGTCGTGGCATATTTTAAGGTGCTACTCAGGACTTCGCCCGGAAGGACTGTGGACAAACAAAAAGAATACCAGTCAGTACAATCGGCGCCCCTGGCCGAGATTCAGTTGGGGTACCTCCCTAATGGAAGGCAGAAGCGTTTCTGTATGAGCCAGGTCGTATGGACTGCTTCAACAGATATCTTCAAATGACGACGTCGTCGACGACGACGACGACGACGACGATGATGATGATGATGATGACGATGATGATGATGATGATTCATTGAGAACATGTGGCATAAAAATCAAGGCCTATTTTCGACCGTGTTTGCATCTCAACAAGCTGCAGCTATCTGCCAAATTACATGAATCTCTCTTCGTGCTTAAATGCGGGGTGGAATGTTGACTACCTCGGTAGTTTGTCACAAAGCAGGCACAAAATTACAGGTAAAACCACATTACACCGCCGTTGTTTGGAATTTATTTATGTCGCGGCTGTGTACGCTTCAACTGGCCAAAAGCGCTACTGGAGGTACGGCCACACCACAGAAAGTGCACTCTGCACTAACGGCCTCAATGTAGATTGTCACTTCACGATTACAGCAATTTGCCTGTCTAAGCACATGGCGATGAACGTTACAGACTCCCGCTTACTTGGCACCGAGCGGGCTGGTGTAGCGTCGAAACTCTGAACTTATACTCGAAAGATACCCAGTTCGAATCTTGGCTAAGATGCCTGGTACCCTGAGGTATTTCTTAGTTTTCCTCACACCCTTTCGATGAAAGGCGGGACAGTACGTCGAATAGGCCACGACTGCTCCTTTCCAAGCCCTTCCATTTCACCACTCACCCATCATCCTGCCATCTGAGACACTTCAGCTATGTCACACAGACCAGAAACTTTCCTGAGACCTCGACCGGAAACGTACTCCAGCGCCACCGCTTCGCTTGTATTTCGGAGGTGTCCGACTCGACTCTTGGCCGGGACGACTACTCTGAAGTTTTTCGTGATTTTCTTCATCTCCGCCAGGCAAATGTCGGCGTAGTACCTTCTTTTTGACCATGCCCGCTTTATTCCACATCCTTTCTAAATCACTCAAAAGCTACAAGGTTTCAGTTACAGAAAGCGTCGTTAGGCACATTGCAAACAAACGAGAACCCGACGGAATATTTACATGAACACTTAAGCAACCTCACAATTTTGAAAGCGAAGCTTGCGAAAAATAGTTCAAAGAACTTTACAATTGACGAGTAACAGGCCGTCGTTAGAAGTAGGGAAAGCTTCTCTGTCATTCAAGTATCGAAAGACAAACAATTAGTAAGATACTACCAGAACCATACGAAACTTCATGACCTCAGCTACGTATGATCTTATATTCCTCAGCTAACTGTATACAACACGGCTGGAAGGACGTACGCCAGTGGCGTAGACTTAAACTCCATAACTATCTCCACGGAGCAGAACCCTTCTTGAAAAGCTAACAGGTCCTCAGCTAGTCAAGAAATTCCCCGCATTTTGTGGAAGGCGTAGGTTCATTACCGCATTTACAAGAGCCCGCCACGTAGACTTAAACATACATTCTAAAAGCAGTATTTAGAATTTTGTATACCTGACTGGTATGAAGTTCAATTATTGCAGATACACCCCTACTGCTGCAAAGCTAATCACAGTAATGATATAACATAAGGAAGTTACAAACAAGCAACCCCCAGCATTCCGCCATGTATTCACTACAACAGAATACGTTTCCAACAACAGTCACATACTACAATGGTGCCTTGTACGCTTTTGTAACATAATAGTTATTTCGGACAATGAGAACTCTTACAAAGTTATTTCAGCTTCAGATAACGTAGGGTTATACTGGATTGATAAGAGTCAAATTTTAAGGTTGCATGTATACCGCAACCCAAAATCTAACAGACGTGCAAAATGAAGGTAGATGCATTTCGTAAGCTCAACAAGTAGACTTACTCTAGACAGTGACAATAAGCGAGGCATTGCATTGGACCAGCCGCGGCTGCCCAGCGTAAATGGAAACATGCACGACATTTCGTAATAATCTGATATGATTACTTGGGGACAGAAATTGTTCGGAATTATAATTTAAATAGAAAATATAGCTAACCTTAGTCATTTACCCACTGTTACACACGGACGTGAAACTTGGTTCTGTAACACCAACGGAAGAACAGTTTGAGGATGTCTTGATAAAGGGTGCTGAGGAGAATGCTTCGATGCAGGACGGTGGATGCAATAACACACTGATGTGCATAACGAGAAACTTCATAATCTCAATCATTTACCAAATATTAATTGGGAAATCAAATCAAGGAGAAAGACAGGAGCGGGACAGTGATCAAGCATAGGACAGACAACATATGCATATGAAGTTTTGGTCGGAAAAATGCGAAGCGAATACCCAGGTCGATATTTCCTGCAGCGGTACAAGCCAGGAAGGAAATGACACACACGCCCACCTTTACCACTGTACCACTCCCAAACGAGACCGCACCAAAAGTACAATCAAGCCTGGCGGGTTGCATCCAAACTAACAGGCACTGACGTCAAAAGAATCCACTGTTCTGATTGGCACGCTGTATTTCCTTTTCCAGACGGACGGATCCTGCCGGAAGTTATAAAACGTGAGGAACGAGATTACCTTGCTGACAACCAATTATAGCCGCCTGTCATCCGTAACTACAGAACGCGAGCCACGCTCCTGACGAACTGAACAGCGAAGGCGGTCAGAAGCGCCGGCCCCTATGCCTATTGATCGGGCGCGCGAAGCCAAGTACAGAAACATTGTACCCGGCCAGGAAAAGGCGCCAACATTGAAATGCAGGGCGTTCTTTTCTGAACCGCGTTCGATATACTGCTAACGTAATACTATTGTTGAGGACTTAAGTCTTCCGGTATGTCACACTTGTCGACTGGTAAATAATCTACTTATCCACGTTTCGAAGAATCGTAACGCCTTCAGCATCACAGTCAAGCAGTCCAAGCAAAGTGCTTGGCCCTGATGATGAAGAAGCCATTACAATCCCTCGGAACCCTGGTAACTATTACCAGCCACAAGACCTAACTTCCCATAAGACCTGAATCTCCCTTTTTCCTCATCTACTGTCAATAGCGCGGGTCTTGGATTTTTCAGAACAACTCCCGATGAGATCCACGCTCTTCTGGGATATTACGCAGCGTCGAGTGGTAATCCTTTACCGACGTTTCGGGACAACGTATCGGTCGGACTTCTTGGCCCTTTACGGGACCGATACGTTGTCCTGAAACGTCAGTAACGGATTACTACTCTGGACTTCTTGACCCTTGAAGAGGGGAACGACATGTTGTCCTGAAACGTCAGTAACGGATTACTACTCTGGACTTCTTGACCCTTGAAGAGGGGAACGATATGTTGTCCTGAAACGTCAGTAACGGATTACCACTCTGGACTTCTTGACCCTTGAGGAGGGAACCGGTATGTTGTCCCGAAACGTTGGTAAAGGATTACCACTCGACGCTGCGTAACACCCCAGAAGAGCGCAGATCCCATAAAATATCCTATGCTTTATCAACATTTCCGTCAGACCCATGCGTTTTCGGATGGCCGCATCTTTCAGTACCCTAAACGTCCCTTTTGAATAGTTTATGCTACACAAAAACACCTGCTTTTTTCTCAGACTTCATGCTGCACGCTTCACAGAGTACTGCACACATGTCACTTGCACTATTTGCAAATTTCACACAAAATTTAATGTTCGTTCTTTGCTCTAAGTGTGGATTAATCGTTTTCCGACGACAGATACAGACACATAGAGTTTAATTCTGCGACACCTTCGACATTACCGATGCTACAGCGTTGAAATCGGAGTCTGCACAAGCAGAAATATGCACAGACACGATTTTGACACGCTCAAATCTAATGTAACATGACAGGCCATGCGATAAAATCATTCTGGTAACTTTACAGCCACACCCCGAATCTGCAGAACACACCTCTAAATATTAACAGAAAACAAAGCTACTATGGCAAATAAAATTTACCAAAACCCGCTGCGCAATTAATACAAATGCACTTAATATGTATTCCTTGCACAGTGTTTGTCGCTTCATTGTGGGACGCTATTCATCATGTATCCAACTATCCCATCGAACCTCGCCTGGTACAGTGATCTCAAATCGCATGTTCTTCATCCCGTCCTTTCATCTAGCGCGTGCAACTGAAGAGCGAACCCAGACGCACGGCTAGTTTAACGGCCTTACATTTCCTGACATAATACGTATATGTATCTTAACCACATGTCACAGAATGCTTGAAATTACTTCCGTAAACTCTCATGCCTGCTTGACTTCGCAGGTAACTGAAACACCGGAAAACCACATTCTAAATTTCCTACGACACATTACGTACGATTTCCTCCATATGTACTCAAGCACAACGAAAAGCTTACCTATTAAACTGTTTTCTGTACTGCATACTCATGAACTAAAGAAATGCACGTTACACTGGACAGTGTTATGCAGATGATACAATGCAACTGCATACGAGGCGATAAGACTGGCAGTGTCTTGCAGCTGCCACTAAACCTGCCGCGCAGTATCGGAAATTTCTAGACAGGTTCTTCAAACAGTATTTAATAACGTGTCCACCAGGTGTCAGGCATGCCTGAGAGTTGAAAGGGGTCATTTCCAACACTAATCTACCATGCGATAAGTTACATTACACACAGTATACATATTACACGAGGAAATGTACGGCCATTGCTTGTCGCGCATTTGGGTTCGGTTTACAGTACAACTCTGTATTTTGCTACCATCACAGTAACAGAAGTTTCATAATTGTCAAAACCACCAGAACGCACATGTGCATAGCCCTTCATACTGCCTTCACTACCATAAGTTTACATTATCGTCACATGGGAGATTCTGACTGCGACAATCAGCTATAAGTAGGCCTACCAACGACCTGTTGTTAACACCGAGTTTCAAAAATGAGTGTGTGGTTGGGCAAACACGCAGTAGCCAGCTCTCTGCCGTGTCCGGCCCGACCTGGGCTCTCCTTGTGAACACACGCACAGCAGTCACCCCTGTCTACGAAGTTCCGAGTACAAGAACGTACAATAGTTACATACGAATATCCACTCTTCCCGCATACGTCTTACCACAGTGCCTCTATTGGCAGACAAAGCCACCAAATAAAACTGTATTAACAGCATTATTATTTATCTTGTATTGTTAAAGGAGGTTAAGATTTTAGTCATCACATTTCCTCGCATTTTGGGAAACGTTAAAAGGGGGGGGGGGGTTAAAATCTTATATGCTATCGCACTGTTTACGATCACGTGGAGAGGTGCAGAATGACAACTCATTTTCGAGCAGTTTACCGAAATATCACGAATAAAAGGAAATCGCAAACGAACTTCAACTGCATTTTACACGGTTCCCAAGCAGCGACATTAGAATCCACATACAGCAGTAAAGGCGACATCTTCACCTTTCTCTTTCAGCAAGTTGTTATACTGGGAGACAAAGAATCATGCTGACAAGCGACTGACATCAGTTTCTACAAAATAAGACTGAAGACAAGTAGCGGTCATTTGAGATTTCCGTCATCTCGCTGAAACGGACTGCAAGTGTGACATCTGGCCCTACAAATTCCAAGGCACTCCGCCCGCAAACATTAACTTTGCAGAGGACAGGCATCACCAGATGTCGGCCTAGCGGCAAGTCAAGCATCTGTATGCTCCTCTTGTGACAGCTGAGGGTTTAATATAAGTCTGCAGGTCTATCGTTAAACTGGCAAACACACTTCACAGTGTCCATTGACTCGTTTTGATTAAACAGCACCCTGTTACGAAGTCCGGCTCTGACTAAAAGTGTGAAACGTCTGTTGGGTCCACTAAATGGAGGTATCTCCATCTAACGGATGCTCTTACTTCCTGAGGGAAATAGAAACAGCGTCCTAGACGTCGTACTTCTGAACCACAATAAGGCGGTGGCAAATGTCACATATAGGTCAGCGCTACTGAAGACTTTATTCTGCTGTAGCATGCGTCATCAGGAAGGGCCTAAATTTAGCAGCACAAAACAGACATTTATAATAAGTATATTACTTTGTCACCACAGTGACGCAACTGGTCTAAACTAAGCACATGAGCATGACAGGAAACCAAAACTGACAAAAAAAAAAGTCACAGCCTAAAGAACTAGCTACTTTACCAGCAAATCATCTTAGAATGCCTCGGAATTTAATTGTCGCAAAACACCATCAACTACAACTAGCAGAAATTTTAATTCTGGAATTCCTGGCTATTAGTAAGTAAGTTCAACAACTACTATCATCCGGTTTGCTTCCCAGAACGATAAAGTCACAGGCCTCTAGTTTTCACTCTTTCGTTGTTTGCGATTTCGCATATCCGCGGTTTTATTTCAGCCTTTCATACTAACCTGTACCATTCCGAATAATCTAAAAGTGTCGACCCAGCTGCACAATAACTCCTTCAGCCAAACACCTTACGTGATATCCAGCCCCATTCATAATTAACCCTTTAAAGACGAAGCGTATCTTTTGCATATAAGGACTCAGTGCGTACCGCGCTGTAAACACTCTCCACTTCGGTTATAAAAACCAATCTCTTAATGTTTTATAAGGCAAAAGTTGCTGTTTGTTCTGAGATCCGTACAAAACACATAAACGCAATGTGGGCACCACGTAGAATTTTTTAATGTTAAACCTGGTAGTCTGTAAAGTTACCGCTAGGCTTTAAAAGGTTAAAGACTGATTCATTCTGAACGCACATACTATTTCAGTGTTTCTGTTTTTTGTTTTGCGTAGTAGTTTACTGATATATATCTTAATGTGCAAGAAAACGGCATCAATGTTGGATTTAATATTGACATACATTTGGGAAAGCAACGTAAATTATTAAATGCTACGTGTCTTCGAAAACTGCAGCGATTTTCAAGAATGCAATCCCCACGTATAAGAAGCGTCACCCATCCATGGACAGTAATTCTGCCAGTTATTGTGTCTGTACATGTGAAACGCAACTACTTACTTACAGGGAAGGATACAAACTACTATAAGTATCAGAAGAGCATCTGGACCAAATAAGGGGTTCAGAACCACGTAATAAGGAAGCTTCGTCATTTATACAGGCCACCTACGTAGTGTTGTTAGAATCGTGGAATACAGGAGACAACGATGGGCCACTCATATTGATGGGATGGGGCAGACGAGCAATTCATGAGTTCTACATCAATTCTGTGTACTTGGAAAAGCGTATTTATAAAGTCGACACGTTGAGAAGTTAACATTAAGATAGGACTTTAAGAGACACAAGGTTTTGAGGACAGCATCAGAAGTGGCCCAGAATCATACCAGAGGCATTTTATCTTCTGATTTTCCTGCCACAATGTTCCGTAGTTCGTGGAAGTTACGCTGTCACCACATATCTCGGGCGGTGTTAAAGCGACCACAAATTTCTGACAGCAACTCTACAAGACTGAGGACCATAGGCACCTCAATGCCTTGTACACATGACACTGCAAAATTCTTCATATAATACTTTAACTCACCACGAGATTGACAGTTTGTCATGTGTCCGGCTTCGTACGATAATGTGTGACGCGTTAGATTTGAGTTTCTCTTAAGGCAATGACTTTTAGCGGACCTCCCATACGAAATGACAGATGACAGATGCGGAAGGTGGGAGGAGCAGACGTCTCAGTAAAGGTAAAGCAATCCCATTACAGGCCTGGACAGGCTCTGAGGGTTCCAGGAGGCTGAGGCTCCCAGATTTCAAGACAATCGGCACACGAAGGTTGTAAGGTTGTCAGCCCTACGCACCGGCCGCCTTTACCCCCCCTCCCCCCAGGAAATATTCCTGGGACTCATTTCTGTTAGAGGCTGATTCGAATCCAGGGCCATAGTGCGACCGGATGGATTATGTTAACGAAAAATTCCGATGATGCGACCTCTCAATAACACGACCAAATTATGTCCCAGATGACAAGAATGAGTCGAGCCATAACTCTGCTCCCCCCCTATGCCTTCGTGGCATGGACAGGGGCTGCTTTAACTTAAACAGTATTCACGTCTGGGATTGAACCAGTGTCTGCAAGGCAAGCGTTTAGCCACTGATAATCGATACAAACACAATCTGACACACACACACACACACACACACACACACACGCATATATGCAAGATTAGGATAGTTATATTCCCAAACACTCAAACACATAGTACACATTACACATGGTGCCTGGTTCTACGAAAATAAATGAAAGCCCTTATAAAGAGAAGGAAGTCCCATGCAAACAGTCGCAGTTCATACGTAAATACACACATTTTCAAATAACCGACTGTATTTTAGATTTTTCAATCGCCAGGCAACATTCAGTTTATGCTTTATCATTGACAGTCCACAGCTTCTGGAGTTACTAGTGGCACTCGAACTGGATAATGTTAAAGTGCAGATCTCGATAGCTACAGCAGCCAGTAGAAACCACACACAAGTGCGCCAGTGGTTGGGAAAGTGGCCAAGAATTCCGGAGCCAGTTTTATTTCCACGTCCCACAGGTAAAAACACAAACCACTGCTGTTGAATAGGCAGTACTGGCAAAACTTCCTAATCACATGAAAGTTTTAATCAACGTTTACTCAACGGAACTACGTCAGTATATGGTTTACTTCAATACAGTTTCACTGTGCTAAAATTATCCAAAAGTCCGTCCAGCCTTGAAAGAGTAATTCTAAACCCTGCGTGCCACCTGTTATTTTGTCAAAGTCTACAGGCCCGCCATAGTGAAAACATTTTTCTTTGGCCAAGAAGTGTACCTGTAAAACTAACTAAATTTAAATATTGTAATAATAATCATTAATGGAAGTTCTTAGTCTCCAAACATTCCGTCCCGTCGCATGAAAGACACTGCCTTAGATGTATAATCCGTTTTCCTGATTGGCCTTTATACTCCTACCTGAAGCCCGTGTGCTTAATCGGCATGCAAATAAGATATACGGAGAAGTACAGGTAAAGCCACTCGTGATATTGCACTACACAGATGCTAGTGATCGGCTTCATACGCCCGTACCTATCAGCAGAGACGATGAATGAACTTGAGTCGGGCGGGACACCGCTACTAGGCCTAACTACGAAAAATATGTAAAAGGGCGGCGACAAACATTCAACTTGTGAAGAACTGGTGTCCGCACCGACTAGATGCAAAAATATTCACAAATACCTATTTAATATCTGCAGGGGACTGCGCCCTTTTCGAATATTCCACTAGAACTGCATTACCGCACACCTAATTTTAAGCAATACGGCATAATAGTTCTACCAGTTCCAGCGTAAGGCCTTACAAAGCGGTCAGCATTCTGACAGTGCAAAGTTACACGTAAAAAACAAAACATAAGTTTATAATAATACGAGCAATTTAATAAAAACAAATAGATGAATATGACTTCACAGCCCGGCGTGAACAGTGAACAGTCCGACTAAAATTATATCCTAACTAATTTATTCATCTATGAAGAACAAACAGATACATGCAAGTACAAATTCATACCAACTAATGCACTGTTATTATTGAAAATGTTCTTACATTACAAAACTTAGTTCCGACATGTTTCGATCCCTATTGGGATCATATTCAGGGATACATCTAAAAACTAAAATTACACATACAGCATGGTAATATCTTGATATAAAATGTGTATAAAAACAGATGGACTTATATGCAGTTCAGATGTAGAGGTTTTCACTGTGTGTCTGGGCGTCAGATGTCTCTGTATGAACGGTAGGCACAGTAGGCCCTACTAACATGTCGGAACTAAGATTTTAATGTAAGAACATTTTCAATAATAACAGTGCATTAGTTGGTATGAACTTGTACTAGCTTAATGGTTATGCACAGTATGAATAACATACAGGTACATGGCCGTATGTGGAGTGCGTAACACATCAGAACAGTGACATTTTCTTTGCATGTAAGGTTAAAAACAGACAAACATTTACACTAATGACGTCGGTGGCTCACAGTATACAGTTTCGAAAAGTACGATGAATAATGAGTTGGAAAGAATGAGG
This sequence comes from Coptotermes formosanus, assembly GCA_013340265.1. Classification (NCBI taxonomy): domain Eukaryota; kingdom Metazoa; phylum Arthropoda; class Insecta; order Blattodea; family Rhinotermitidae; genus Coptotermes; species Coptotermes formosanus. The sequence continues at coordinate 204,961 of BLKM01012222.1, read as the reverse complement.
ACAGAGAGCAGCAGTGGCCTAATTTAAGAAACTATCGTGAAATGTGGAGAAAAACGGGGAGATCTCGAAAATCCCCAGTCAGGAGCCTGAGTCAATTTGCTCGGTACCAGCCGAACAGACAACCAAGTAAAGTATACGTTTATGTCTTGCCGTTAGACGGCAGAACCAAAAAATGCTGTGCGAGTAAAATTAATCAATAAATCTTTCGAAAATATGACACAAAAACAAACATTCAAGGAAGGCAGTAAAACATAAAAACTGCATAACTAACTCCATGGCACAGAGTTCTTCTTGCGAAGATGACAGTTCCGAAGACGGACAACAAATTTCCCTAACTTCATGAAGCCTTAACGTTCAGTACCGTGGACCAGAGGGCCAGTTGAATTCAGCCCCCATGCCCCCTGCCTTATTTCTCTGGAACAATTTTATAAATTAGCCACCCAACTGCGCCAAGGACTTTAGAGTAATTCGTCATTCAATGTATCAGGTTTTCAATTTTTCAACAACATCATTCTCAAAATCACTAGGCTAAAGTGATGGTGCCTCAGCTGTATGTACATCTTTTAGTCTAATATATTCCCACGTATAACTTGCAGTCAACAGCTGACAGAAATAACTGTTCCACCTATGTGTATTCAAAACACTCCGACGAACTGCAAGTAGATAACCATTCTCAACCTTCACCAAGTTAGTTCTAGGTTGGTAACCCTTCTTCAATGTATGCATGCCTCTACACATCTCATCCTGGGGGCAATCTGGAAATTTATTCTAGGGACAGGGCTCCCATGACTCAGAATCTAGTTTAAGGGCATAAAGTGCCTCTTAAAAAAGGCTTAAGTGCATCGGGACCGGTGAGGGCTCGAGCCCACTATTCATTCATTCATTCATTTATTCATGCCTCTACACAATCCTCAAATGTTGTCGTTGTTTGCAGTTTATTAACTTTGTCTCTCACACATTCCTTTTCTTTTCTTTCTTTCTTTCCTTTCTTTCTTTTCTTTTCTTTTTTTTTTGTTGGAATGTCTACTAGTTCCAGGTCTTACGTTATTCAGGCTATTTCCATTTATTTGGCTTGGACTGTGCAACTATTGTAGTTCTATCTTCTTCCTGCGACCTACTTATTCTATCATTTCGACCAGTGTTCGCCAAACAATGCGTTACGATGTTTAACGCATGACCTGGACACTCTGCGGCTGAAGTTTTGTTATTCTCTATTAAACTTCCGCACTCCTTCTATTCATGTCCACAACAACATCCCAGTTTAGCAAAGTGGTAAACGTTTCTGAGGTTTTGAACTGACGCTGTTCTATTTTTCTTATTTTTTTACCTCTTTCTAGATCGAAACCCTCCATATCCAACTACTATACTGTTCACTTACTCACCGACAGTCTATCCCTACCTTTCATGGCAATCAGACAGTGCTCACTATCACTGCTAGCGCCTCTTCAACAACAGGCATCACGTACGTCTTACTACCTCCTCCTACCTACAAACACGTAGACTAAGCATTCTAACTGCGCGTCTTCCCATCAGGAGAAGCTCCAGTGTATGTACGGATGCTGAAATGTGAGAACGCTCTTGTTCGAAGAAGCGCATCTTGCGGCGTGCCAAAATTTAATACTCTGATCACACTGTCATTTGCGGTTTCATGTTAGCTCTCGTTTCCAACTGTCGGTTTCGAAACACCTTCCGTCCCTACTTTTGACATGAATTGCCTAACAAACTATTCGTGCTGTAAATCACAACTGGATTCTTAAAGACAATAAAAAAAGATAAATTCGAGGAAAATTTGCTACGTCAGTTCCAAATACACTTTTCTCCCAGTTGTCTAAAACGCATACATGAAGATAATTTTGATTATAATCAGATACCATATAATTACAGTAATTAGAATGTTACCTATTACTCTGTATAAGCGTGAAAGGTGGTCTCACTTAATGACAAACAGGAAGGGCGTCTCAGAAGAGGGGGTGATGACGTGAATAAAAATGAAATAATGAGACGATTTATAACGTAGTCTTAATCAATAATTATCAGGCTGACCAGATCAAAATGGATAAAAACTAGTGCAGAATAAAAGACGCACGGTCGGCAAATGTGGCAGTTTGAGACATTTGCGAGACCTGTGCTTAGATGACAGGATATAAGAGATGTTAGAGAAATAGGGCGTGAGGGTTTGCCTGAATTCAGCTGGCTGAGGATAGGATAAGGTTACTGTAAACCTTCCAGAGAAAGGGAAGAGGGGATGAAATACAAGTTAAGCGACTGTTACCTTCTCAAAAGGCGGTCTGATATACACAGTTACTCTGTTATTTTTGTTACAGACATTGATAAATAAAAATGTCTTCAGTTCGTGAAACGCCCCTGCGACAAGAACAGCCCAGAAATTAGCCACGTATAAACAGCCAAGCGGCTAGTAAACAAACTGACAGAGGAAACGTATGAGTGTTAAGTCTGAATCGCCCCCATGCAACACACACAAGGCCAACGGCTGGCATAACGCATTTGCAGTTCCGAAGGATTATAGTTCCCACGTTCCAATGCAATGCATACTACTGGTAAACGCGTTTTCAACGTGTCACCAATGCTACGAGACGTGGGGTCCTCAGTGCAGACTCTTCGTACATTTCCCATCCATATACAGAATCCTTACGCCCCCAGTATTCTCCATTTCTGGTCTGTTTGCTAGGCTACCCTGCATGCGTTTAAAGGCACATAAAACAAACACCCGGAGATGGTTCATTAGTTGGCGACATTTTAATGCGTAACAAAATCAACATGCGGCACCACCGCAGTAAATAATAGAGAAGATGCGTTCCACACGCGTTTGCATTTCCGATAGTTTTCTTCCTGGGACGTAGGAAGGGGACGGAGGATATATTATCATATGATCGCCGTAGTAATAAGCAATGTCATTATTATTTCGGTACAGTTTATACTGAGAAAAAATCCGCGTGATAAACAGGCCGTTTACCTATAATCCAGGACTTAGATTTGTGGCCCCAGAAGATCTGGAAACGAATGGGAAACAGAGCCGCAAACCTCAGAATCGACCTGTAGACATCATATAAAATTTCAAGGCCTTTCACTGAAAGGCGGTAGCACTGCTCGTAGTTAAAGGACGGGAAGACCTCCAACGGCACGGGCTTCGAAATAAGTTTCAAGAAAATCAGTCGATCGCTGCATGTTACACTGATGTGTGAGTGACGCAGAACCCAAATGCAGGTGTCTCGCAGAATCATAAGCAGTACCACGAGCTGAGCGATACTCTGCCTTACATGAGTTTGGGAAGAAGGACGAAAGTTACGCGACAGGATACCCTTGACGAGCTGAGTTCAGATCGGTGGCTGGGGATTTAAACAAAATAAAAACTGCAGGATCTGTAGGTCACGATGTTTCAAGACTTGCAAAGACGAGCTCGATTCTTCTCCAGCAACCCCTCACCAAAGGCGGGGTTACCCAGTGCAGTTTTGACTATATGTGGTTGAAGATAATCAATAGACGGGGAAATAAGATTTGCCGAAAGCTAAAAAGTTTAAGTACCCCCGGACAAATGCGGGCGGTTACCCAAAGAACCGCCGCGACAGCTCATGGCGTCAGCTACCTAAGCACTGAGTAAATGTTTGGTGTCCAAAAATACGTTTCATACGCGACCTGGGGAGACCACAAGTGTCTGCATTCACGTAACCCTAATTCTGCCATAAGAAGTTTGCGCAACGCTGTTTTTTCCCAGCATGCTGTGATCTCTCCACTAACCCCCGTTTTGGACGACGGATCACTGCTGTAGTTTCGGACAATCAGACAGTTGGCCCAGGGCTGCCGAAAGCGGGCTCGGGGCCGGGCGAAAAAATATTTTCGGCACCAACCTCCCCCCCCCCCCCAGCAAGGATGGCCCTGCTAAAAATCTTTATACTAAATCGCAAAGACTGAGTCTCAGTTGCAGAGTGACTCGCGCTTGGTCTGAAATGGTTAATTTGTACAATAGGCAAATAATGATACTACCGAGAAAGACAAAGACATATGCAACATAGTCGGGCCCCATGCCCCCTTCTGGACGGCCGGGCCCCGTTAATCTGTACCGGCTTCCCTCCCGTCTCGTCACAACTGAGTAGGCCTAAATAATCTTTCGTATTCACATATTTCCTAGGAAAGCAGCACACTTGACTTTCTGTTTTTAAGTTTATGACAATGGATGAAACGCAGACACTAACGACACAAAGTAAACTGTAAAAACCGTCAACTACAACTAACACGTTATGTTATTATATAATTTAATGCGCAACATGTTTCGACTTAAGTACAAAAAGCCACAATCAGACGAAATTACAGTACCAAATAAAAGCTGCCATCTGAACTACATTAATTCATTGTTCGTATCGATATACATAGTTGAGATCACAGCTGTACAACATTCGTACGATAAAATATGCCGAAATTATTAAACGCTTTCGAACAGAGACAGGTTCTGTACAAAATATAATAAAAACACGGATTTAAAATTGTGTAATTAAAATTGCCTGTACTTCCGGATGAAAGTGAAGATTCTATGAGATGCAGTTCGGCCTCGAGGGGGACGCCCTGTTAAATACAGAAAGCTAATGTTCCATTTTTTATTATGAAAAAGAATGTTGTTACTAATGGCGAAAGAATAAGAAACATAAAAGGCTTACTTTTGCGGCAATCTTAATTATGCGCTGGGTTAAAGCGTTTGCTGCATGTCAAGCCATTTCTTGTTCTATTTTTATGTAATTTTGTGTCTCATAATATTGCGTAAGCCGCAAATGAATTATATCGTACATGTTTATGTTGTTAAGGATCGTGTATCTATGACCATTCGTGATGTTGCTTCATTCAAGCGTAATTAGTAATACGCAAATGTAAACAAGAGATCTTGAACCCCTCGTTGGACTGTTGTTATGTAGGCCTCCTTTCACTAACGCTGTACCATAAATACTGAATGGAAAAGGGTATCTTACGGGGCAGTTGTGTATTGGGTAATGACGTCAACAACCTTGTTATGGCCGATCGCACGCCTATCATACATTTGGTCGCATTTTTTAGTTTCTCTGAAAATGTAGACTTTTTTTCCCTGTATCAAGGTACCATCCGTTAGTGGAAAATGTAAGATGTCCATGATGTTATCAATTGGCCCCACTGAATGACCATTCTCAAGGAGCAGTAGCACAAAACATAAAATTTTGTTGTCATTGACGGCCTCTACCCCTTACTTAGTCTAACTTCACCACAATGGTATGCGTGTCCTGAAGATACTGACTAAATAGCCAGTATGTAACTGCATTGTACATAAGCCGGTAATCAGTGTTGCGACTGGTTAAGGGTGGCGCAACCGGGATTCCATTACGAGATCGCGTTCATACCGGTTCCGGCCGTTACTCTTCAGGTTTCTTGGGTTACCTCAGTTCCGTACGTCTTCTGGGCGTGGTACTTAATTAAGCAACGCTAATATTAGAAACCGCCACTGGACCGCACCTTTTCATAACCTACCACAAATACACACCATAACGAAATGCTTCGCCCTACTTCTCGGTCTTCCAAACGGCAGATTTCCAATAGGATTCTAACACAAAATTCTGCATGTATTCCTTGTCTCCCCATTCTAGTCACATGCCGAAATCATTGTAGCAGCCTTGACTTCACTATTCTAATCTCACTATGTGACACACATAAATCAGTAGGTTACTTGTTATAACCCAAATGCTCATTTACTTCATTACCTTCCTAGATCCAAAAACTTTTTGAGTACTTTGTTCTAAACACTTGTTATTTCTGTTGTTATTACGTAAAAGCAAGAGACTAGCTTCAAACCATACGAAACAACTTACACAAGCAAGTTTCTGTCTCGTACCAACAGTGCAGGCAAAAATCACAATACAGCCTACAGATAGCTAATAAGTCCTTCGAAAATATGGCTGCCTGACTGATTAACTGCATCCAGGTATCAGGAAACGTTCAGCCTATTAGGATCACGAATGTTCGTTACCGTATTCACAACATCACGCTCTTCGTTCCTGTCCTGAGCCACATACGCTGCCATCACCCTCCAGCCTTACTTCTTTAAGACTCAATCTAATATCACCATTCTACCTTCACATAAGCATTCCAAGCCATTTCTTTCCTCCTGGTTTACCGACCACACTTTTGTATTTCTCATATCTCCCATGCGTGCTGCATGTGCCTCCTCTCTAATCCTCCCTAATTTCATCATCAGAACATCTGAAGAAGAGTGCAAATTATGAAGCCCCTCACTTTGCAACATTACTCAGTCTCCCGTCTGTTCCTCCAGCTTGACTTCAAATACCCTCTAAGGACTCTGAGAATGAACATCCTCAAACCACGTTGCTTCCTCAAAGCGACAGACCGAGTTTGACGCCCATACAAAGCGACAGTTAAAATCAGGGCTTACCGTGTTCTAATTTTCTCGTTTATAGATAACAGCGGAAAGACGTAATATGTATTCCGAACTGAATGGAAGCATACGTCAGAATGGAGCAAAACAAGGCGATGCTATATCGCCATTCTTTTTCAGTTTTACTTATGAACATGCCATTAAGAAGTCCAAGAAAACCAGGAGGGACTGAAACTGAATGGGGAACAACAGCTTCTGGTCTACACTGATGGAGTTAATTTACTGGGTGGAAACAGAAATACTGCAGACAGAGAAGCATTATAAACCGCTAGTAGGAGGTAGCTAACAAATCCCTCGAAAATGCAGCAAATTCAAATATTTTGTAACGACAGAAACAAATAAATTACATGCATGAAAACATTAGAACAGACTAAATTCGGAGAATGCTTGTTACCACACGGTCCACAATGTTCTGTCGTCCCGTTTGCCTTCTCAACACATCAATGTTAATACACGCATATACACAAGTATAACTGTGTCTGTCTATCTGTCTGTCTGTCTTACACGTATGTCGGAAAGCTGGCCTCTCACATTAAGGGAAGAAAACTGGCTGACGGTGTTCGAGGATAGGGTGTTGAGGAAGATATATGGACCTAAGAGGAAGTATGTACGACGCGGCTGGAGCAAATTGCATTCTAAGGACATTCAGAACTTGCAGTCCTTGCCAAATACCATTATTCAAATGTCAAATCAAGGAGAATGAGCTGGGCAGGACATGTTGCATGTATGAAAGAGAAGAGCGATGCATCCAGAGTTTTGGTGGAGAAACGTGAAGGAACGAGGCCGCTTGGAAGACCCACAGGTAGACAGAGGGATGTTAGAACAGACGTTAAAGACATAGGACAGAAGGGCCTAAACTGCATTCATCTGGGTCAGGAAGAGGACAAGTGGCGAATTCTTGTAAGGGATTTGACTTGCTTTTCGCGCAGTGAATCTTGCTCTGTCATTGTCGTTCCCAAATATTTAAACTCTGTCACACTCTCCTAGTGTTAATCAGCTGTCTATACATCACGACTTTGTCCCGTGTTCTCGTAAGATGGCATGATCAAATAAAAGCAAATACAGTCGAACTCGGTTACAACGTCATGCAAGGGATTGAATATATCGTGTCGTTATAACTGAGGAGTATAATGTGTTATGGTTAACAGTGAGGACTTAATTGGTACCACAGAATATCTGACGTTATAGACGAGGTGTCCCATAAACCAACGTCGTTATAACCGGGGTCGACTGTATTTATTAGTTGAGTCAAATTGTACAAAAGGTTGTGACTGCTTTAAACCGGGGTTATCGCACTTCGCAGCCTTCATGTATAGTTCTACAAACAATATTTTTATTCATCACGTACCCCAATCTACCGCCTCCATTTCCAATACAGTAGCAACACAAGAGGAAAGGGTCAACTTTCGACAGTTTGGACTTCGATGTGGAGCCGCACATGGATGTCCCATAGCATATTTTAAAGCGTATTTGGACACGACAGGGTCAGGGTATTACTGTCCAGTCCCCCCCCCCCCCCAAGTCCTACACTAACAGACGATGCTATATGAAACACCTAGGCCTAAATGGTAGAATTATATTGAAAGTGGTGTTAAAGAAACGCTATACGATTGTGTGGTCTAGAATCAAGTGGTAAAGACAGGATCCAGTGATGGGCTCATATTAACACGGTAATAAACTCTTAACGTACATAACAGGCAGGGAAAACCTTGACAAGCTGTGACAACTGGTTTCCTCCAGATTTTGCTTTTACAGTTAATATGTCTTTCGTCCAACTTTATTCTTTAAAGAGAACTCTAAAAACTGGAAGCTTATAACAGGTTTTCAAGAACCTTGTTTTGTTTCTTGTTTCTGTCCTACTTTATTTAATATCGCTGTTTCAACTGCTCAGTTTATGGAAGCGTTACTCCAAATGATGACGTGGGAAGGATAAGGAAACAAATGTCGGTACCCGTTTCAAGGATTAGCCTACCACGCCGACATACGGAGGTCTTGAGGAAAACTACAGGAGTACTACCCGCTCGACCATGAGGTTCGACAGATCTACAGGAGCACTACCCGCTCGACCATGAGGTTCGACAGATCTACAGGAGTACTACCCGCTCGACCATGAGGTTCGACAGATCTACAGGAGTACTACCCGCTAGACCATGAGGTTCGACAGATCTACAAGGTACTTTAAGACGTGACGTCAGAAACAAAATTTGATATTGTGCCTCAGATTCGTCCTACTTCTAGTGTCGTCACGAATCACGAAATATCAGGAATGAACAGCAGGCTAAAAAACGCCACTGGTCTACATACCCACAGCTTGTTTGCCTGATACTACAGATCATTTCCTACGCGACGAAGGCAAATCACCTGAAGCAATTACACTTCTTGCAACATCACATCACACAAAATTGCACCTCCAGTGGCTCTATCCCACCGCTAAAGCGTCTGATTTGCAAGTCTCCTGGATCGAACTCCGGACATGACTATTCTGGCTTAAGTCCATGTTCCCGCCTCTGAATTCCAATGCCGACACAGAAGTCAGTGCCCACCAGTTCGCTCATCGTATTGTAGGCAAGGGTAAACACTACAGGCTTCCTCTAAGAACAATCATGTCGGCCCTACAATGAACCTCAAGTACATATGTTTGTGCTATAAACCGTAATTTGCATGTGTAACTTCAGGCAGTAACAGTAAATTTGGGGTTCACAATGCTAACTGCCCAGTGCGCCAGTTCGAATGTTAGCAGCTCCGCAGAGCTTTAAATCTGACACTAGGTAGAACGGAATGGAAGCACTTGAATAGAACTGTTTACAGCAATACTAATACCCGCTAAACTGGTGGTGACCACCCCAGTTCCTCCTGGATTTAATCCACAAGTCAATACCTTAGTACTAACTCGGTTGAGTTATAGTTGCAAACAAACGGGTAATCATTGTGACAGCTATTTATGCCTACAGCTAAAGTCGCCCCTGCGCTTACGATAATTAAGCAAAGTACGCTAAACAAAAACAAAAACAACAACAACAACAACAAACATAAGAAGTTTCTACACTCATAATACAAATGTGTCCATTAACAACGTACGAGTACAGGAATCCAACAATTAGGCCTACGGAAAGTACTGATAATGTCGTGACGTCACTGACACACATCACCGTGCCTCTTGCGTGCACAAATTAGATTTCTGAGGCACACTTTCAAAATGCAATCGACAAAATGTGTGTTTTTTTTCCGAACTACTGACCTATATTTGCAGTAAATTTTACACACCAGTGGCTCGAAAAAACCGCTCAATTTCGCCCACTGCCTTTTGTAGAAGCTTCAGAACCACGCACTAGAACAGACACACGAAAACCCACATCCACATATCACTACTTCGCGCAACAAACTACCGAGTGACACGTAAACAGCACAGCAAATTACGAGTGTTTGACTGTTGTCTGTAATCGAGAAAAAGAATTGAATAAGGAGGATTTTGAGGGCGGGTGTGAGGAGAGAGGGGTGACGGTAGATATCATGAGGACACGATACGCGCAGGTCCTGATGATTGTGCCCCTTCCTCTTCCCCTACCGCCTGTTCCCAGGATCCCTCGCCCGCTTGCCTGCGAACTTGGCAAATGTCAAAGGTAAACTGTCGGTGGTAGCCGAGGGTTGAGGTGGTCGCTAGCAGCTAGCTACAGCAACCCCCGGGTACTGCTGGCTGGAGAACAGAGTTCATCCGGGCCCCATAAATCCCAATTTCATAACAATGTTCACCAAATTGAGATATTCCAATGTGTCGCTTTTGTCCTTGCTGATTCATAAGGTACGTTTAGAGACGGACAGAGAAATCCACTTCCTGGTCAAGGTCAATGTAGACATCATGGAGTTGTTGCAGATACGCGAAATGCACAATACGAGACAAGCACCGCAATGTTTCCCTACGCTTCGTAATTATCACATGATACTTTTAATCACGGATTCCACAGACGCCTACATTAAAACCAAATTCTTAGTATCTCAGAGAAGTTAAAGCAACAGCTGTGCTCGCAAACTTCCACCGGGCTAACTCAATGCGGCACAGCCAGACATATGTTCATCTTTCCGGACTTCATGTCTCAACTCCAGATGTTGCCGGGCAATTTCTGAATTTATGAGCCGAGCGCTTAGTTCACAACCCACGAAATGATCAGGCTGAATAACTGACAGTCGTGGGTTCCCAACCACAAACAGCAATTACTCACTACGGAAACAAAAGAACATTTGTTAACATGTATAAGAAACTACTACGAAACTGGCAGACGGTCGTCTGACCAGCCTGCACCCTACAAACACCCAGACAAAAATGTGTGTCCATGCGTTAGAAGAGAACTTCAGTGTACAGTTCTCCTGCTCTACCCACAGTTCACAGCGCGGAATACCGCTCATCACAAATGCGTACAAAAAACTGAAAGGGTACAGTTTTATTTTAGGATGACGAAGGAAAGGCAACAAATTCACGCGTTTGTGGACTAAAACTGGCTAGATTCTATCCTAATTTAAATTAGGTGTTGGCCTTTAGGGCGACTTAAAAGATTACTGAGGAAAGCAAACAAAAAATCTACACATTGCCGTAAACTTTCACATAAGCAATCGCGACATTTACCGTAAGCGCAGAGTGCATCACCTAATAATTTCCACACACCTCTCAAAACAACACGCAGTCGTCAGTGCATTAGGATACTTGACTGCGTTGACGGATACAAAATGCAGCGTTTCCCCCGTTACTAGATTCAAACACGTAACCAAGTCCAGGGATCAGAATCAATAGTTGACAGCTGCTCAGCTGGCCAAGAAAATCTCCGTAAGTTATCGAACCCAAAGATTTAGTAATGTTCTTACAAAAGCCCGCTTCAACACCCTATCCAGAGCAAGACGAATTTAAACTTCACACCCTGTTTATTTAACATCCACTTTAATAATGTTCTCCCACCTAGGCCTGAGTCTATTGCGATGTATATTTCCCTTCAGTTTTGCCGGATATAAAGTTAATGGAAATTAATTAAGGTGGAGACACAAAAGCTTACGAACACGAACGTCCACCCATGGATATTACTTTACTTATGACAGTACGTTGCGTGTGTGCGTGCGTGTGTGGCCCAGGAAATGCACACTGAACGCTATGAACCGTTGGTAACAGCAAACAACAGTGGACATGAGACAGCTCTTGTGACGTAATGTCGGTCGCGGTCGCTTAGAAACAAGCCGCGGCAAATACAAACAGCCATTACGGTACGAGAGGATTTTACATGTAAGACTCACTGCTAATTGATTTGGTCAGAGATTGTAAATATGAAGTGTCTACAGCAATGCATGGTCCTGAGACTTTAAGACCAAGTACGTGTGTTATGAAACGACGTAAGATACCCAGGACAGAAGATTTCAATTCATAATTCAAGCCTACTTCGGTTCGAGATTATTGTGCATTGAATAGCTACATTACGTATTTCGATAAAAGCAATCCACTCTGTAATAACCGCCGCTTTATAAAGTAATGAGTGTGTTCGGAAACATGGTAACTGTCAGCTACGTTTCTCTGATTAGTATTAAACTCCTAGCTACCAATGTCATTAATCAGAGATAACCCCTTTAAAAGACGAAGCGTATCTGTTTTATATAAGGCCTCAGTGCGTACCGCGCAGTAAACACTCTCCACCTCGGTCATACAAAACCGATCTGTTAATGTTGTACAAGGCCAAAGTCGCTGTTTGTTCTGAGATCCGTACAAAACACACAGCGCAGTGCGAGCCTCATGTAGAACTGTTGAATGTTAAACCTGGCGGTACGTAAAGTAACCGCTTGGCTTTAAAGGTTAAAATGCGTAAACTTTTGCCTTTAACGCAGCGAAAAAAATCGGTTTCAATCCTGATCGTTTATTTACGAAACCGTTTCTGCTACTAAGATCATTTAACTCCCACAGTGTGTCGGTGATAAGCGGCCAAAAATAGGAGTATAAACAAATCCACGAAACGTACGGCCAGAGAAACAAGGCAAGGGTGTTTCGTGCAAGGCAGACTAGGTATGAGTGGCCAGACCCGCACCTCGAGGTGGCTGACCATTGCGATAATTAAGGTGCCCTTTACTGTCTTACCCACCCATACCATACGATCGGTAACCTAGCTTCAAGGCCGTGCCATGGCTCAGGCGGTTAGCCGCCGGCCTCCCACCGCGGAGGCCCGGGTTCGATCCCGGGTCAGTCCATGTGGGATTTGTGGTGGACAAAGTGGCACTGGGACAGGTTTTACCCCGAGTACTTCGGTTTTCCCCTGTCACTTTCATTCCACCGGTGCTCCATTACTAGGAAAAGGACAAAAAAATCATAATCGTCATCATAGGGTTGCACAATAAGCCTCATGGCTGCAGTGCGTCCGTAGCGTCTGCTGCGGGGCCCTTCACCACTAAAAAAAAAAAACTAGCTTCAAACACACAACCAACAGCTTTCGTCACCAGCACCAGCTCTTCTGTGCTTAACTGACATAGCGGTAGGGGCCATTTGACTGACCTAGGAATAATGGGAGGGTAATACTAAGCTGGAGTTTATGGATATAGGGTTTTGGTGTAAGACGTAGACTGGATTCGTGTTGACTCGGGACAGGATCCAAAACGGCAAGCAACCTGCGGTACTTTACTGACCAGTTGACCGTCAGCTTCTGAATAGGCTCTGATAAACTCAGCAAGTGTTTTGACACTGTCACATCACCTTAATACAACTCTACGTACAACTATATGGAGCAAAGTCCTTGACAGACTAACATTTCTTCACTAATCAAGAAATTCACCGCCTTTTATGGAACCCGAAGGCTCATCACGACGCTCATATCAACCCACCACGTAGCCCCATCCTAAGACAGATGAATCCAGTCCAAGCCCTCCCTGTCTATTAATATAAGATCGATTTTAATATCATCCTCCAACCTGTGTCTGTGTCTTCCAAGTAGTTCTCTCCTTCAGGTTGCCCCACCAAAACCCTGCACACATTTCTCTTCTCTCCCATAAGTGCAACATGCCCAACCCATCTCATACTCCTTGACTTCATAATCTTAATAATGTTGTTTGTGTATGCAGAGTCACAACTGAGAAGCCCCCTCGCACAGGCAGAGGGCAGCAGTATATTAAAACCTGCTGTCAACGGATAGCCTAGATATCCGTAAGAATTTGGATGCGAACGTAACGGAACTTCAAAATACACAACAAAAGACAATAGCTAGGTCTGTCACAACCCATGGAGGGCAAATGAAGCCAGCTATAGAGTGGAATTCGGTATGTGAATGCCTGTGTGAGAGGAAACAATCGATCTGGAGAAGAACGTGCAAGTGACGTCATAACGTCAGCAGCACTGACGTCATGTCATGCCGCCGTCGGCTCACAGCAGAACAATTGTATTGTTGAAGCAACAATGCCAGATAAAATGTACAGAAATGAAACAGTGAATGGCTTGAACCTCCGTCACAGTACGCTCGAAACAGATCCAACTTACTGAAAGGCTGAGAGGTAAAAACAGTCATGTGCAAGTGAAATCTATACGCTCTTATTATATGTTTATAATCATATAACAAAAAGCTTCTTGACTAATACATAATTCGAATTAATTTCGTGTTTGAGAAATATGTCATTTGAATGACTTACTGGAAATATAGCGCGATATGACAAACGAAGAGAAACTAAAACAATTACAATGGAGGTGAAACTGAGGACGGTGGATATTATTATAAAAGGAAACACAACAAAGAAGATAATTTCCGTCAAGCGTTTTAAATATAATACATCACCATGCAAAAGATTACATTTCGAATAACATATACAGAAATATAGTAGATTTACGCATTAAAAATTTTGAAAAAAAATGGCAGCAGAAGTAATAACAACAATGCATAACGTAACACTAAAACAAGTAGGCTACTGACATATGTCAGTAAAACATAGGGACTGAAGACGAATGTAAGAGGGGAACGGAAACAAGACAAATTATTCTCGAGTTCATCGACGAAAGCAATTCTAAGAAATAAAATAAAAAATAAAACAATATGAGGACGTCTGGAAATAAAAGGTACAGCGGAAGATATGATACAATATCAAAACCCCCGCATGAAAAAGGACGCCAATTCTCATATGCTTATAGAAGATGAGTAATATGTCCTTCCTAATCAAGGTGGAAGGACCAATTTACTTCGCCTCGGACAGAGACTTCATAGTCCTGTCATTATTATGGAAAAGCACCTACTGCGCCGTCTCCATAATGTAAAACATACAGAGTAATTGAGAAGTATACACACAATGCTACATGACAGTACCTCGTACATGTACTGCTATTACTGCAAATCTTATACTCTGTTAAAGCCCACACACTGCCATTTAGTGCCAAATTCCAACAGAGGCCCCAGCACTTTGCACACATATTTGCAACCTGGAAAACACAGACTCAACGCTCTTCCTTAACACGTAGGAGAAACAGCAGCAAAAGGAATCTCGAATTTGTTTTTCCGATTGAAGTGTTCTTGCTTTTGATTGGCAAACTCTCTCCTCTGATCAACCCCATAAAGAGAAGTCACACGCTGCAAAATCGGGGCTTCATAGAGGCCATTCTGTTGGCTCTCTACGCCCGATCCACCAACCGGGAAAATGGTTGTCAACCGCGAATTTAAAGTTAAAGAAGTCAAATGGCTGCAACTGCTGAACTGAATGCTACTGCTATACTGATACAATTCTAGCACAAATTTAAAGCTCATAAACTGTCATTTCATGACCAATACAATTTTAACGTATTTACGTATTTATTTTAAAGTCATCCTACAGGATTTGTGGAATCTTGGGTGCAACACGTCGAGGGGAATCTGATGAACTACTACAGGTTTCTAAAGAAAGATTCTGCTCCACTCAGTCGGCTTTGTGACACACCTGTAAGCTCGAACTCGCACGAGCGTCTCGGACGGTGTGCAGGAACAACAGGTGTGTACCTCAGCCTGACACGGCCACAGAGCGATACCGCTCAGGCACTTTGATCTCAGTGAAGTGGTGAAGCCAGACGCTCTTCGAGTGGAAGGCGAGACAGACATTCTTGAGACAACCCGTAATTGGCCCATTCCATAAAGACAAGAGAGTGAGAGGCCATGAGGTTATGGTAACAAATGCCATTTTCAGAAAATGTAACCCACAACCGTACGGTGAAATAGCATATGTTCCTAACTGCATACATAATAAAGTGCAGTCCCGATTCTCCGAATCCCGAGTGTTCGAGGTCCGTTTCGTCCGAGCCGATACGATGTGGTCGGAGTTGTTTCTACGCTGGGTACAGAAGGCAGGTGAAGTGTGTAGCCACACCAGATATAACAGCAGAAAGGGGCAACCTCGACTGACGTTATGCTCCTGAAACGAAGCGCAATTTTGCAGCAAGGAAGCGGCCGTAACTTCAACGGCAAACCAGCCTTAAAGACTTCTGTGTCTTAAATTAGAGGAAATGTCTTGATTGCTTTACAACTTACATTAATAGTGCATCATTATTCCCCTGTCGTACTGTTATGCATACTGACATTCTAACACAGTGTTGTTATATACATAGCACGTATTAATACCACGTGTACATCATACTGCATACGTAATCACATGTTCTAAATTGTAATCCGAGTTTTCGGTAAATCGAGGCAACCTCGGTCCCGTTCACACAGAACTATCCAGATTTTATGGTACAAACAACAAACATAAACTGATGTCTGCTTATTTGTTATGTTATCTCGACAAAATAAATACAATTGACGCATAGTTCAATATGCCAGCGCCTATCAACCAATCCCAACTATTCGCATCTTTCATCTTAATTGGCTTCTGATTAATTTCCTAGTGAATTGACTGTAATTTATGTAGTTATATTTTACCTTGTCAATGTGCAAATCTCAAACAACACGACAGGGAATATGTCTCTTAAAATCGCAAAGTCAACCTGTAATTAATTAATTAATTAATTAAAAGGTGCAGTGGATCCCTTATTGCCACGGCATGGCGCCTCCGCAATTTACGAAGTGAAGGATACGGCCCTCAGATATGGTGGGTATGTACTGTACAAATACGATTACACCGAATAAGCATAAAAAGGCAGTCGACAATGGGTGATACCCCGGCTTGTGGATTTGGTGAGAGGCCAACAACTGCTCACCGCAAAAAAACCGTATGTTACGATATGCAAAACAAGGGTTCGTACTTGGATGAATTTTTTGATGAGGCTGCAGAAAATTCCACAGTAACGAGCTTCGTGACTGTACTCCGCGCCAAAACTTATTAACGATGCACAGATGACGCAGGATGATGTGGGCAGGACATGTGGCAGGCATGGGCGAGAGAAAAACATACAGGAAGTTGAATATGCACGGCTAGTGTTGAAAGGACAGTATTAAAATGAATCTTGGAAGAATAGATGGTAGGAGACGAATTACGCCCACCTGCCTCAGGATAGGGACCAGTGGCTGGCTGTTTTACACACGGTTATGAACCTTCGAGTTCCACAATATGCTAGGAATTTGACTAGTTGAGCAAATTACTCGTAGTTTCTCCATGAAATTAATCGGTTAGTACAGTAAGGTATGAAGAAGTTAAACGTAAATTCAAACACTGGTGAAATTTACGACTCTCGTGGCAGTGACTAAGACGATTTTCTTATGGCATATAACGCCGTGTAGTTTGGTACACAGGTACCGAAGATTTGGTGGAAAACTACAAGGCGTCACACGCCACAACACAGCAGCCTTTACACAGCCTATACTTGTTACAAGGACATCCAAGTTGCCACACTGAATAGAACCCCAATACAGCAGAATATGCCGCTGGTGCGCTAGGAAGCAAACGTACCTGAACAGAGTAACAGTATGGGCTGGTTACAGGGGCGTAACTACGGCTAACCACGTGTACAGCACAAATACACAATTACGTTCATGGTCTAACTTCAGTCCAGGAAGAAACTCCTACCGCAATTACAAACACCGAGAAGTTAGGAGCAGATAAAATTGGCGAAGGACTTATTACCGCCTGGTGGAGAATCGGCTGTCTTTTCATTTCCTACCCCAAAACGTAAACATTAGAATACATAAAATTTCATTTAATCTGTTTGCTTTATGTGCGTGAATGTCAATCACTCACCTTAAGACCAAGAACATGGACTGGGATGTTCGAAACCGGTGTGCTAAGAGAGTAAGTGGACAGGAAGTAACTGAAAGACGAAGAAAACCGCTCAACAATAAAGCCTTCAACGAATATGATTGGAACGATCAAACCTACGAAGATGACACATCACGCATGGGAAAGATCGTATATACACATAGCACTTTAGTCCGACAACTTGAAGAGAAAAACCACTGGGACGATATAGGCGCAGACTGGGGGCTATCGCATGTCCTGTTTTCTCCGGACCTCTCTTCTTTTGCGACCCACAAATATCCGTCCGTGCAGGTTTTTAAAATTTGTAGGTATATCCCGGTTTATGACTATTTGTTATTTCTTAAAGATTTTGCATAATTGAATAGCACTAAAAATGCAAAGCCATATTTATATATATATATATATATATTTCTAACACTTTTAAAGAAATACACAACTGTATTATTACATTATCATTCTCCGAGAACACAAAAGTTCGGAAACTCACCTGAATGTCTCGGAAAACTTCGGCGCAGAAATTCTGAACAACTTGAACTCAGCGAAAATATGCTTCAAGCATGTCTCCCTCTGAATGAACTATTAACACAGAAACGTTGTGACGGACTTTTCTTGAATAAAATTGTGACTACTTAAATGTGCCGTCTTTTTGAGCTCCCTTTTCGCTGAAATGTCCTCGTTCTTATGGTCGCTGTCCTCTTTTCTTGTGACATATATGGCGAACCTAGAGTAGATGGGAGGATACTATTAAAATGGTTCGTAAGGAAACAGCGTGAGTGTGTGTGGAACGGCGTCAAGTAAATATGGACAGGATTCAGGTTGCGAGGCCCTGTAAACATGGCAATGGACCTTTCGGTTCCATAAAAGGCGAGGATTTCTTGACGCAACTCCTCTAGACAGACCCTATTCCAGTCAGTTACTAGGTAGGGCTACATCCATCACATGGAAGTTATTACACATGATCTAGAACTCTCAATTATTAAGATGAAATTCGTATGTGATATGACGTCACCGCATGTTTCACCGACTTTCTGTAAGTGGTAAAAACGGTACATTAAATGTAAATTTCTAAAGTGAAAATCCACATCATTTTGTATAGCTGGAACAAGCAGCACGAACATAAACTCGCTGAGGGCAAAATCTCAACAGAGGGCACCTAACACGTGTCACCTTGTTCTGACGTCACTCAATTCCAGCGTCATTCACAGTTGCGTCACAAACGGTTAAAGTTGTCCCAAGTGCGCTTCAGGCACGATCGTCAAGGCGGAGCTATCTTAGAATGACTAAGCGGCAATAAATTTGCTTTGCCCACTGGCCGCGCGGTTTAAGGCGTAGGTCTGCGGCCGAGCGCTTGCTGGCATCGTGGATTTGAATCCCACCGGGGGCATGGATGTTTGTCTTGTACAGTGTTTGTTTTGTCAAGGTAGAGGCCTCTGCATCGGGCCGATCACTCGTCCAGAGGAGGCCTACTGAAAATGGTGTGTGCTTAAGTCTGATCAAGTGAAAAATCAAACCCTCTACACCTACTGTGAACAAGTATGTAGAAGAGGGAAGGACTACGGAACGAAATTTGCTTTGAATCAGAAATTTACATTACCTGCATTTTAAAAACCAAAAGCCGGTACACTTGATAACATTTAGGTCACACAACGAAAAAATGTGAGTGATTTATTGATATAGCTAGAACAACAGGAGGCACGCGGTGGCGCAGTTGGTTTAGGCACTGCTCTACAAGCCGGAAGGTCGCGGGTTCGATTCCCGATGGATGGCCCTGGGGTCGACTCAGCCTCTAACAGAAATTAGTACCAGGCATGTTTCTTGGGGTAAAGGCGGCCGGTGCGTAGGACTGACAACTTTAGCACTTTCACCTGCCTACTGTTTGGAAATCTGGAATCCTCAGCCTCCTGGAATACTAGGGGCTTGTCCAGGTCTGTATACGAATAGTTTTACCTTTTTTTACTTCGAGTAAACCGACATGTGGATACAAAAAATGAAATACAAATGGGATACAGGTCAAACTCAGACACTTAGTTCACTTATTCATGTTTCTTTACATACCCTTCCTCATCTTTTGCCTTGTCACACGCAATAATCACTAATCTACGCATCTTCCTCTCCCTGTCCTATTCCTTCCCGTTAATGGTTGGCTGATTGCCGTCCTACTCCTATAGACGTTCTCTCCCACTGCAGGAAAGTCAAAATTTTCGTAAGCACTGTCAGGAATGTCGTACTTTTATGACTCTGAAATGTCCAAGATATTTGGCGTCCCGAACGGGATTTTTTTATGAGACTCCGGGACAGAGATATGAAAACCCCATAAAATAGGGAGAAATGGGATCCACACCTGCACGGGACATCAACGATACAAGTTTTGTGTGGCCAAAAGTCTGTGCAAAAAGAAATTATGCTTTGTGGGTCTACCCGCAAATCTGTTGGTCTTCTGTGAAGGACGCGAGACCTGCTTTGACGATGTTCAAACATGTCTCGGCCTAGTGCAAAAGTAACCCCTACCTACGCGTAGTCATGAACCGACAATGCAGATAACGCAATATAAAAATTCACACACAAAACATATTTGACACAAAACTGTACTACGACGAGCCGTTTCGGGGCCTTCGAGGGGTGCGGTCGCATTCAGTGGCACCGACTGCGACGGCCTTACAGCGACTCTTATCTGGACAAAAATTGGTATGAAAAAGAAAGTATATTCTTATGTTACAACAGTTATTATTTATGATTTTTCTACTTTCCACCTTTCAAATTTCTATTCTGTGTGTTTTTCCTATTTTGCACTTTTCCATCCACAGACATGCCACAAAATGTAATCATGAAACCCATACTACCACCTGATAGGGAGTTTTCCTCGAACACTGACAGATGTGGCGTCGAACGGTCTATACAGTTGCATCGGGGAAAGCCAAGCTTTTTATTGGGACCATGAAATGTTCTCAACCTCAACCCCACACTATTCTAAAAGGCGTTTTGTGGGGCATAAACAGGGAATCGCGAGGTATTACCACCCTGATTTCAGATTTAAAAAAAAAAAAGACTTCAAAATCAATATCAAGCATTTAATTGCACATGTGTTTATTTATATGTGAAGTATTTAAAATGTTCGACTAATGAGGTTTTCGCAGCGGCGTAATTGAGGATTCCGTTCCTCTGGGTTATGACACAGCGTCACTGGGTAATCGGATATCGATGTTCCTTCGAAACGTCCGGAAGCGATTAGCCAGTGACACAGCGTCATATCCCACAGGAACGAAATCCTAATTAAAATATACTGTACGTTGCTTTAAAGCGCGTAATTCAGCTTTAAACTAAGCTCTGTTGATCATTCTTCCACAGTTCTGCAGTGCCGTGTTCGAAATAGTCGCTGGCGGTTCGAATTTGACCAAGTCATGAGAAGGGTGAGATTCGATATCTCGAAAGCTAATCCAGCAAGAGCGCTCAAACTTCATGAAAATTGGTTTGTCAAAATTCCCAAGTGCACGACACTAAAAACGTTAAAACAAACGGTCAGTCCCCCCCCCCCCTTTTTATAGATTTGTCATGGAATCGGCCTAAGGTCCTCGGTCTTGCCCAACGCGGTCTGTTACAAAGACGCATCCTCCTTGCATGCGACAGACGTCGTCTGTTCCAAAATCGAGGTCTAAGCACAGCACAACAACTCGATGTCCACTCAACCGATCAGTTACCAAAATAAAACTTCCCACAAAGATGAACAGCCTACTATAAATCTCGGTGCTTTGTAAATTGATAACGAAACGCAGCCCTTTATGTCAAGAAATGGAGACTCAAAATCATCCCTCGCCCACACACGATCCAAAATACAAACATGAATAACCTTTCCCACCTTCACATTTAAACTAAAAGCCACCTGCAAACTAGCAGACAGGGTGACACATTTTCACCTAGAATCATTCTTAACTCCACGCTTTATGCTATCTAAACCAACGGAACTCTCCCACATTTCCCTCAGAACAAGAAATTCAACAGAAGTACAAACGACGAAAAGCAGAACAGGATCGGCTGATCTCCTCCAACAGAGGGCGGAATATCCTAAAGGTCAGAAGGGCAGGCACAGTGCATAGCACATACGAGGCGAGCAAACAAAATCGAAATGTGCACAGTACAATTCCCTCTGCTATAAGAGATGAACGAATACAACGAGCTTTGGAAAACTCCTTAACAGAAATGATGGCCAGATTTAACAGACAGACCACATTTGGCCATGAGGCAGTGCACGTCCGGGGAATGAGAAGCGCCTGCAAAGAAGGGCTAATTATCCCGTCCATAACCATTTAAAGACGAATAGCAACCTCAAATATATATAAGGATTCAGTTCATGCCGCCCAGCAAAAACACTCAGTCTCAGTTTCAAGAACCACTCGCTGTCAGTTGATGCCGTATTTGGAAATAATTGCTCTTTGTTTTGAAATTCATACAAAACACATAAATGTATTCTGTGGGCAGGACGTAGAATTTCTGAACACTAAACCTCGCACTCTATAAGGCAATAAATAGGCTTTAAAGTGTTAAACTACAAAAATTACATTCTGAACAGCCTGGCTACCACAATACCCTCAAGCATGTCATAATCACCACCACCACCACCACCACCACCACCACCACCACTAAAATTACATACATAGTCTGAATCTTACTGGTCTGCTCTAGCATCTGAATTTCTTCATTGTTCTTCCTAGACTCTCATTTCATCATGGGTGGAATTTGCAAGCCTGTTATATACTCGATACTCTTCCATTTTTTATAATCCTGCAACAGACAATTTCTGCAGTTTTGTATGTACATATATTTTTTCTTGTGCAGAAACACACTTCACCCTGGTATGTGTATCCTGTTGACAGTTATCCTTTCTGTAATTGGACTCCACAGCCCCAGCGATCCAAATGACAAAACCAAAAAACTGCAAGTTTGCAAACTTTCCAGAAGACAAGGCAGCTACGGAAAACACACAATGGGCACAAATGGTTTAATTGCCATAGCGAAGACAAATTCACTGGCTGACAGACGCCCTGAAATTGGAGTTCCTGGCCATCCAGGCTGGAGTTTTGCAACAGGCTAGTACGTACTCATGCAAAACAACTGCTTGCAGTTGTAACCTTCAGAGAAATACTTGGATGGAAAAATATGACACAAATAACCTCAAACACACCTGCAAGAGAAATTTATTTTCTAAACCATGAGTCAGAAATGGAAATGACACAAGATAAAGTACGCATTTTATCCACCTGTTAAAAAGCAGAGAAAGTATTACATTCACAATAATGACTAAAATGAAACACAGGAATGGAAGTGGGTGGCTGCAGATGCACTGCAGCAAGCATGTTTTCTGTGCGATAAAGCTGCCATGCTCTGTGACATGATAAATGGGACACCTGTATTTATTTCAGTATCAGTCAAATGTTATCCCAAACGCTTTCTTTTCTAACTTTTGTGCATATTTAATGAGATAAATATAGAACTGAATTCATGTCTTCAAGTGAGTTTTTGGCAGCAACAGAATTCTAAGTTGTGGATGCATGTAATGTTTCTATAACTTATGCCCTTTTTCCCATACACACATCGCTACATTGTAACTTAAATTCACAATGCGCTACATAATAGCAAGTGTTTGAAATGACTACACTTACTGCCTTATAAATATGCAGCTTTTTACTTTATTTAAATTATGCAGATACTGAGATAACTCAGTCTCATCATTTCTTACTTCAGCCCCTTTACATGTGAACACACAAACATGCACACAGTACATACACCTAGCACAAGGAGAATGTAACAGTCTTCATAAGACCTCTCCAAGCTGTCAGAAGTTGCCTACTGCCTCGACGGAAATCAACGAGGCATTGTAACATCATACAGGCATTATCCCATCAATACTTGAAATAGCTGTAAGCTCTCTTCACACTTCACATGAAAACTGACAGAAACTCTGCTTGCTGGGTTATTGACAGGCCAGCCATATTCACAATACATTGCCCAGTTGCAGTACAATGGCCAAGGTACTTCCTTACACGCACCACACACTGACCAAAAGAACAAAAACTATACACCCAGAGTGCAGTCTGAAAAAGATATATTACTTCTGGTCATGGTGTTTTACCATCAGAACTTGCTTACATATGATGGTCAGGATAAAGCATTTGTAAATGACAAAACTGGGAAAGAGACATACAAAGTTAATTTACTTTTACCTAATCATGCAACACCTCTAACAAATCCAGACACTGTAATAAATTGACTGGAGTACGAGTAAAAGCATTCAGCCCAACACCCAAACTGGGATGTGACACCACAAGTCCATCACATTACCTTGGTATACATGCAAGAAATGATTATTTCTGCAAACCATCTGCAAACAAATTATAACTCTCATAAATGTATTCTACAAATGTGTCTGTACTGGACACAAATAAAGATGCTGAGATGTATGGCACAATGACATACATATCATATCAATAAGGAATTCTTAATGTTTTGCTTCATATAAAGAAAACCTACAGCACTGCCAGAAACAAGGCAGCAAATATTGCACTACTACACTGTGGGCTGTTCAACACATCAGCATTCAGAATGTAGCAGCAGGGGAAGTAAATAAATTGCATCTCTTACCTGTACCAAAGTAATACCATAATGTTATGACTACCATCTGGCACGGTACAGTATACCATCACAACAGGCCAACAGGTCAATATCTGTAAAAACATAAACAAAGGAATGCTTGATTTTAAACTGTAAATTTTTCACAAACTTTTGCAGCAAGTCACTGTATCAAGAAGACCCTCTGCAGGTAATGAATCATTAAATTGTATGATTCAGAAGCTGTACTGCACAGCCCTCTTTGTTTTACATGATGAAATAAAGAAATCAGCACACTCTTCACCAGAATTTCAATAAAGAAATTTAAATATTTATCATGAAATGTGTCAATCGCAAAAAAAAAAAAAGTGTACCATTCCTCAAGTAAAAATTTGAGACATACCTTTTTTGTGTGTCATCCATCTTCTCTTATGATATGTAAAATATATTACACAATACAATTTTGTAAAACAGGGAGGCCTGATTCATGAAGGCTACAATCAGTTTAATTTCATGCAATTCCTTTGAAAATCTAATTGAACTAGGGACCTATTCATAATGATTCACAAAAGGTTAAAACGTTTCCCACAGAAAAATGTAATATTATTTGTTCATAAGCTGCCAAAGTAAAAAAAAAAAATACACAATTCATTTGTCGGCAGATACATCCGGTTAAACTTTGTAATCCGAACCCATTCAACCAAGCAGAACGTAATTTGCTGCACAATGGCAATCATTTTCATGACATTCATGGAACTGGTCTGCCTTGAAACAACTCAACAACATCATGTTTACCGTATTCTGGGTTACAACACTGTATAGTCCGGTGACAGTGTGACGTTTCTAACCTCTATCTATCCTGATTCCTGGTCATATACTTCTGTAGTGTTTGCTGATCATAAGCGAGGCCCCTGCAAGATTGTACCTGTTTCTACTTTACATAAACCAGTAGTTATACCATAACTTGTCATACCTGCATCCAAATTTTGCAACATCTCTTCCACTTTCCCCGCAGCACACCTCACTTGTAAATAACACCCACTCCACTCCAACGATAACATCAATTATACTGTACAGTTACATACAACACGGATTGCGGCTACCACGTATCATCTGTGGCTAGCACAGATGACTAAGTCCACAGCTCATACTGTGTCCCACCATGCGAAAATGCTAGTGTCATGGCAAGTGTATTGCGGCAGAGTGGTCTGATATGTGCCACTGATTTTTGCCTACGCAATCTGACTGCTGCAAGTTACCTAATAATGAGAATTTTTACAGAATAACAGAATTAATTTATCAACATTTCACTTTTCACTAGATGACAGAATGTTATTATTTGTTCTATTAATTCGGCTGTCGCTATTAAAACAACTGCATTCGATTCCTGTCATTCGTATAAAAATCCGAGTTGTACACCTAATAAAATTCCAACTGATTCATTTGACAGTCACATTCTTTTTTCGATAGTTCCCACCAATACATGTAGGCGTGTGTGCCTAAACCCGACGGGTTCAAACAAAAGCATACTGCACTGCCATCTCTGAATAAGTACAGAGAGCGGCCGATGTTGGTAAGAAGCAGTAGCTCAATCGGCAAGGCTTACTACCGAGCCAGTTCGCTTACATGGTAAACGCTTCTTTCAAATTAACACTTTTCATATCGTGAAACTACACTGCAGAGCAGCAATTATACTAACCGTGCAGCTTTTAAATACACGTTTATAATACGACATACCTGTCCCTCATGAATCCCACGAATTTCCAGCTGATTTGGTTCATTTTGAAATTCTAAACACAGGGTTGCCAAAAACGTTGCAAATTGATCAGATTGTGAACCACGTCAACTGAAAATTTGCGGCATTCAGGAAGTACTGATAAGGGAAAAATAATTTCAACCGAACAAAGTTACGGAATTCAACGATATATGCCTACTTAACGCTGCAGCTCTTTAGCTATCGTGTTGCACGTGCGGATTGCCAAAAGTGCATTTAATAATAAACAGTCCTATGCTCATATTTAAAAGTCGATCAGTTAAGGATGGTCTGTGGCTATTCTGACTTCAGTATTTTCACTGCTGAAAATCCTTACCCCTTAAGCAAGCAGAACCGAAACATGTATTCACCTGCAGTAATATTCATTTTAGAATAGGAAAATGTCCAGACGACACACTCCGAAAGTCTGTGCAGTTTTACTTCTTTTTTAATGATACGTCTGCTTGCAAATTAATAATCACAAGATATATAGCTCACTCTCATATTCCTTGAATTCAGAAGAAATAACGTCAACACTTTCACTGATATCGCTCTCTTGAAATGAAGTGGAAATAATAATAATAATAATAATAATAATAATAATAAGTTCTTTTCTTAGGACTACCCACCGATCAGTCGCAGGTTGCTGCTGTGGTATAATGTTTATCATTAAGCATGAGTAATGAAACGACAAGGAATGAAAGTCACAGTAGGCTTCACGTGCTCAAAGCCGTCAAATTTTCTTCCAAACTCCTTTAATAGTTTAATACACAACAAGAAGACAGACCCATAAAATGTACTTCAATGCGAATTTCAGCACTAATAAAATGTGCTATGTTTTAACTGTTACACTTAATTTCAACGTTCGTTTTTCACTGACTGACTTAGCAAACAAATCTGAATTATTAATTTGCATTTGCTCAGAGACAAAACACAAATATAAGAAAATGTGTTGCCAAACATTAGGCTCATGTAGGCCTACATAGGCTAATACAAGCGCCACAGCTTTACATTACGCAAAGGCACGATAATTCGGTGCATTTAGCTGACATTCTATCCCCGTCTGCCGCCACTGACATTTTCTCTTCTTATGAGGAGTCCAGCCGGTCCAGAGTCCGTGCTATTTAGGATATGTATGCATTAGGCCAGGGGTCTTCAACCCGCGGCCCTCTGAATGTTTTTGTGCGGCCCCCAAACAGGTTCTGAATTTTGAGCGTAGAAAGTTTAATTCAAATAAATAAATGATGTTAAATACAATTCATTCTGAAATATTTTAAATTTTGCACTAAAATTTTATACACTTTTTTGTTTTTTATATATGAAATGTCGGCTAATGTCGTAGTAAATACTGCAAGACTATAGCAGGGAATATTTGCAGGACAGTTAGTAAGCTGATATAGAGAGGTTTGTGAAAAATAAACAGTGCCAAACTTCTCACTAAAGATGAACGTTTTATGCCTGCGAAATTGTTTAGACATGTCAGTTAACAATATTAAGAATAAAACTTACATTATTAGTTTCTGAATACGTATCGTTTTTGTAATGGAACCTAAATCCCTCTAAGTTGGCATAGCTTCTGCGTTGTTTCTGTAGAAATATTCTTGTGGGAATAAGTAAATAGTAACAAAAATAAATAGGCAGGTATGTTTATGTAGGGAAATATTAGTGAGCATGTCCTGCCATAATATGCAAATTTTATTTTGTAAAACGCGAATGCGGCCTGCGAATCTTTCTGCCATTAAAATGTGGCCTTTGAGCAAGTAAAGGTTGCAAACCCTGCACGAAGCGGTCTTCGTTGTCGCTGTAAGATGGACGCTGGAATTATTTTGTCTTTTTAGTCTCAGACCTGCTGTTAACTAACCGCTATTGTATTTTATTTATAACACATGTAACGTTTATGCTCTAATTTATGTACATGAGTCTTTAAGCAGTTTGTGAGTAACGACTGTACAGCTACGTAACCGAACGACTGAAGACGAAACTAAAACATTCGTCTGTTCAGTACCGCTAAAAAAAAAGCCCTACGATCCTAGATCCAACCACGTCCCACGGCCAACTTTCTTAAAACTCACTACAATATTATCATGCAGTCTCCTTCCAAGACGTTTTAACACCGAAATTTTGTATGCATATCCGTTTCTCCATCCAGGTGTCAACTACTCTAACAATATAAAGAAAGGTAATACACAAACAGTCTGTTGAAACTGAAACAGATTCTGGTTCGTGTGGGAACGTTACTGGCTTGTATTAGAGAGTTGTGTGGTTCGAATCTCGGTCGAAACACTGAAAACTTTGAGGATTTTCATTATTTTCCTCAGTCCCTACGCGTCAACACCTCAAAGCAGGGTACGGCCGCCCCTTCCTTCGATCAGGGACAGCATAGTCGGTAAAGCAACCAGGCTACGAGCTGGAGGGTCCCGCATTCAAATTCCGGTAGAGGCAATATTTTTTCTCTTCTCCAAAACGTCCAGAGCGTCCCCGGTGTCTACCCAGTCTCCTATTCAGTGGGCACCGGAATACTTTCCCAGGGTAAAGGGGCCTGGGAATAATGCTGACCACTCACCTCCATCCAGTCCCGAAGTTAAGGATGAGTGGTGCTATAACTCTACTCCCCGTATACGCCTTCAAGGTGTGGATGGGGAGAACTTCACATCTTTTACCGTCCCTTCAACACCCATTTCATTATTTATTAATTGTCAGATCTTCAGACGCTACCGCCCTACTGTCAGATTTACTGACAGCGCCGTCAAATAAAAAATTCTTAAAGAGAACACGGATATTGGCTATGGAAAGGGTACAACCTAAACAATTCAATTAGCCGAAAAGGACCGGTTGCATAATAAACATTACACTTTTATATATGAATGCAAGAAAGGTGTTGCCGTCTACACGCGTAGTAAACCACGTGGTTCGTCTGCGGCAGCCAAACTTGGGCATCGATCGTTGCAGCGTCTGTCACCGGAATCGATCCGCATCCTCACTGCAATGGTCAAATGAACGACCAAATAACAAACCGCAAACCCGCTTTGTCCTTCAACAGACGTGAGGAAATGTGATTCCTGTCTGCTGTGGGACAGAGAGAATGTCTCAAAATCTCCTTCAAACTTTCCTTCTGGATCTCAGTTCGTGTCTTGTTCAGGGCAGTTGAAATCGAAGCCCGCCATTCCACTAGCACGCAGTTGAGGAGAGGCAGGGTACGAAGAGGAAAGGGTTGCGAAAATTGATTCACAAGCCTTCCCTCTCCTTTACTACCACTATTTCTCGTTCCTGGCCTGTCCATCTATCAATCTGTCTCTCTCTAACCTTTTCTCTTTTTCACATTTGCAAATCGCCCCTTCAGCCCCTACCATTAGACTGCCATAGCTGCGAAGCCTGGGTGCGCAGAAAGACACACTACCAGTTGTGAACTATACCGCCAGAAAGACCACACTTACAGCAAAAGAATTAAACACTGCAATCAGGTACGTGGTGCCTTGCTTTTATATTACATATAAAAGCATGAATAATTTCAGGGTAATTGAAGGTAAAGTGAATGCTTAACTGAACGCAAAATGTGACGTAAAATGAAATGTGACGCAATAATTTACAAGTGAAATATCCCCACATTCGTAGATTTATATGTCATTAATTACTAACCTGGAAACAGAGTCAGTATTTATCGAGTGTAAAATAATGTGTGCTAAGGATCAGTGTTTAGTAAACACCGCTACGAGGTCACGTGACCCAGGGCTGTGACACACCTCATTCAGGGGTAAAGTTAGTTACAGACAAATATGTAAGACGACACTTCCTTGCATAACCGTAACAATGTAACTTACTTCAAGATAACAATGTGTTACTTCGCCAGCAGAAAGAACAAGAAAGCTAAAAACACACAGTTTAACCGAAATCACTCATATCAGTTTCGTGCAACTCGTCTCATATTTTGAAGAAGCCCCAAAGTGGTCTCAATTTCAGTGCTGCTGAGTGACACAATGAACAGTCGAATTGTAATCGGACTGCATCAAACTTATATCTTACGTTTTTTCAAGCTGTTTTTTTCAAAATGTTGAAAGTTTCGTTATTTTCTACACTTTAAGCTTTGAATACACGTCAGTTTTTATTCAATGCAAATAAAAACAGGCTACAGTGTTAAGCTCATCACTCAACTCTACCTAGTGCAGAGATTATAAATGCGTGGAGCCATACCTTCACTCCACGGCATGGCACAGTGCTCAGGCACAGGACGTATATATTACCTTTACTTAGGTAACAAACATAAATGGTTACAAGATTTTCCGACAGTAAATGGGATAAAGCGAAACACTGTTTTTAAAATAAACTTTAAATACAGCAAGAATTTCTTTGTAAACACATTGCATTCAGTTACGCTATCTTTGTTCAGAACGCTTCAATTGTACACATTTCTTCAAAAATTATTAAAAAGGTGATACTTACTTGGAAGAGAATTTTCAGTCTTTTCTGAGTGAATATAATGCAAATGGTGGGGTTCCACACAAGACGAGGGACTTCTTGACCAGGTGAGAGACCATCAGCTTCTTAAAGAGAACTCTGCTCCACAGATTTATGACTGCCGAGGCATAACAGCATAAGGGTCAGAGCCGTGTAGAGGAAAATCCATCCCTCAAATTAGGGTAGGTTAATTTCACACGTAAGCTTATATTTCAGCGTACTTTACTCTGTAAGGAATTTCCAGCTCCATAGGTTGCTGAATGAGATGGAAAGACAAGCGTAAGTAGTGACTGAGTAATACAGATGTTTTGCTACGTAAATAGTCCTGTACATCCAGGAACGCCTAAAGAAAATCGCAAAGAATGTCCAAACATCTGGTAAAGTCCTATTCACGCTATTCCAGTCAAATTCCAGTCAAAAGTCGCTCAAAGTTTTCCTCATCGCGTTTGAATAGTGTCCACACAACGGTACGGTTACGAAAGATGCATTTAAGTAAGGGCAAATAATACCTACTCTGACCGTGAGTGGATCGTGAGCTTGCCTTTACTGAAAATCGACGGTCAAATGAACGTGGTCAGTTGAACGCGAATATCCCTTGTTTCATTTAGCGACGCTGCCCGTAGGTCAAATTCCGTAGCGTCGGATAGTGGAACTGCTGGAGAAGAACTCACTGGTAAGGAGGTGAAAGGACGTAGTTATGACCTAATTTGAAGCAGTAATCTGATATTTTCCTGGCTAGACTAGGCAAAGTCACGAACATTCCCAAGACAGCCTGTCTGCAGGCATAGAAGTGAATATAGGACGTCCAGATTATGAAGAATAGTGTTACCAATTCGATTGCGGCGTTCGGTCTGGGGACTATAGGAAAACAGATCCTAAAATCAGTTCTGGGAGCGACAAATGTACATACATGGTTCAGGATATCATGTAGTAATTTTTAAAAGACGAAGATAAACCTTCCGGCCACATAACAGAGAATTTGTTGGCCAGTAGAGCAACTACCAACTTAATTTGTATTATTAGGACCAAGCTGTACACTAAAAAATCACAATATATCAGGTTTTACATAATTCCCGACATGTTTCGGTGTGAATCTGCACCATCATTCATAGAACACTTTGAAACTACTGAAGAAAAACACTGTGTTTTTCTTCAGTAGTTACAAAGTTTCAAAGAAAAACACAGTGTTTTTCTTCAGTAGTTACAAAGTTTCAAAGAAAAACACTGTTTTTTTCAGTAGTTTCAAAGTGTTCTACAAAGGTTCCCCTGACGATGGTGTAGATCCACACCGAAACATGTCGGGAATTATGTAAAACCCGCTAGACTGTGATTTTTTAGTGTACGAGTTGGTCCAAATAATACAAATTAAATTCATACGTACACGGTATGGACAAATTTTAAATTTGTGATAGCCAGCTACCAACTGTTCATTGAAAACCATTGATTTATTTTGTGCTAAGGACCACTGTTCTACGATGTCTGAGACCACTCCTAATTTGCATGTTACTGTGCAGGCCTAGCACATGCGCAAACCCTAGTGCCCTTGTTATGACGAGTAAATACCAATCAGATTAGCCCATGGCTGGATTTCGTCTAGTCGTCCAGCATCAGTGAACGCTTTGCGTGCCAGCGCATCTCGACACCAAGACAATGATCTTAAGCTGATAACAGGGGGCACACAGGCGCGACTGTAGTCACTACAAACATAGGAAATGTTGGTGCTGGACTTCGGGGGACAACGGTGACACCTGATTGTTGGGTACTTTGTAATGGGAATGTTTACTGTCGGGGAGAAATATGAATGCCATTAACTGCATTACTTAGTTCTTCCTTTGTTTCTTTATTTTTGGCCTAGTTTTCCTTACTGGTTCCGAAAATGTGCAATGTCACCATAAAAATTCAAAGGTCATAGACTTACTTTTGTGAGAAACGCTGAAAAACGTATCTGCATGTAGATACGGTAGCGAAACCAACAAATGCACATAAGCGCATGGAAGTAATGTTAGGAACATAGTATACCTCCCGCATGTTTATAATGTTACTTTCATTCACTTACGTGCGTTTGTTGGTCTCGGTATCATATCTAAGTGTTCACTGCACGGTCACGGATCATTTAAAATCGCATCTGTATTGTTTGTGTTAACCATGGATCCTAGTACTGCCGCTTGTAAGCAAAATACGATAAAAGACAAAAAATGACATATGAACTGGAGCAGTGTGTCCGTTAAACTCCAGTCAGAAAGTCAGAGTAACCATTTTAGGCGCGCTCGAAAAACGAATGCGAAAAGAGACGGTTAGCTTCGTCACATCTGGCTGCCCGTCCGCATGGAACAAAGCGACGCCCACCGGACAAGTCTTCGTGACATTTCATATTCAGGCTTTTATTACAATTTACCCGTACATTCCGATTTTGGTTAAAACCGATCATATGCAACAGACATTTCACACGAAGGCCTACGTACTTTTATAATCGCTTGCTGTGGTTGGCCACTATAACTGAGACAAGTTGAGTTCTCCATGACGAATGCACCGAGGCCGAAGAAACAGTTAAGCGTCGAGCATGATCGATTCTAACTTCTAGTACTGAAGTTTAAACAACATTGACTGTAAATCTCCCCGTTAACGATGTCACAATGATGGCCGATTGTAATCTGTTGCTAAGACATGGAGAATTTAATACTGTGTGTCAAAAATAGCGTTATTCTCTAAGTATCCATGAATTTAACATACACAGACAATAACAAAGCGAAGGGCCAGAGATGTCACGCTGTAAGGGCATTTCCTAAATTGCACTACAGTCTTCTGGGATGTGACGCTGGATCACTTCCCAGGAGACCGGGAAAACTCGCATTTCCTAACTTGCTTACCCTAGTTTCGTTTGAGCCTGTGCCGGATGGGTCTACGTTTTGTACTTTGTTTCATGCAATAATTTTGTGTATATTAAGTTGTGCATCACACTGTTAAGTCAATAAACTAGCTACTGTCGTACAGTTGCCTGCTCCAGAAAGTGGACAGGATTAATCATGACCACTTGCACTGTTGCAGGTGATGTCGGATAGAATGTACTACTGGGGAGAAGAGAAAGAACCAGTGGACCCCGACGAGACATTCATCGAATTCTCAGTGAAGACAGTACGATCCACGGCGGCTGTAGCACCTCCCCATGTAAGCACGGCACCGAATGGCCTGGAGGCTCCAGGGGCTTCAGACGAGAATGACGAGGTGCGTGGCGGCTGGGGGAACAAACTGGACTTCTTGTTCTCATGCATCAGCGTGTCCGTCGGGCTGGGCAATGTGTGGAGGTTCCCCTACCTGTGCTACAAAAATGGAGGAGGTACCCAATCTACAAACAATTCTGTGAGATGTGAGGTGCTCATGGCGGTGACTGTGAGGAAAAGTGTCCTCTGGGAAGTGACGCCCTTTACTATGGTACAGACTTAAGAACATTTCGGAGAAGCTTGGATAAAGGTAGCAGTTTAGCAGGTTCCTCCGAAATGTTCGTATGGACTACAGGGCGTCACACTGCATGAGACAGTATTCTTCAATATCATACACTGTACTACACAACAGTGAACCCTTATAAACAACAGGAATAATGAAAGTACTAAGCCATATCTTATATCATATAATCTTTAAAAACATTTCACACCTTTTATAGAAGATCTGAAGTTATTACGGTTTTGAATATTAAGCAGATATAAAACACGCGTTCAGCAATTTTATTTTTGTACAAAAAACCACGCAACGAAAGGATGCTTCAAGTAACCATTTCAAGACTGAAATGATCATAAATTTCACATAAAATTTCAGTTCCTATATGGCAAGGAAAAGCGGGCGTGTCCATTACAGTAACCAACGGGTTAATACCGCTTAGGGAAATACTTGGAGTTGGTCTTGAGAATCATGAAAAATATCCGAAACCATTGTGGGGACAAAATGCAGTTTCTCAGCGTTACAGCACACGGTACGTGGTAACACTGGGCTTCAAAAATTATTGTCTGTAAGCAGTGCCAGCTTAATGATTGCGGTTTACTGCCTCAGTGAACAAGACAATTCATAACCACGTGCAGTGTGAGTGTATTGTGTCCGATTAGACTAAGAATGGATCGTTAACTGAACACTGTGAGCGCACAGTCGTAAAGACAACATTGAGAAATTAGAGCACAATTATCTTAAGACTGGCCAAACCATACCATTATAGACCTTACAATTAGTACTATCCACTATAAATTATTCGGGTAATCAAATCAAAGAGAATAAGACAGTCGGGACACATAGCACGTACGGAAGCCAAGAAACCCACACACAGTTTTATTTGGCAAACCTGAAGAGAACAGACCACTGCCGAGACACAAGCCGAGAGGGTCATATTCAAGCGAACGTTAAAGAAATGAGGCGTGACTATGTGGACTGGATTAATCTGGCTCAGGTTAAGGTCCAATAAGTGTGGGGTTCAGTGAACACGGCAATGAACCTTCAGGTTTCACGATCACTTGAAGGGCAATCAGCTACTGAAGAAGTGATCTGCTCAGTGGCATTCTTTCGTGAATGTAAAATCACAGGGCGTTTTCTATCATAAGTAATTAGTTTGATTCACCGTACTGTGGTCAGCTCTTGTCAAGCCCTAAGCGGGATGGATTCTAATTGCTATTAAACGCCTCTAATTTCGCGGCACAGCCTGGGCCATCATTCGGAAAGAACCGCGACAAATTCAGGGAAAAAGAACGTGTGACGGGACTGGAGGAAGATAAAGGCCAGTCGAATTTCAACAAGCACCATATTTGTTTTTGTCGTTGGCACATTCAACTGTCTGACATAAAATATTAGCAAAGGAAATAAGAGTGCTTACACTAAACGAAACCCTCATATCCTACAGAAAGCAACCCTTTAATTTCGATTGAAGAAGTTCCACGTATTTACCGTTTGCCAAGTTTCTGTAAGTGTGTTATTTAGCAACGATGTCAGTTGTTGAGACTGTGCAGGCTTGGTGACAGCTGGGTGCATGAGTATGGAACATTGTTGGAATCAAAGCCATGGGGTAAAACCGAAATATGCGGAGAAAAACCCATCTCAGTGCCACTTTGTCCATCACAAATCCCAGACAGACTGGCCTGGGATTGAACCCGGTCGTCCGCAGTAAAGGGCCAGCCAGTAACCGCCTGAGCCATGGCACGGCCCACTCGGGAAGTGACACTTCTTGTAAAGCTGGGTTTAACCCCTGAAAATGCACCCGCTCTAACATCCAGAATAACTGCATTTTGTCCACGCCGTGCACTAATGTGTTCCGTACGATCCGTATAAAAAACAGGGATTATTTCCCTGTACAGCATTAACTGGTTGCTATCAGAATATTAAGGGAAACGTGCCGTTCTGTACGTGTGGTTGGAAGCGGACTTTTGCATACAATGCGAATTACTGCAAATAACAAAGCAAGCGCATACATCTGTATGACGTAATATGTGAGACACTAAATCGGCAAGAAAGAAGAAAGACAAACGTGGAGCTTTGGCAAGCAACGACAGTTCCACACTTATATATGGAAGAGAATATTATGCAAGGAAGTACAAACTTTTAGTAATATTCTAGCAGCGGAAATGAAATATCTAAGAAGTGTCAAGAAATACAACAAATTAGACAAACATAAAGACGAATACATATGGAAGAAGCTAAATACTAATTTTATATGCCAGCCTTTCGGTTCGTACGAAGAAAAGTGGTCAGTCCACTTTAACAGAAAGGACACGGGTTGACAACCAATTAGCTCTGACAGAAGACGGAAGCCATGCATAGAATACCGCACCTTCTTAAAGCCACCACCTGGGTACAACCTATAAACCCCGTTACCAATTTCGCCTCTCTCCGTTTGCCAGCACGACTTGTGTGTCGTCGGTCGCTGTCTGTATGTATTGGGGTGTCTTGGTTCAACAACGCACGAACAAAAGGACTTTGTGACTACATGCAGCAGACTTGCTATTGAGACAAATCAAGTCGCTCATCTTTTCAAGAAACTGCTTGCCTTTTATGGAAACAGAACGTTAATCACCGTGTTAACAAGAGTCGTCCGCTGAACCTTATCCTGAGCCAGATGAATCCAGCCACTATTTCATCATACATATTTAAGGCGTATTTTGATCTCATTCTGTCATAAACGTCTAGGTCTTAAATGTACTCTCTTACCCACTACAATTTCATATAAACTTCTCATCTCATTCCACGCATGCTTAATATCTCGTCCGCCTCGTCCTTCTTGATTTTATCACCCTAAAAATATTTCATAAAGAGCACAGATCTCTGAGCCCTTCATTACACCATTGGACTGCTCTTCTGTTACTTCCAAAGAATATCGCATTCTACGCAGAACGCGAGAACAGGTCGCTTCCGACTTTAGGACATGCTTGTCTTGCAGTTCAGGATCTCACGGTCCAATTTGTAAAGTGGACACTGACGTCACGAGGCTGTGTGGCAATGTTGGGCCAACAGTGAGTCAGTGGCACATATACTGTGATTTATAGAGACACTCCGGTAACTTCCTTATCATGTGTCGTCCATGCCGGGTCATTCTGCCACTTGTCTTTATGGTTTGTCTGCATTCCCAAGCGGACTGTTGCCTTTATCTGCACTCAGTAGTAGTCACCTGTCATAGTTCACCCACGACAGACCTACGGTGAACAGGATATCAGACTGTAGGGTGTATGGGTGCGGAAATTGATGTCCTACCATAGCCTAGGTGAAGTCAGCTGTAGGCTGGGAGTTTGTGCAGGTGCTGCGGAGGATATCTGGAATAAAGCAGGGCGCCAATAACACGAGAACTATGAAATCTGCACAATGAGCTGCACAACTCGCAGTCCTCAGCAAGGTGTCTACTATTACAATGATCAGATAAGCGAGAATGAGCTGGGGAGGGCACGCATCACATAAAACGGAAAAGAAAAATTGAAACGAATTTATAGGTGATAAATCTGAAAAAATAATGTCGATAAGAGGATAATAATAAAACGGATCTTAGAGAAGCTGGGTGTGAGGAGATAGACCGGATTAATCTAAGAATGACATCCAGTGGCGGCTCTTGTTAACACGGTAACACATTTTCATGTTTAAAAGAGGACGGGGCATGTGCGTATAAAGGTAACATTGAGGCGCGTTCCTGTAACCACTGTTGCTGTGCAAAAGCAATAAGTATTACATATTCTCAGTATGTGTCTGCAGCTTTAGTCATCCAGAAGGCAAAGCGCATGCACCGTATTACGTTGTCATCTGTGGCCTGTCTGGCTGTACCATATTTTGCCACATTATCTCATAAACGGCACCACTTTTTGGGAAAAAAGTTATTGCACATCAAATGTGTGTTTTGATTGTCTCTGCTACTTCTGCCTGAAACATTTCTCATTCTAAGAAGAATTAAGCGAGATACTGTCATAAATATACCTACATCTTCTCGTAAAGTGCACGTTATTCGTGTCAGATTCTAATGAAGCTTACATTTTCCCGACAGATTTTCAAAGAATACTCAAATATCAAATTTCATGAAAATCCGTCCAGTGGGAGCCGAGTTGTCTGATGCGGTGCGACAGACAGACAGACAGACAGACAGACAGACAGACAGACATGACAAAGCTAATAGTTGCTTTTCGGAATTTTGCGAAAGCTCCTAAAAAGACGGGAAATCTTCTATTAGCACAGCATGAGCTTCTCGAGATTGATCCAAGTAGTTAGACCGCACGTTCAAGAATCATTTGTACTTCTGTTTTTCGTTCAGACCTCGGCCGGATTACCCGTCATCCTGACTGAGGATCTATTGGGTTTTCCTATTTTCTCGAACATAAATTTAAAACAGCCCCTTAAAGGCGGCCACTACCGCTTCCTTCCAAATTCTTTACATTCATTATTTACAAGTCACGATACACAATTTCGGCAGTTGGCAGAAGGTAATTGAAACAACAAGTCAACAATGAAAGTTTCTGTATCAGAATTCGGTATGCGGTTACCGCTACTGCCTCAGGTTAGGAAGGTCCGAAGTTCGAATATTAGTTTGAGCTAGCCGTTGTCTCAAGTTCAGGCTGTCTTGTCACTTCAATCGAAACGCAGGGCAGTATTTTCAAATACGGTTGGCCTGTGTCCCCCACATACATATTTGTATCTACTTTTGGTTACGTTATCATTTCGTCGTATACTACTCAGTTCAAAAAGCATCGTTAAATAACTTAAATAACTAAGTCTTCGGCAGGAACTGAAATTCGGCAATTACCCTGCGGCAATCAGACTCACCAGAGCTGAGATATCCCTCTAAGTTTAGCAGACAGACAAACAAACAAAATGGGACACGACATGAATATTGGACTTCGCTGTTACGTCACAAGGGAATGCGCAAAAATTGGCCATCCCTGGGCGCATTGATTACGGTGACTTCTCCGCAACTCACAGGATGTAGCCTAACGCTTGACCCTGAGGCACGATACGTCCGCTATTATGTACTTCAGCCAGAAGCTTCGGTAAATGAGCTAATGGACTCCAGCCAGACGCAATTCGCAATTGCGAAACGAAGAGCCCTTAGTGGCCACTTGGGAGATTTAGATGGGGTGATAATATTAAGATGGATCTTAAGGAACAGACTGCAGGGGTGTGGACTGGATACAGCGAACAACTGTAAAGACGGCAATGAACCTTCGTGTTCCATAAGGGACAGATTATTCTCGAACATTCGTCTATTCTCAGATCATGTGGCTGAGAACAGCACTAAGGGGTCCACCAGATTAGGCGCTTTTTTGCCTGAAGACGGAAGCACAGCCGGCTTCCGAAAAGTTGTGTTTCATTAAAGATTAGACGATGGACAGAGTCAGAGAAAAAGATTACGCCAGTCAGTCAGCCAGTCAGTCAGTCACACACCATCGTCAGAACCCTGCAGAGTCGAGTGCGCACTGTTGTTCCGTCGCTAGGCAACCTAACCTAACCTAACCTAACCTAACCTAACCTAACCATTTACTGCGTGTGGAGATTATTTGAAGATTAGTTACCCAGTGTCACAGCGTAACATCACAGAAGACTTGAATATTCAGCAACACCGCTGTCAGAACTCCATATATCGCAGATCTACTTCGTATTAAACGATCACATCACCATGCTGCACCGTGGTTATACAGGTACTGCCAGACTTACGCACAGGACACGTCCTTAACACGTGGTCGTAATCGAAAATATGAGATGGGGTGGAATACACACCCTTCAGGAGGTCGATTGGAATTCAAATACGAGGCCTTTCCGTTGCATAATAATAATAATAATAATAATAATAATAATAATAATAATGGTTGTTGTGATAACCAACACTTTGTGCGTACAATTCGAAATGTAGGTGGAAATACAATTTTAATGACATTTTTATTGTAGTCTGAATTCAAATTTTCCGAAAGAAATTTTGATCGTAACTTCGGTTGGTCGTACGTGGGCCGACCGTAAGTCTCGGTGTGGCTGTAAAAGCAAATAATAGCAAGGATACGCAGTCGCATGCTTTTGGTTTTACAATCTGAACGGAACAAGTAAAAAAATCCAACGTTGGTTTTATTTTACAACGCATTAACTTTCATGTTTCAGTACAGAGTTGCGTCCTGGTATTGATTACAGCGTCTTAATATTATTACAAATGCAGGTAGAAGACGACTCTACCAGACACACAGTTCAACGCATCAAGTAACAGTTTACTGACGATGTGGGTTATGAAACACAGCTCTATTATTTTTCTACGATTTATTTTGAGAAAAATCCTGGTGTATCACCTCATACGAGTACGTTATTAGGCAAGTGTCTCCTACCTGCTGAGTGAGTAACAGGCAGTAACTTTACTCACAGGCAGTAACTTTACTCACAGGCAGTGCAACTCTATCCTACTCGTATGTGTTTCAGGGGCCTTCCTGGTGACATACGGCATCGCCATGGTGTTTTGTGGGATTCCTATCTTCTTTCAAGAGGTGGCAGTTGGGCAGTACTTAGGCGCTGGAGGCATGACCTTAGTGGGTCAGTTATGCCCCATACTTCAAGGTGAGTCCAAGGAACCCCACCTTCAAGTTCTGAAACGTTCATGACACAGCATTCATTGAAAATATCAAATACTTGGCTATAAAGTGGATTGTATATTATGAAAATGGGCCTTCACATGCATCTTTCCTTGGTGAAGCGAGTTTTGGTCAAGAAACCGATTAAATTTTTGAAAGCGTCACCATACGTAGCTTGCATGATGCAACAAATATGATTAGGGTGACCAAACTAAGACAGTCAGACAAATGAAAATTCTAGCACGAATGTAGAAGACGAGAAATTCATCAGTTTTGGTTCGAAGACCTTAAGGTAAGATACCACTTGCCGATTGAGACGCGTCACAATGGGGGGGAGGGGAGGGGGGGGGGTTCGTGTGGACATGGTAGTAAACTTTGATGTTTCAGATTAAACAGGGTATTTGTAAACAGTTGAGTGACTGTCAGCTTCTCAAGAAGTATTTTGCTGCTTACAGTGTGTTTCAGTTTGAGACATTACTATTGTAACTGTGCTTGTTTTTTGCAGGTGTTGGTTATGCAACGATGACGATCGTGTTCTTCCTGGACATATACTACTGCATCATCATTGCATGGACTATATTCTATCTGATCGCCACTTTCGTACGACTTCCAGGACTGCCGTGGCAAACATGTGGTACGCTGCGACTATAATTTGTTTGTACTGCCAACCCATAAATCGTGCACAGGTTACTCGAACACCGACACGGCATCGCGTGTTCATTTCAGGCATGGCAATATGTCCGTCTTCCACCGCGTAGATGATACACGCCTTCAGGCAGGACGATCCCATCTGTGAGGCACCCTACTAAATGTCTAAAAGATCCAAATTCTGAGAATTAATTCCGAACAGCAAAAGGCCAAATATAAGGAAAAATATTAGTACCGGGTATCTCATAATTTACGCAGACTTCACTACCGTCCTTGGGTCATTTCTAACAATGAAATTCAGAACATACTGTCGCAAAATTTTCCGCCGGCTACTCTGTGTAGCGGATAAATACATTGGTGAGGACTACTGAAGAAAAGGTTCACTACGCCTTCACTTGGACAATATTTTCTGAATTTTTAAATTGATTTATCCTTTAACGTTTACACAAGAAAAACAGAATTACAAGTGTGACATTCCGTAAACTGCTTGCAGAGATATTGCAAAAATACAAGCATGACACAAGCAGACAGAAAGCCCTGCATGCCCACCACCTATCCCAATTAGCACCAAATATTTGTTCCCAAACAAAAACTTCTGTGCACAAACTATGACTTCTTTCTAAAACACGGCATTTATTCAACAGTATAATGGATATGAAATGGATGTGCATCGTAATTTCTCGTTCTAAGGGAAGACACGAGGGTGTTTTTGGGCGTTGAGGATAGAATCTGGATTTAGAAGGGTGGAAGGAGGGGGGAGGGGAGAAAATGACACCGGCCTGATGAGGAGTTGCATTATTTGCATTCTGCACCAAATACCATTAAGCCTTCACATCAAGAAGGCCGGATTATGAACCAGGCACGGGAGAAATAAGAAATGCACACACTATTTGAACACGAAACCTTTAAAAAAAGAACTGTTTGGGAGAACTAGGCACAGATGGGAGAATAATATTAGAATCCATCTTCAATAAATTTACTGTGAGAATGTGGCTTGGATTAGTATGACTCAAGACAGATTGCAAAGGCAGAGTATTGTGAACTTCTTGACAAGATGAGCGACTATAAACTTTTTTTGAGAAGTATGCTGTGGCATGGAGTCAGTTACTGACCAAATTCTGTGACTACAGTACCGCCTCTATACCTGATACGAATGAGTAATCAGAAATTAATAAATAGTCGTGTTTCTGTATTCCGAATATCGCGTCTTCCGACCCGAAGGTCACAGTTTGATTACCTCATATCCTGTTAATACATTTTGTGGGAGAATTCTCAGTAACTATTAGAAGAACAAATCCCTTGGGCCAGTGAATGAAGCTGTAAATGTTTTTCTGATTGCAGACAACTGGTGGAACAGCCCCCACTGCTACACGCGGGGCATGGACGCGTCTGTTGTGCACAACTACACGAACCACACCACCACTCCGGTGGAGGAATACTGGGAGTAAGGCTGCTTCTGTTTCACTGTGCGGCGACAGACGGCTACGCACTTATTCATTTCATGCGTACCAGCAAGTGATTAGGTCTAATACTGAACCGACTAACTTACAATGCAATTGTGTGATTATTTGGACAGGAAGCAACATGATGACTGAGACAATTACGTAACGATAAGCTCCATCATTTGTAATTTCAACAGCTACTAAAATGTTAAAGTGAAGTGTGAGACAGTCGTAAGGGAGCGATAAGAAATGCATATATAATGCTGGTGGAACGATCCGAGTGAAAAGGAAATTGCGGCGTGACAGCTTGTTTGGTTCAGGATATGTCTGGTTCAGGATATGTCTGGTTCAGGACATGTCTGGTTCAGGATATGTCTGGTTCAGGACATGTCTGGTTCAGGACATGTCTGGTTCAGGACATGTCTGGTTCAGGACATTTTGGTTCAGGATATGTTTGGTTCAGGATATGTTTGGTTCAGGATATGTCTGGTTCAGGATATGTCTGGTTCAGGACATGTCTGGTTCAGGATATGTCTGGTTCAGGATATGTCTGGTTCAGGATATGTCTGGTTCAGGATATGTCTGGTTCAGGACATGTTTGGTTCAGGACATGTCTGGTTCAGGACATGTCTGGTTCAGGATATGTCTGGTTCAGGATATGTTTGGTTCAGGATATGTTTGGTTCAGGATATGTCTGGTTCAGGATATGTCTGGTTCAGGACATGTCTGGTTCAGGACATGTTTGGTTCAGGACATGTTTGGTTCAGGATATGTTTGGTTCAGGATATGTCTGGTTCAGGATATGTCTGGTTCAGGACATGTCTGGTTCAGGACATGTCTGGTTCAGGACATGTCTGGTTCAGGACATGTTTGGTTCAGGATATGTTTGGTTCAGGATATGTCTGGTTCAGGATATGTTTGGTTCAGGATATGTTTGGTTCAGGATATGTCTGGTTCAGGATATGTCTGGTTCAGGATATGTCTGGTTCAGGACATGTCTGGTTCAGGACATGTCTGGTTCAGGACATGTCTGGTTCAGGATATGTTTGGTTCAGGACATGTTTGGTTCAGGACATGTTTGGTTCAGGATATGTTTGGTTCAGGATATGTTTGGTTCAGGACATGTTTGGTTCAGGATATGTTTGGTTCAGGACATGTTTGGTTCAGGATATGTTTGGTTCAGGATATGTTCCACTCGCAGGCTCCCGTGAACGCAGTAATGACTGTTCAATTTCCACAAAGGACGGTGAATTTCTTGATCCGAATGAGTCTACAAATTCGACGGAGTTATTTACCGGGTTCGAATGGACGTCGAACAGCACAGAGCGTTAGTCAAAGGCGCAGTACAAAATACAAAGACTTTCCTATCTAGTAGGTAACCGTACCTTCTGCAGAAGAATATGATTTCAGAATATAAATTAATAAATCACATATATTATTAATACATTAATAGTAATCCTTGTACATTCTAAAGTATTGCAGTTGAACTACTGACGTAACAGTCACGATTCCGTAAGGTAACTGAGGTTTGGTAGAAACATATCGTAAACTAATCCATTTGTGCGTGCTCAAGGCTTATGATGAATGTACATTACTAACACCACAGAAGGCTTAGAGTTAAACACGTCTGATACGTCTTCTTCTGTTCCAATCAGTCTCAGTAATAATAGCGTATTTCAATTTTTGAGTGGTTGTTGTCAGTACAACACGGAGTTCAACACATATTCCCATTCTCTGTTTTGCAGGAAGAGGGTGCTCCAGCTTTCGGAAGGGATAGACGACCTCGTGGGCGTGCAATGGGAGCTACTGGGGTGTCTGGTGCTCGGATGGGGCCTCGTGTACCTCATTATCTGGCGAGGGCTGCACGCCAGTGGCAAGGTGAGGCTGTGTGCACCCACACTTACAGGAACATAAAGAGAAGCTTAGTACTTTGAACTCTTCGCCAAACATAATTAGGGTGACAAAATTAAGGAGGATGAAATGGGAGGGATATGTAGCAAGTACTGGGGAAATGCAAGACGCACACAAAAGTCTAGCCAGGAAAACTGAATGTAGGAGACAGCTTTGGATAACTACTTGGCTAGTGATTGAGAATAGAGCAATGAAAAAATCGGATGCCATTAAAGGCTGATCATTTTGTGACCAATTGAACAACCACTCGTTTCTGCGTGCAGATCATCTGGTTCACAGCCCTGTTCCCCTATGCTGTGCTGCTAGTACTTCTGGTCCGCGCTGTGACACTAAATGGCGCCGATCAGGGTCTGCTGTACTACGTGACGCCGCGCTGGGAGGAGCTATTGGGCCCCGG
The DNA here is from genome assembly GCA_013340265.1 of Coptotermes formosanus. Classification (NCBI taxonomy): domain Eukaryota; kingdom Metazoa; phylum Arthropoda; class Insecta; order Blattodea; family Rhinotermitidae; genus Coptotermes; species Coptotermes formosanus. The sequence continues at coordinate 160,131 of BLKM01012222.1, read as the reverse complement.
ACCCTGGATAGACGGTGCCACGCAGATCTTCTTCGCCTACAGCATCGGCACCGGCGCCCTGCCGGCGCTGGGCTCTTACAACAAATTCAATCACAACTGTTACAGGTAAGAACAAAAGATCTGGATCATAAGGGCCCGATGGGTCCGGAAATTGGGAAACCAGCCAGAAGAGCCGACATAACAACAGACACAGGAAAGACACTCCTGTACAGCTCGAACCACTGAACCTCAAGGCCTGGTTGGTGTAACGAGACAGACCTGCTATAGTGTTTAGCTGTATTAGGTTAATACATACAAAACTGCAGCCAGGGAATACATACTGCACAGACGGACGGTCAGGCCGAACCACTCCGTTATGCAGTCCCTGCTGTCACACCCTTGACAACCATGCTGTTTGCCCCCAGGGACGCGCTCATCACTTGTGTAGTGAACACGATGACGTGTCTGCTGGCCGGCTGTGTGACCTTCTCTATCCTGGGCCACATCGCCCAGGAGCAGGGCGCAGAGGTGTCCGACGTGGTGAAGAGCGGACCAGGACTTGTCTTCCTCACGTACCCGGAGGTGGTTCTCAAGTTGCCAGGTGCCCCCGCCTGGGCGGCTATCTTCTTCTCCATGCTGGTGGTAAGAATAATGTAACTCCATGGATGAGAAGCTTAAAGTTGGCAGTCGCTCGCCTGAACGTGCAAACATTTTAGGGAAAATAAATGTTCACTGCTGTGTTCAAAGGATCTCGACCACACCCTTTCCTTTGTCAGGTTAATCCAACACACAACTTCATGTCGCATTTCTTCAAGATACAGTTTACTGTGGTAAGAGAACCGCGAAGTTCAATCACATAACATATTCATGCTCAGTACTACAACACAAAGGGAGGCATCATTTAAAAACCTCAATTTTACTATTATTACGTCTAGGTTTCTGACCAAAATTGTACACATATTTCTTGACTCTGCCAGGCGTTTGACTGAAACTGAAAGATATGAGAACAGATGTCACTCGGGATTGTTTCTAGACTCGAAACCACTTCCTCCCGAATACAGGTACATACGGACTTCAAGGGTTGCTGTTGTGTGCGATGGACAACTTGACGTATCAGGATGTAGGACTGTTTCGCACATTTTACAGATTAAGAAAACAGTCAGGCTACGCTGGGTTTACATACATTTGGTTACTAGCCAGCTGACCACAGGCTTCTCAAAAGGAACTGTGCTCCATAGAAAGCAACCATCAGCAGCAAGCACAATGCAAGTAGCGGACTGCAAGAAGTACCATAACATTTTCATTTTTTCGAAGAGAATTAACGAATTCAACGATAGTAGAACCCTGACGTTCAACATGCTAAACAGGTCCGCCATTTGACACGATCCTCAAACAATCCCATCCTACGGTACATTTTAATATCAGTATCTTATGTTCTGTTCAATCTTCCAAACGGTCACAACGTAATGGTCTCCGACCAAATTCGGCGTTCATTTGATATTCCCAATTGGTTTTAGTAGAAGCGAAGGACTAACGCAGTCCTTCCACGTATCTCAAAGATTAATTTCTTCAGAAGTTAATGGACAATCGCGACAGGTCTGAGGACCTAGAGCTTCAGCTTGGCGTGTTGTTGCCGGTTAACAACATACGTTGCATGTTTCTGCCAGCACCGTTGACAGGACTTTCTTCTCTTTGCAGATCCTTGGAATTGACAGCGAATTCTGCATCGTAGAATCGTTTGTCACAGGTATGGTGGATAACTGGCCAGAAGTGTTGCGCCCTCACCGGAAAAAGTTCACACTTGGGATGTGTGTTGTCATGATGACGCTGGGAATTCCAATGGTTACACATGTAAGTGCAGCTTAAAGCTACCTTGCGACATCATTAGGTTGATGAGAGGGGCAGGTAACGTGCCTTTCACTGTGGGAATAGGGAACGTTTACAAAATTTTAATCGAAAACCCTGAAGGTAAGACACTACTCGGGAGACCTAGACATAAGTTTGAGGGTAGTTATTAAAATGGAGTTACAGCAGACCTGCTCACCCCGCAGCTCCAGGGTAACATGTCTGCACAGTGACATTTAAAATGAGAAAACGTATTTTAAAAATTTCTTTGGCAAAGCCGAGATAGGACGTCGAGGCAATTTTGAAAACTCATGAACTGTTTATTTATGAAAACATGTTTTAACGCTACTAATTCATTTTGTAAAAATGTGATAAAAATAGCGACACGCTAGCCTAGGTTGTGAATTGCATTTTTAAATAAACCTTCCTGTTATTGTCAGTATATTTTCATTGCATGTGATGCAGAGACAAATACACAGGTAAAATTACAGATACAATCACGCGTATATTTTCTCATTCCTTATTTAGTACACTGACTTCCATGTGGCCCGCACGCAGACCAAATTTTTCACAAGTTTCCCGCACTGCACAGAGATTGAGCAGGTCTAAGTTAGAGTGTCAGGGTGTTCCTTGGGTTCGAGAAAACCTTCGGCAGTTTCTTGACCCGCTGAACGATGACCTCCTTCTTAACCCTTTAAAGACGGAACGTATCTGTTTTATATAAGGACTCAGTGCGTACCGCGCTGTAAACACTTTCCACTTCGGTTATACAAAACCAATCTCTTAATGTTTTATAAGGCAAAAGTTGCTGTTTGTTCTGAGATCCGTACAAAACACATAAACGCAATGTGGGCACCACGTAGAATTTTTTAATGTTAAGCCTGGCGGTACGTAAAGTTACCGCTAGGCTTTAGAAGGTTAAGGCAGCGCAGGCTCTGTACAGTAAGCAGGTTACTGCGTTCGGTTCCCAATATCCTGAGGAAAGGCAGGCAGTGATCCGGACTCCTGTTAAGAGCCACTGACATAAACTTCGTTTCTCGTCAGAATGGTACATCCATCGCAATTCAATTACTTTCATTTGCTGCATCTTCTGCTTCAGGGCGGAGCGTATATCTTCCAGCTAATGGACTTCTACTCAGCCAGCGGTATGTCACTGCTGTGGGTCTGCTTCTTCCAAACCATCGCCATTTCTTGGATATTCGGAGCAAATAAATTTATAGATTGTGTTCAGCAGATGATGGGTATCCGGCCCAACAACTTCTGGTATATTTGCTGGGTCTTCTTTGCTCCTGCTGTAATGTTGGTAAGTTCCTGCTACACGCACAACAGCCCAATACATGAATAACGCTGATACTACAGAATGTGTAAGAAATGGTGTTTTACAGTTTACATTTTTCATGCGTATAAAAAATTCTAGCTTTAGAGGGGAACACTACAAGGCCACATCAAATAAACCACGTGGTTTATTACATTATGACAAAACATTTAACCTTACAGTTGTTTGTCTGCGCCGAACATGTGATCACTACGAAGCTGGAAGATATGAGTAGATTAGGCTGTCCAATTTGCACGTTGCGAATATTGTATGGTCCGCGGTATATTATGTACTTAGGAAGAGCGACTGACAAAGAACTATAAAAAACAGCGTAGACTCGATTAGAATGACTGACGACGGAGTCCAGTGACGGGATATTGTGAATATGGCAAAGAGTTTTCCCGAACCCGGAAAGCTCTTAAGCAGCGGAGCGGCTGTCAGCTGCTGAGACTCTGCTCCATGGAGTGAATGCTGTTGATGGTTGTGACAAAGCATGTTCCATCGACAGTCTCTCCTGAAGTACCAATATTTTGTAACAAGGAAGCCTATTAAACGTTCATTCCATCTACAGAATATTGGAATAAATAAGCGGTACAATACGAACAGAATTACAATTGGAACCTCCTGTTGTCAGTAGCTATATATGGATGACTGAGAACGACGTCGGTTTCTGAAAGAACTGGCCTCGCTTTATGCACAGTTATCCAATTAAGTACAACAATATTATATTAAATCTATAATTGTACTGAACGTGATCAAAATATTGTGTGTTTTAAGGATCTCACGATAGGCGATACAAATAGGAAACTCGTCTCAGATGGACGCAGTCTAGCAGCTAGTTACAAAAGTTTCGGCCTTGAAGACAGGGGTAGCAGCTTCCTCCGAAACACTGTTAACTAGCTACCAGACTATACGGCATCACGTCCCAGAAGACAGTAGTCTTCAGGGTTAAAATAATTCTCCCACTAGGCCTGAAGTTTTGCCAAATCTGTATAACAACTCAACGTGCTGTATTTCAGGCAATTTTCATCTTCTATTGTGTCGATTACGAGCCAATAACATACGGGAAGTCTTACAACTACCCGCGATGGGCCGAGGGGCTTGGCTTCTGCATGAGTTTCGCGTCAATGATCTGGGTCCCTGCCTATGCCATCTATTATGTGCTAACTGCACCAGGATCACTCAAAGAGGTGAGCGAATTCCTTGTGACATTGCCGAGCTTTCCAAGGAAAGTACCTGTTCATAGTTGACAATTATGTTCTTCACATTATGATATAAAATTATGTTATCTGAAGGTCTAGAAATAATTAATGTCGATGTAAAAGACAACAGTAGGGAGCTGATTTAGTTAAAATTTGGACAAAGCTCTATAGAGAACATCTGGAGCTAACAGACAGAAATTGGCAGGATGGAGAAAATTGCGTAATGAGGAGCTTCGTTATGTTTAGTCTGCATCAGGCACCAGCAGGATATTCACATATGGAGGATATGCAGGGCGGAGTGTGGAAAAGATGAGACACACGTATAGAGTTTTAGTTGGAAAACCATGAGGGAACAGATCGCTAGGGGACTTAAGTGCAGATGAAAGGATAATATTAAAATATATCTTAAATAAATAAGGTATGAGGGCGTGAACTAGATTAATGTTGCTCCAGATAGAAATACAATGGCAGGTTCTTGTGAATAAGGTAACGAATCTTGATGTTCTATAAAAGGCCGAAAATTCTTTAGCTAGGTGACAGACAATCAGTTTCTCAGACAAGAATTTGCTTCCAGATATCAGATTTTCTTTCATTTTCAAGGGTTATGCAAATATCGTAGTTTCATTGATTCTTCTAACCTGTCTAGAGACAGAAAATAATTAGTTACTAAACTCCACGAAGGACGAACATTGTTAGCTGCAACATAATCGGAAATGCCATCAGCTACATGAAAATCGATGTTTGATCCACAGAACGTGCTGAAGGGACTGAAGCCCAACATCAAGTCCAGAGGGAAGATACCGCAAGGGCAGAAGGCTGCAGCGATCCCCATGTCTGAAAGCAGTGCAGGACTTCTCACTAAGAACAATTCGTTCCTCACGCAGTAGATGACTCAACATTGCCTTTAACAGTTTCTCTTTCGCCATCCACTGAAGCAGACGTTTCCTACTGTTAGTACTCCCAGGCCTGAAGCTAGGTGAAAGGAATCCCTGACACTACACATATAATATGTATGAATCAACCCATTTAGAACAATTAGAACTTGAATATTGTTCCCAGTGCCTTTAAGGTTCCATGTTTAAATTACTCGAAAGTGGCTACCTTTGAAATTCCTCAACAGCATTAACCCACACGCCAGACACTGCATGCATACCGCCTCACAAAGACATGGATTTATACTTTATAACTGGTTCTAATTCAGGCCTAACTTTTAATGTTCCTGATAGAGTTACATGCAATGAAGGCGTATAGGGGAGTGGAGGAAGAGCTTAAATATGGCACTGGCTGGAAGTAAGTCCTCAGCCTCACACTCTGAAGGCTTTGGGTATCCACTTCAGGCTCCACGGACTCCGTGAGTTCATGCCGATTGACGGTAAAAAGAAAAACCCCTGACCCTCTCGGGAATAAAACCCAGCTGGTCCCCCGTCCATAGCTGGTCATTTGACTCAGCCATCCTGACTCATTTAATTTTAGTTAAAACTATGTTTAACTAACATAATGTCAATACATTTACATTACAAACGCACCACGCTTCATGCAATCAATGTATTTTTCAGTGTAGGATTCAAAAGCCTACTATCTTAGCCACATCTTCATAATGACGGAACTAGTATTTCAAATGACGATTTAGAGGTAAATATATTTTCCGTTCATTACAAAGCGATCTAGTAACACTGATCCTAGCTTACTGGCATGGAAGTTTAGTTCCTTTCAGAACCCACGCACAAAAGGGCGTTACAAATTGTAGCTGTACATAAAACATTAGAACTTCAAAAGAGGTGCCAAGAGGTTACAGAAGCTTCAGTGATGACATATCTACCACAACAAGGGAAAGTGTTAGAGTGTCAACAAACAATGTGCCAAATTGATGCTAGCCTCACCTACAGCACTCGGAGGTTGTGAAGTCAACCCCTATACAAGTTTGTGGTCCCACACAGTACCCTCAGATTTTACAAATCAGAAGAATTTTACGAATGTTAAAGCCAGGATGTTACAGTACACTTAAAATTCAAGGATCTCAAATACTGCAGATGTATGCTTACATCTTGTACCCAGCAAAATGTATGACAAAGCACGGAGACCTTAAATGGCCCTGATACAAATAACGGGCATTATCCGTAACTTAATGGTAAAATCGGGGTTTCATGAAATTCGAACAACATTCTGTCTACAGGGACAGTTCTGTTAATTTTCCCTAAGTACGCCATGAAAACTGTCATATAAGATTAAGGTTCAAACTGCAGATAATGGTACATAATTTTTAAAATCTTCAGCTATTTACAAACTATACACACATAAACGTAAAACAAACAACCAGCCGCTGGCTCTGAATATGAGTAATATTAGATAATTTGTTGGCTACTTCACAGAATTAAACACCCAAATTCCTTTTCTGTTCACAAATGCAATTTTCAGGACACTCACGCAAGTCACCAATAGGCGATCAGACAAAAACTGTTCTTCCATTTCAAAATTCCTCGTTGCCTCAAAGTTGGAAATATTTACTGAGGTATGATAATTGAAAAGATGGGCCTACCAGATTATCTGCAGCGTCGTAACATGTACACCTAGTTTCATAAAAAACTGTTAGTTCTTTCACACTTACTGGAAAACACAAAGAAATAAACACAGGCCTGCCACGTAAAAACGCGGTGATTTACAAAGCGTACGCTCATATTTACAAAAAGGTAATACAAATTATAAATAAAATAAACATAATAAATAAATAAAAAAGATGCACAACAGAATGTTTGACACCAAATTCAAATGTACTCTTCACCAAATATTACTTGGGTGATCAAATCGAGGAAAATGAGATAAGTGGGAAATTTATCACGAATTAGAGAGACAAGAAATGCATAAAAAGGTTTGGTTGGAAAGTCTGAATGGAAAAAATCACTTGGCGTTTATGGCCTTATAATTAAAAGAAAAATCTTACGAAACAGGGTGTAAGGGTTTGGACTGGTTTCATATAGTTAGAACGGAGCTAAGTTTCGGGCCCTTGCAAACATGGAAATATACTTCCGGGTTTTATACATGCCTACATTACGTACAGACACTATGGTGTCAATAACGGAGATGTTATTTGTGCGATTAACTTTTAAATCAATTACTCCCAATAAAATTTGTAGCCCCACATCCGCGTAAAGATGTACGAGGGCACGGATTACATGATTTACGCATGCAAACTTCATATTGCAACAAAACAGAAGCATATCTTATTAATTCTTGGAAAAAATTTAAAACATCCAGTGGAAATCACAATTTTTAAAACTTGACCACATTATCAACACATCCCACAGAGCTTTATGGCGTTACCGCAACACCATTTCAGACTTCCCAACCCGAGACAAATAATGCAGACATAAAAATAATTATGAAAGCGTTGGCTAATATTAATTATTATTTTCAAATGGGGACAAGAAATATGAAAACTATACAAAAAGGTGTTACACAGAGTGACAGAAATAACACAGAACCCATATTCAGTAGGGGAAAATATGTCGTTTTGGTTCTTGTTGTTAATGGAACTTTAATTTTACAGTAGGGTAACACTCTCCTAAGGGACCCCATTTCCATATTTCGTAACAATAACCTGCACGTAAAATGACAGCACAAAGTGAAAAAAAAAATGATTTAACAAGTTGAAAACTTAGGGTTAACAAGAACAGAGTAGCCATTTCTACTGTCGAATATTATTTGGCACTGACTGGTTTAAAGGCTAGGAAGAAGGATTTATGGAGACATTTCCAAACGAGTTGACAATTCATGAAATTTCTCATAAATTATTTCGTGCAGTTTGCTTCATGAAAAGTCTAAACCAAGTTACAACAGAAAAAAAACAAAAGAAAATAATTATAAAAGCCAAACAAAGTTTACAATTGGTTCCGTCTCATTTGTTTCATCCTGTAGAAAACATGGCCTCCAGTTTGACTCAGACAACAAAATTATGAAATGTCATCTTTTTTAACATATAATTGCTTTAAACCAAAATTACAGGAAATTTGTTATTTCGTTAGATTTTTGATCATCAAGTTTGAATTTTGTGTCAACTCAAAAAGAGAGAGTTGTGTTTAATATTTCCCTGCTGTGTTTTCACACTAAATACTGATCAGCTGGTGAGGAATTTTATAGGCCTATATGTACACTGATACTTGGTTAAATTGCACATGGCCATGTATAACTGGTAGTTGGCATAACATACGTCTCCCGTCAACAAAACTGTGTGTTTAAGCAATTGCATAAAACAGAAAAAATGTGGTCTACTGTTTTTGTGTAATAACAGAGAGTAATCGTGTTTTCTGTTGTGCTAAACTCAAATTAAAATGACATTTTAATTCTGTAAAATAATTAAACTCTAAAAACACCAATAACCAGAAGCAGTTAGTATGACATACATAGAACAGTTTGATCTCGGAAATGTTTACTCTTTTTGTGTATTACGCCAGGTTTTTTATTTCATATTGCTTAAAGTAAAACAATGCGACGTTATTTAGATGGAAGGACATGTTATGTCTTGGTACAGCATAAAATATTCCTACATCGAAACTGAAACGTGAAAAACACAATACATGGCCACAGAACTTGCATAAATTGTCGACATGTACAACTTGCAGCCTGAACTTTGTGGCGACCAATTCCTGTCTTCCCAGTTTTAGAGACTTAAAATTCAAATTTTCAAAGGCAGATGTGTGATATGCTCCTAGCGTGTGCAGTGATTTGGTGCTAAATAGGATTAGGAAGTTATGCATAAACGAACACCACCATAGCACATATAAATTTGAAAGAACTTTCAATGAATGTCCAATATATTTCGACCAATCAGGGAGAAGCTTACATGTCGACAAGAGATACTGAAAAGGCTTATATAACTGCAAACTGTACATGATACACGGTCACATACGACAAAATATATACATGCAGTTCCTTCAAAATATAGAAATTCTGCTCACCTTATAAAATATGACATATTATATTATGTTATACCATTACAATTTACAGGAAATAACAGGAATTCAAAAGAGTAACGAAAGCATCATAATCATAATATGACATATTATATTATGTTATACCATTACAATTTACAGGAAATAACAGGAATTCGAAAGAGTAACGAAAGCATCATAATCATTTATTTATATCTAGGTGCCTTTGCAAGGCACCTAGATATAAATAAATACAAAAGTAATACTTTATGGACGTGTGTGTATAATGATCAGGATTGTACAGCATTTGATATAATGAAGCATGGCTTAATATGACGTGAAGATTTCATTGGTAGCTGCATATTGATATTTTTAAGTAGTCGAAATCATAGTAATTCTGACAGAACTTGGATTTCGGAAAATGAATGAAAAAATATGAAGATAAATGTAGACAGCATATTGTCTTAAAATAAGGGCCGACAGAATTTCTATATTTTATCTTAGCTGTGTGCACATATTCCATTTTTATATGACTATGTATTATGTATTGTATAAAGTTATGTGAAACTTGGCAACACCTGTTGTCGACCCATGAATGTCTCCATGATGAGGATCTGCACTGATTGAAACACGTTGGAGATTTATTAAAAACTATTAAAAAATTAATATCTGTACTATGATTATATTCGTTTATGTGTAATAATTGAACCCGGTGATACAGTGAATCAATTTAGGTTTAGAAGGTGTTAAGAAAAGCCCAAAAAAAAGTTCATGACCAGATATTAGTGCTAGAAATTATATAGAGAATGTATATATATATATAGATATATATATATTTCCTGAGAAGCAACAAGTACGTTCTGTTCATGTATGTTCACAATGAGACTGCAGCTCACTTTATGTAAAAAAAAAGTCAGTATTTTGGTAAAGGGCCGCAAGCGTGACCCCTGTACTGCCTGGTAAGGTGAGGGACTGAATCAATGCAAACATCTGAAACTCAACGTCCCTTTACGCAAGGTTTCTGTTCTTCGTAGATATTTAAATAATTGTATAATGAATAAACACAACCAGTAGGAGTACACAGATATTGTGACCCCTGTAATAACAGTATGAGGCTGACGTACTCTTAAGACAAATACAGATTCTTTGGCTTTAAGCAGGATAGGGCTCACGCTATCAAGTAATTTCCTTGCTGGATCATGGAAAGTGATTATAATGAGAAATATACTATAAATGTATATGCTAATATATTTCCACATAGCTCAAAGTAGTCAGTATTAAGTTGAGGTTCTTACAGCGATGAAGAATCACGTTGTTTTCTACTAGGTTATCATACAATGTAATCTGGTAGGCTGGTAGCAACGCTTCGAACAATAACACTGCTTCCATCCTCCGGGTAGAAGTGAGCCGAACTGTGGTTGGTTACTTGTATACAGGAGGTGGGGAAAACAGGCCATAGAAGATATGAGTGGCCAATCAGAACTGCTGGATCTGAAAGTAAAGCTACTCGCATACACGAGAAATGAATTCCCAACAACGAAAGAACAGGATGCCCTGACAAGCTTGGCTCACTTTTGTCCTGAAGACTGGAATGATATGTTACTCGAGAAGTTCGTATCTAGCGTACCAGACAATGCAGAAGACCACAATGGGAACAAAGTTCTCAGAGAGGGATTTTAGGTTCTCACGGGGGTGTTGATGAAGATTCAAGTCTTCTGTGATATAATACTTTGTTAACTGGTAAAGAGTTATCGACATTTGTGAGAAGACTTGAATCTTGAGAGTTTACAGTATTCAAAAACGATGGTAAGACTAACTTTTTGTACAGTTTTGAGGAGTGTACCGTATTTTATATTTTAACAAATGTTGTTACCTTCAACATAAGTATGGAATCTTCCAGTACTGTCAATCTGTAAGGGCAGGGCTTCCCAACTGCAGCTGTGGGGGCACGCCCCATTATCATGCTTCTTAGGGAGCGACTGTGAGACAAGCAACTATATATTGTACTCTCTATACTTAAGAACAGCAACACTTCAAACTCCTTGACCTTTGATACTTTAATTTTACAGAATAATCTTGAACAAATAAAGACGCTGTATTTAGAGGAGGTAAGAACTGTAACACTCAAGAAGAAATTAACAGCAGATTAAATTCGAGAATGCTGGCTACCACTCAGTTCAATCTTTTTCTTCCCGTCTCTCATCTGAAAACACGAAGATTAGAGTACGTAAACTACACCATCTATTATTTTATGAGGGCGTGAAACTTGTTTTATCATTCTTGGACGAGATACAGGTTGAGGGCCTTTGAGAGTGCTTGAAAGAATATTTGTACTTGAATCAAAGTAACGAGAGGCTGAACAAACAGCACAATGAGAAATTTCATAATTTATAAACGTCATGAAGTGCAATTGGAGGAAGCATACAAGAGTGGAATATGTGGAACGTGTGCATTAGATGAGAAACGCAAGTAACATTCAGTTAGAAAAGTTGAACGGAAGAAAAATGGGAAACCTAAGCTTAGATGGGAGGGCACCACTAAAAAGTATCTTAAAGGAACAGTGCGTGAGAGAGTGGGGACTGGTTCGCAACACTCAGACCAACGAAATACATCCTATTATTTCTTAGATATTCGTAATATATCACATAAACTGTTTGTACATGTTTTGATCCCTAAGGGATCACCATCTTGGAACCAACCAAAGTAATACTGCATAAAACTAAATCAGCAAACGTTGTACACAGCAGACATGATGTAAAGGAGTTAAATATTTAAAATGTTGACAATTCCTTGTAGTATAAAGTGTGTTGGATCTCGGTATACAGCATCTCGGAGGCAGCCTACGTACTTCGCGAAGGCTGACACAGTACTCTGCAGTACATATGCAGTTGCACAGAACATAACCTGGCATTTCATATATCAGTGTCGATTTACGTAAGAATCCATATTAGGAAAAGAACGGATAAATGGTTAAGAAACAGCGCAGCAAAGAGAACAGTACACTGAAGAATCTTATAGGCTACAGAGGTTTATTTTTACTTAGGGGCCACACAGATATATCTGCGAAGGTGAGAGATTCTGCAGCGACTTAAATTTGTTCAGCAACGGTTAAATATTCGCACTGACGGCACATGCTACGTAAACACGTCAAAATGCATGAGAATTTCACTTTTTTTTTCTGTGGCGCAACAGCCCTACTCGGGCCATGGCCACCTCACAGCAGGGGTTCCGACAACACATTCAGACACACCACACTCGGTAAGACACCTCTGGGCAAGTGATCGGTCCATTGCTGAGACCTCTACCTGACAACACACAACATTCACAAGAGATATCCACGCCCCCCGGAGGGATTCGAACCCGCAATCCCAGCAAGCAAGCGGCCGCAGACCTACATCTTAGACCACACGGCCATCGGATAGGCATGAGAATTGTTTTTACTAATTAATTTACATCAGAACATCCTAAACTTTGACTGGTGTTCTCAAAGTGTTAACGTAAGTATTAGATGGAATCAGCAGAGCACCTCCCTTGACTTTCTCACATCCCGTTGACTGACCGACCGACTGACTGACTGACTGACCGACCGACCGACCGACCGACTGACTGACTGATTGACTAACTGACTGACTGACTGACTGACTATAAAAGCAATAAACCACCAACTAAATGCACAATGTGTGCTGTTATAATCACTATAAATATGACTTCCCGCCACATGCTTCAACCCCGCCGGTGCATCTTCAGGGAGAACGGCTATTTACATGTAAAACTGCTTCGATACAGTTACATGAACTGCGCAGCTCATGTAACTGTATCGAAGCAGTTTTACATGTAAATAGACGTTCTCCCTGAAGATGCACCGGCGGTGTTGAAGCATGTGGCGGGAAGTAATATTTATAGTGACTATAACAGCACACATTGTGCATTTAGTTGGTGGTTTATTGCTTTTATATGAATAAATGCACGGACATGGAGCGTATTAAATTAACTACCAAGCCAATCAACAAAACCACCAACTAACTGCAAGGAGCAGTCCTTCTGCAGAAGCCAATAGTTCCTTAGCTATTCGATAAATTCGCCGCAGTTTATGTAGCCCAAAGGTGCGTTACGATCTCTACACACTGCTCCATAGCGGCTCCTAATACCTGTATGGAGCAGCAACTTGTCGCGTTCAGTTCGAATGTCACATCACAGATGGCAGGTGCTGATTAGGGCTTCGGGTATAATTTCACACACAGATGGAAACAGCATGGCCTGTTGTATAAGTAGCAAATTCTTACTGCCCTTTCTCGACTGAAGACTGTGCACCACTACAAGGCGCTATGCTACAGAGCAGACTAGTTCAGCGGTAACAAGAAATTCGGGTACCTACCCATGCGGCTGTTAGGTGGAGATTATAGTGGTTTTACACGGTTACTATCCGCACTGGACAGCATGTGAGATTTATTTCGTGTCTTCAGACAAATTCCGAGATCGCACCTTCAAACAGACCAGGACAGTCCCATTTACAGCAATACCATCACAATGGACGGTAGAGTGTACATCGTTTACAGTGGAATCAAATTAAGCGAGTACCTAATCATAAATATCGATCGACTGCTCGTACACGGAAGCTTACGAGCGACTTCAATTTTGTGATGTCCATTTTTAACCTGAATACTACATAATTCACGTGACTTCTCATCCGGCCGATACCGCAGCGTTCGTCTCGGTCGATAGCGTTCATTCGTGTTTCATAGGTCCCAGCTGTTCTCTTCACTTGTGTGACTTGCCTCACTCCGGCCAGGAGACTTCAGGCCTGCAGTTAGAAAGACACTACCGATTCCTTCGATATCCCTTCCAGTTCACTACTTATAAAATATCCAAGTCACAGTCAAAAACGTTGTTAAATAAACACAGAGTCGACCTCAGTGCCCTCTGTCGGGCGATTCGTCCACCGTCTAGCGCATTATCATAAGCTCAGTCACCACGGCTTCGCTTCCTTCTTGATACTGAAGTGAGTTCACGGACAATCAAGACTTCTCAACACAGTGAATGCGGTGACTGTACCTTTTAAAGCAAGTACCAGCATTTGTAGGACCAAGAAACATTCCTTCTTGCCACAGAGTGTATTCATATGTTTCCTAACATCCTCACAACAAATGCCTATCAATTTATTAAATCACGCAGTTGTGAGACAGCGATCTTTATAATTGACAAGGAATATGTTCTCTGTGAGGTAAGAGCTGAATCTTCGTATACAGTTTACATCAACGCTGGTATCCAAATGGTTAGATACATGTATCTGAACAATCCTTCGCCACTGCAGTCTACAACTCCAGGTGTCCTCATTATGCAAATGAAACTGTGTAGAAAGGACAGGCGGTACAAAGTAAGATGCAACCCTAGCGCTACAGTCAACTTTTAAAATGAATGTTTGATGGGCGAGAATTTTATATAATGAAAACTTCCACAAAGGTCAATGTAATTAATTAGTAGCCACGCAGTTGTTTTGAAAAATGAAAAGCGGTGGCCGGCGAGGAATGTTATCATCTCTGTTTGCGGTTACCATGGCAACGGCACACCGACACGCCGACAGTACGTATGGGAACGAGTGGAATGATTTACTTTTGTATGCGAAAAATCTGGGCTGGCACAGCTTTATATACGAATATAACAGAAAGTGAAGTTTTGCAGGCATGTCAAAAATGGCAATAATTTATGAGTGGTCATTACAGCTAAGCACACGACCAAGTTTCACTGTCAGAACACAAAGACAAATAGCAGCCGAAATGGAGACGTGAGAACCTCATATCGGTGTTGCTGGAAAGTCAGGTCTTCTGGGATGTGACGCCCAGTTAACATGACGTAAAATCCCAGAAGACTTGAATGTTCGGACAATAGATGCTTCGAAAAATGGAAACTACAGTAATAGGTCAAAACAGCATTCACAACGAAGTTAGAAGCAGATTAATTTCGGGGAACGTTTGTTACCATTTACGATTGAAAAAAGTCACGTATTTAGCACAGTGAGAAGCTCAACACGTCCTGCTTTTCACTAAATATTATTAGAAAAACGCTGATCACCAACAAATGCACAAAGAGAGTTTTATCATCAATCGTTACACACTCCTACATGTTTCGACCCTGCTGGGTCCCAGTGCAGGCCGGCACCGCGGAGAGTTCACGCCTCCAAAAACAACGCAGTGCACAGTCAACAGCACATTCTCACTCAACTATAAAGTGCAACCTTAGTGTAACGATAACAAAAAAGTTCTCCCTGAAGATGACCCAGCAAGGTCGAAACATGTAAGAGTGTGTTACGATTGATGATAAAACTCTCTTTGTGCATTTGTTGGTGATTAGTGTTTTTGTATAATATAGTGCACGGACATGGAACACATTAAATATTATTAGGTTTGTGAAAACAAAGAAGATAAGAAAAATGGGGCCTGCTACAAGTACGTACTGGGGAGAAGTGACATGCGAGGTCTGCAAAACCTAAAGGGAGAGGCCGGCGTATATGTTGAGATAAACAAAACCAAGACAGGCAATGTGCAACATTGAGGTGCAGCTGCATAACCATTGTTGCTGTGCAAAGGAGAGACATATTACATATACCGAGTGTGTGCCTGTGGCCTTATTTATCCAGCATGCAAAGCGCATGCGCCGTATTATATTATCATCTGTGGCCTGTCTGGCTGTACTATATCTTTCTACATAATCTTATAAACGGCACGATTTTCGGAAAAAGGTTATTAAACACAAAATGTGTGTTCTGATTTTCTCTATAACTTTTGTCTGAAACATTTCTCATTCTCAGAAGAATTCAGCGAGATACTGTCATAAATGTACATACACCCTCATATAAAGTACCCGTTATTCGTGTCAGATTTTATTGGAGCTTGAATTTTCTCGACAGATTTTCGAAAAATACTCGAATTCCAAGAATATCCATCCAGTGGGAACAGAGTTTTACCATGCGGACGGACGGACGGACGGACGGACGGACAGACAAGACGAAGCTAATAGTCGCTTTTAGAAATACTGCGAACGCGTCTACAAATGGCCTTTCGGAACTTGCGCATGGGGGCGTTGTCTGGCATCATCTGTGTCAGTACACGGTCAAGTGACAGTGTCAAGTGAGCACAGCGAAGAACCTTCATGTTACATAAACGACCCGGAATTTTTTTGACCAGCTGAGTGATTTCCAACTTGTTAGGAAGAATATACTACGTTCAGTTACCAAACCTTAATACACGGGTAAATAAATAAATAAAGTAAATCGGGGTACTGATGGATGAACTGAACATAATGAGCAGAATATTTCGAACACCCTGTGTTACACAGACGATCATTCCGTTTACTGTGCGCCACCAACACAAGATCAATGCATCACGTCCTGAACAGCACTAAAGCCACACAGCAAGGTATCTCCGTAATCTCTCAATTTTAGTAGGCTAAACATGTTCGCTAACGCAAAGGTGCCGAGCTGCATATTGGCCAGGATTACGCGGCTTAAGTAAAAACGAATTTGTAATCCTCAAATATTAGTCGGTGTCAATGGTTTTGTAGTATACATGACAGAGCATTCATTTATCATCCAAGGCCATTTACAAAAGTATTAACCTAAGAAAACTTAAGTAAGAATGAAGCTCTGACTTCAAACACACCCACAATTAAATAACACACTTGACTTTCAGCACAGTGTACGGCTTCCTACACACAGTACTGACCTTTAAAATAATCAGTACGAGTTTAAATCAAACCAAAAATGCACATGTTTATTGGTAAGTGTATTATAGCACCCGTACATGTGTTTCGGTAAGCAGATTACCATCTGCAGGGGGCGTACATCAAAGAGTCACAAGTATATTGACATCCAAGCATGTATGGGATGTACACATGCTTGGATGTAAATAATATTTGTGACTCTTTGACATACGCCCCCTGGATATGGTAATCTGATTACCGAAACACACGTACGGGTGCTATAATATGCTTACCAATAAGCTTGTGCGCTTCTTTGTTTGATTTAAACTCACAACAATAAGCGTGTTATAAAAAACATAAAATAGTCAATACGAATCAAGCAGTAGCGTGGTTGGTAACACTGATTGTGCTCAGGAAGTCCCAGGTAGTGGGAAGCCAACAGTTTCTGTCGCTGGGGTTTCCCGTAGTCCTACCGGCATCATTCACAATCAGATTCTTGAGAGGGACTCTGCTACACGGCATTAGGTTTCATCTTCAGTGTAAAGTGCGGGTTATACAGAAGGCAAGGAAGGGGACTTTTCGAAGGAGGGTGTAGGATATGGATTGGATTAACCCTTTAAAGACGAAAGGTAATCAGCTTTACGCAAGGACTCAGCACGTACCGCTCTGTAAACACCCTTCACCTCGATTATAAAAATCAATCAGTTAATGATGTATAAGGTAAACACTGCTGTTTGTTCTGAGACCCATAGAAAACACATAAACGCAATGTCACTACACTGTTAAACTTTTGAATGTTAAACCAGGTGCTATGTAAAGTACACGCTAGTCTTTAAAATGTTAAATCAGCTTGGGACTTAAACCAGTGGCGGACTATGGTAAGCATGGCAATGAATCTTCAGGATGCATGAAAGGCAGAATATTTCTTGAGCAGCTGACCGATTGTCAGCTTTTACAGAGGGTCCCTGCCAGATGTCGCTTATTGAAAGCGGGAAGCCCATATGAAAGGGGAACAACTGGGACCCACAGTGAATGCAGTTATGTGTGACACACTATGTCATAGGACAATAAAGTTACAGCAACAAGTACTTCAAGTTTTAAATGCAGGTACAAAAAATACGACTGCCATGTCAACTGACAGCATATCGCGCAATAATGCGCTGCGTATGTTATTTACATTGATGAACTTCCATGACCGCAGTACATCTTAAACTGTGTATAAAAATTAAGTGTGTATGAGAGAGATAAAAACCGTGTCCATTACAAAGACAGTCTGTTATGCTGTTTATGGAAATGATCATTGTTTACTGCGAGAATCATCCCAGAAACAAATTAAGTACATTGTCTCCTAAAATGCAGATTTTCTGAATGTTACGACAGGCGGTGCATATAGCTACCACTGGGCTTTAAATCGCCGTATAGCTACCTGAATAGATCCACTAAGTTACAGGTATTAACGAACCACTAAAGAGACACAGACAGACTGAACAGTTAAAAACGTATGGCCTTAAAGTGGCTGGCACTCTAAACAACAGAGTTCTGAAAATCACAACAGCAATAATAATAAAGACATCTTTATAATGTAGGCCCCCTGGAAATGTGAGCCCCTGAATCATTGCCCCCATGGGTGGGATAAGTCACTGCAGCTCCAAGGCTTCTCTTCCATCGTTTTTTGCAGCAGTGCACAAGTTTCTGTTCATTTAACACGTTAGACACTTCGCGGGTATCCTCAGACGGGGAGGGTCAGCTTTGGTTTAAGCTTCTGCAACCCAGGAAAGCACAGTGCGGGTTAGCGCAGGCTATGGAACGCGCTGGGCACGAATCTCGGCTACGCTGACTCAGTTTACTGCAGCCTCTCCAGACGTCTGGATTGTTTTAGGAGAAAAGAAAACCTTCGTCCCTGCCAGGATTCGAACCACAAACCGCCCGACACGTAGCTAGTCTGCGCCAACCACACTACCCCGCCTCCCGAAACTTAACATACGCTTCTTTATGCTGTCCATACCATGCACTTAATGTCACTAAATCACACCAACTCGCGCACAAGTTGCAAATAACAGAATCTTCGTAACTGATATCAGCGCCTCGGAGCACCGACAGATGTGGGGCTGTAACTGATATCAGCGCCTCGGAGCACCGACAGATGTCGGGCTGTAACTGACATCAGCGCCTCGGAGCACCGACAGATGTCGGGCTGTAACTGATATCAGCGCCTCGGAGCACCGACAGATGTCGGGCTGTAACTGATATCAGCGCCTCGGAGCACCGACAGATGTCGGGTTGTAACTGATATCAGCACCTCGGAGCACCGACAGATGTCGGGTTGTAACTGATACCTTTTACTAACATTCTTTTATTTGTAACTTGTGCACGAGTTGGTGTGATTATATATAATATTATTAACACATGCTTGTAATTTCGATGAACGCCAGAGAAACGGCCACAGGAAAACACGACCACATATCCACACATTTAGCAGCAGACGCACCTGATGTATCAGTGTCTAACAAGCCCCAGACAAAGGACAGGTCGCGCTGTTAAGACGAGGAAGCTGCATCTGCTGACAGACAGGATGCCATTCAGTTTCTGACAGTCCTTTATACTGTTCGTTTATCGGGATCTCTACATCGGGTCTCAGATTACAGGCCAGGGAACTTCCTCTACAGTATATTAGTAACAAGCGTATGGCTTCTACTCCAATTTGTACCTGTATGCGATAGGCCAATGGATGGGCTCAAATTGCAGGCGCAACTGAGGGAAAACGGCTTCCCCCAAACCTGAGCAAAGTTATCTGGCAGGCGTACAGGAAATGTGGAACAATGATGGATAGATACCGCTAGAACAGGCAACTGCGAGGTTGAAAAATACTATGTGTTTTGGTTTTGTACCGACCAGAGTAACAGACTCAACATAACAGAACCAGACAATGTCCTGCTGTTAAATGGAGTAGACATGCAATTAAAAACAAATTCGGCACTAGTCAATTCTTTCTCTTCACTCAAACCAGCGAAACTTCGTCTCCCTTTTACGTTTGGAATATTTTTACGCGGAAACTGCGTTACGAAGTTGCATCACAATAAAATTAAAGGAAGAAATCATCTGTACTGTTGTGTTACGACAGAGACCACTTTTCCAATACAGCCAAATAAATGCAAACCCTTTAACCGATATCTTAGCTCTGGAGAGTGAATATACCGAGGTCTTTTTGTTTCAGCTCAGTCCCTTCAAGCACGTGTTGGGACTGTACTTTCAAACGGGCCAAGATCCTTCCCTTACACGTTTCCAATTCATCATTCTCAAATCATCCCAATATTCTAATACTACATAACCGGTGCATTTGACCAGGTGGCGTTCAATAAAGAGACTCATTAAATAAATAAATAAATTTAGCAGTCATCAACGTGACAGCAGTCACCTTATGAGTATTTTCTTCTTTAGCTCTCAGGGATTAGACCGTGTGTTCTGTTCTCCCCAAATGTTTATTCTGAACTTACAAATTCCGCTAGAAGTCATTATTCAGGTAGAAAACCATTACTTTCCCCAAGCGGAAGCCAGTTATTATGTATGAGTGGGAAAGTGGTCGATTGCTTGAACGCATTAACACAAATTAGAAAAACGAATGTGCTCAGGGAAGCGTCTGGAAGTAAGAGTAACAAAGTGAGCAGAGTGGGACATGCCTGTTACAAAGAACAGGATCTTAGTGATTCATACGGGACAGGTTGGTGAAATATGGATTACTGTGCTGAACTAGACATGTTGCTAGGAGCCGAGGAATACACACACATTTTTATTAGGAGAATTGCTTGCAAAATGTTCATACAAACGACATATAAAGGCAACATTAAGATGAATCTTATGAAGAAGGTTCGAGAAGAAAGGATGTAAATCAAGGCCGTGTCGAATGCTCGGCTTGGTATTAGGTATGCCGAACAATGAAGTTCTGATATGACAGTTGGTTAATCAGTGAATAATGAGACATTGGCGAATTCCCTTCCTGACGCAACCAGCACACAGCCAGGTACAGCGGCCTAACGGAATAGACCAAACGGTTTTCATTTTATTACCTGTACAGGGATCGATACGCAGTGATGTCACTACTGAAACAAAGTGCACACGGTTTCACACTCATTTCCTCTCTTTCAAACTGAGCACAGTGAGCGTTTAACTGATTTATCATCACTTTCAGAGAGGCATTTTGCACCGATATAGTGACGTACCTAACGATTCGGGCCATGAACATAGAACTGAAAGAGGCTTATTTCATCGTATAGGGGAATAATATGAATTCTGTTTTGAGCTAGGAAAGTGGTTGGCTTACAACTAAATGAAGAGAAATCCAGGTGTATGATTATATACCAGCAGAATGCAGCGCGAATTCATAATACAAAGACAGCTAATAAATCCATACAATATTAATACCAACAAACGCACATTAATATTTTGATGTAGTTTAATTACACGGCATCCTCTTGTAATTAAATCAGACCAAAACACTACTGTGCACTTGTTGGTATTAATATTGTGTCCATCTGATTGATGTACGGAATATGAACCATATAAAGCGAATAGAGCTTTCGAAAATGTGAAAGATGTTCAAGTATTTGCGCATGGCAATCAATAGTTTCGTTTCGCAGTCCTTACCTCTTCTACCTACTCACAGTAGGTGTCGAGGTTGTTTATTTTCACTTGATCACACTCAGACATACACCACAGTCGGTAGGGCTCCTTTGGACGAGCGATCGGCCCGTCGCAGAGACCTCTACCTGACAACACAAACAGTCACAAGAGACAAACATCCCTGCCCCCAGTGGGATTCGAACCCACGACCCCAGCAAGCGCTCGGCGTCAGACCTACGCCTTAGACCGCGCGGCCACTGGGATCGGCAGGAGATCAATAGTAATAGCTTAAATTCAAATGTGCTTAGTACAGTTGAATTTTTAACCCTATGTTCTTAAGAACCACTTCACACGCAAAGAAGCTGTTGAAGTGGGAGGTGCCATGTGAACGAGCTAACTTCACAGTCGAGCCACAAAATGCCACACTACACAAGAAATCTACGTTAAGACTGTTCATTATCAGATAACTTACAACTCTACGGGTCAATTCTCAGCAGAAAGCACAGACACAGCGCTAGGGCTACCAAGAAAATTCCATACGCCGACATTTCCAGCATTTCATCTCCAGTCCTGAATTCGTCCACTATTTGGAAGAGGTTGAGCCACGCCGTCTCGGACTCATCAGGGGCGGTCATGAGCTGCCAGAATCTGCAAACACAGCACGCATTTCTATGTGATATACAGTGACGACGATTGATTTCTGAGAGTGTAGTTAATAGGACTGAATCAGAAGAGAAGAAACTGACGAATCATTTTAACGGAAGAAGTCGTGGTGTGTTAGAGTTGCAGTATTAATTTGTGTACACGGAAGGAAAATAGGGGAGAGTTAGGTTAGGACAAATGGTAACCCGATCGAGATTCGAACCCGTTAGCTCTATAATGCAAGCCTACTGCTTAACAACTACTCTAACCTGCTCGCCCGTCCTTCTCGAGCACTTTAGAAGGCCGAATGACAGAAAGTAACTTGTCGTAGTTAGTACCTTAGTACTTAAGTTACACGACTACTTCTCGAATGTAACGCCATGTAAATTGGTACACAGATACCGACGTTTCCAAAGTACTACAAGCCTTCGAAAGGTCGGTAACTATGCATCAGTTTATATGGCGTAACATCCCAGACGACTTAAATCTTAAACATCACCGCTCTGACTATCTCAAATCTCGCACTTTATAAATTCATTTCACGTAAGCCGCCCTTTGAGATTTGGGTTGGTGCCGGCCATTCCGCCAGGCTCTTTGTGGTCTTGCTACATCAGCAGGCAATGCACTTAAAAACAGATCCCGAAATTTTTCGTTTATAAGCATTTATCAACCATTCAACATGATTAGACATGATTCACTTTAGAGCAGTTTTACTATGACACTGATTGATTGATATGGGGTCATTGGCGTAAGTTCAGAATTCAAAAGATCCTGAATTCAATCTCAGTCGCTGTTGGTACAAACATGGGAAAGAGAGGGACAGAAAAAACACATGTCGCCTGCACACGATGCTACAACCACGTAACTTTTGATGCATCGTGCTCACCAAAGCCTCACCGAGTGGGCGATAGCCAACATAGGCTACTGCCTGTCAGGATAACTTTGTGACACATACTGCGTTGAGGGATTTGAGGTTCTTACAGCCGTGTTGACAGGCAAATAGCTGCCGATGTTGCGGAGTCGCTTGCTGTCTCCATACTCAAGGTATAAGTTGTCCGACAGAGACTATTCTTGGTAAACTCAGACCCTAAATACGGAGGCAAGTTACTCCGCAACGCCACTAACTACCAATAAATATGGCGTCAAATCCGAGAAGACTTGAAACTTTGAATTTTTTGTTACACAGTCTATAGGATACACTGTCACAGGATACTGCGTACAACTGACCTTGACTTGGGTCTCTCAGCCACTAGTGGAACAGGAACGAAAGTCACCACGCAAGTCAGGGTGAACGTCTGGACGTTTGCGGGAACGTCGAGTGCCCAGTCGGCTGTCTGCAGTCTGAAATTCCAACAGCGAGAACAATGAGTATAAAGTTCATTGTGTAACATTACACTACCTACTAACCAAACTTCATGAAGTCCATCTTCAGAAACTGACAGCTGTTCAGTTGTGTCAGGAAATTCCTCCCTTATAGGCCCATATAGAACCTAAAGTTTCATTACTGTGGTCGAAAGATAAGTTTTTGACCCCATCCTGGCACTGACTAACCTTTTAAAGCCTTGCAGTAACTTTACATACGACCAGGTTTAAGATTAAAAAATTCTACGTGGTGCCCACATTGCGTTTATGTGTTTTGTACGGATCTCAGAACAAACAGCAACTTTTGCCTTATAAAACATTAAGAGATTGGTTTTTATAACCGAAGTGGAGAGTGTTTACAGCGCGGTACGCACTGAGTCCTTATATAAAACAGATACACTTCGTCTTTAACGGGTTAATCTAGTCCATGCCCTACTTCTTTGAGACCAATTTCAATATTATCACCCCCTACGCCTACGTCTGAAAAGCAATTCCTTCACTTTGAACTTTCGCAAGAACATCATAAATACATGCATCATATCATCACGCATGCTACAGGACCTGAAGGCATAATCATTTTACTTTGATAAACTAATAATGTTTGAGCCGATCTAGTTGCCGCGCCGTCTAAGGCGTGGGTCTGCGGTCTCCCGCTTGCTGGGAGTGTGTGTTCGAATCCCGCAGGGGACATAGATGTCTGTCTCTTGTGAGTGTTGTGTGTTGTCAGGTAGAGGTCTCTGCGTCGGGCTGATCACTCGCCCAGAGAAGTCCTACCGAATGTGGTGTGTCTACTGAGTGTGATTATGAAGCCTCGCTAATAAGGAGGCCCTGGCCCACTAGGGGCTGCTGCGCCATGGGGGAAAAATAATTTGATAAACGGTATAATTTATGAAGGTCCCTGTTATGTAATTTTCTCCATCATCCGGTTCCTTCCCGCCTCTTAAGTCCGGACACTCTTCTCAGCACTTTGTTCTCGAATACCTCAAGCCAACCGCCGCCCTCCCCAACCCCCTCGGCGAGACCTCAATTTGTATAAACACATACCACGCACATGTTAGCATCAGTCTGCACTGGAAAGGGCCCAAACATGTGTTGCAGAGCTTATTGGAATACCACGTAACATCTGGTTTCGTTTAAATCAGATTTGCGTTACAACAGAATTTTAATTCCGGTGATTAAAAATACGTGACGCTTAGTGTGGAGCTGTGTAATATAAACGGTCACGCCCGCATGTGAGTAGGATAAACGTGGTATTGAGTCAAACTACACAAAAGTGGAAATATGGAACTACACATATTTTTCAAATAGGTTGTTTGCGGCTTCCCTTGCCACACTGATACTGCTCAGCATTTACTGTACAGAGCAAACTTCACCCGCAGCAATGCAAAATGTCAGAAACTATTTTCGTTTCCTTTTTGTCAAATTTTCACCTGTATGATCAGCAGCTGACCCATTAGACCAAAATCCACACTGATGATCCCCAATAATTTTGTCTGTGTATGGCGGTAACATAGGCAGACAAACACCAGCATTACTTCATACGGAACCCTATGCTATTTATGGTAACGGACTGTATAAAAGTATGCAACGCTGATTGACGTATACTTCTTTTTTGTAGAATGTAAAACAACATTAAGGGTTGCACAAAATCTACTTCTTTTGTGTCGCAACAGCCCAAAGTCGGGCCTACGCCGCGTCATTGTTACCGTTGCTAGATCGCACACAGACAAACACACACACACACACACACACACACACACACACACACACACACACAGTAGGACTCCTCTGACCGAGTGATCAGCTCCTCGCAGAGGCCGCTACCTACACGACACACAACAGACGAACATGCATGCCCTTAGCGTGTTTAGGAGCCGCGATCCCAGCAATCAAGCGGCTGCAGACCGACGAATATACAAATTTAGTTGATGGTATGACACCGATCGTTAATGACCTGTGGATACAGGAACGTGAAATTTGGCACAGAGGGAGAAATCACAAGCATACCCTATACACTGCACAAAGGCTGTGGTTATGGTTGATCACAAACACAATGCTGGCACGAATCTGCAACTGATTAAGTCCCAACGGAAAGGCGGCGGTGGCGGCGGTGGCGGCGGCGGCGGCGGCAGCAGGACCAGCAGCAACGACAACGACGACAACGGCGACGACGACGACGACGATAACAACAACGACGACAACAAAACAACGAAAACAGCAGCATAAATAACAATAGCAACAAAACAACGAAAACGGCGGCAGCAGCAGAAACAACAGCGACGACGACGACGACGACGACGACGACAACAACAACATAACGAAAACAGCAGCAGCAGCAGCAGCAGAAACAACAACAATGATTCCAATAATTTGTAATACAATTAAGTTACAGCGTGAAGCAATAAGAAAGCGATTCGAGTGCAGCTCCGTCGTGGCACCACATGCGTCAGAGTACATGGGATAAACTGCATGCGGCTGTTCGGCAATGAACTCACTCACATTACACAAATATGACATTGGCCCAACATTTGTAGGAATGCAAATCCATGAAACACGGAAGCAGACTTACGTGTTCTGCCCAGACATTTTGTTAGCATGCTGTGCATAAAATGAGCACCTAAAATAGGCTCAAATTATCCAAAATTGCGTACCGCATCTGGAAACTCGTAAGTACAGGAATACGAGCACAATTATTTTCTTCAGTTGTTTCGAGACAAATGCACACTTCCCGTAGCAACCAAGCGTACGGCCGAGCTTAACGTCATTTTATTACTATATCCTGGTTAAGGTCTTCATATAAAGTACCAGTTATTCTTGGCAGATCATAAAGAAATTTGAATTTTCTCAACAGATTTTCGAAAACTAAAATATCAAATCTCATGAAAACCCGTCCAGTGCGAGCCGAGTTTTGCAAGTGGATGGACAGAGGGACAGACGAAAGGACGGACGGACAGACATGACAAAGCTAATAGCCGCTTTTCACAATCTTGCAAACGCGCCTAAAAATGAAGGAAGATGACATCATGTCTTCCATTATTTAAAACAGTTGCGCAGAATAATAATAATAATAATAATAATAATAATAATAATAATAATAATGAACGCAAGGCTAAAGGTGACTGCATTACGTATTAACGCACTTAGGGTTACATAGCGAAGAAAGAGCAGTAGATATAGATCACTTCTTGCGTTACACCTTACATGGTCTCTTAGTAACCACCAAGCATAAACGACCGGGAAGTTGGCAAGTTTTGTACTATAGACAAAGAAACATAAACACATGAACAAGGACGGACTAACAACAGCTAGCGAGCGACTCGACTTGACAACAGATGCTGTTACAACGGTATGACTAGGTGGCTCGAGTCTGACAACTTTCGGCGTTAAAGTCTCATTAGGCGGCGCGATGCAGGATTTTACAGGCAACGTACGTCTCGCAGACTGAGTTCTGATTGACTGCAGGACCAGCTACTTTGTGTGTACGAAGTGAGCGGTAGATTATGGAGGAACTGATGAGAATTTACGATAATGGGAAACCCTACCCTTCAGCAAGGAAAGATCTTCAAAGCCGAGCGCAAAGCGGAGCCATTACATCATAAGCATAGACTAAGAAGAAGCTTTAAGTGGATTTCGGTTGAACGCAGTACCGTATTCACTCCCGGGAGCAAAGTGGCCATGAACCGTGACACGTTTTCTGTCATGTCTGGCAGGCAGGTTATCGGGGGATTTGGGTGTCCCTTTTTCTCTACTAACATGATTAACCCTTTAAAGACGGAACGTAATATGTTTTATATAAGGACTCAGTGCCTACCGCGCCGTAAACACTCTCCACTTCGGTTATAAAAACCAGTCTCTTAGTGTTTTATAAGGCAAAAGTTTCTGTTTGTTCTGAGATCCGTACAAAACACATAAACGCAATGTGGGCACCATGTAGAATTTTTTAATGTTAAACCTGGTCGTATGTAAAGTTACCGCTAGGCTTTAAAAGGTTAAAACTATCTCTTCATGCGCCCTCTCCGCGCGCCAAAAACCTCAAGGCGCTCAAGCGGTGGAACACAAAAGTGTGGTATGTTAGGCAGCCAACGTGTGCTTGGTGAGGGTCATGCCCGCGCGCGCGCGCGCGCGCGCGCGCGCGCGTGTGTGTGTGTGTGCGCGCGCGAACGTGTGTTATCTGTTACACACACACCCACACACACAAATCAACGCCGCCACCGCCGCTGCCACCACGAGGAATAATCGACTACTGCAGTGAAGTCCTTGTTGAAAAGGTCAATAATTTCAAGACTTAACAGACTTCTTGACCTTTAAGATGGGACCAACACGTTGTCCCGAAACGTCAGTTAGGGATCACCACTCGACGCTGCGTAATATCTCAGAAGAGCGGAGATCTTATCAACATCGCGGCTGAAGCCTGAAATCTCGCCTTCATCAACGTGTTCGAATGAACTATGCATAGACACAGAACGGTTAATGGAGCTGCCGCTATTGAAGCTTCCCTGCAATAACATAGCGCAGTGTCAGACAGAACACAGGCCGTGCACATGTACGTAAAATGTAGAAATATCTGACCAACATTGGTGCTCTGACAGTTTCCAACAATACGTTTTTCTTCCCACGACTGTGTCCGGACCCCCAAAACCTCCTATCTAACGGGCGCCGAGAACCTTACTGTCAGGGGACAAAACAGGCGGAGCTTAAAACTGACCATTTTAACTCCATTTGATGACGATATTATGAAGCAGTGAAAATACACCTCCATTCCAATACATGTTTTTAGCGTGTTCAGCAAGAGAAGGGACACCTTTACCGCCACTTTCATTCAGCATTGTATCAGCTTCAGAAGTAACGTCAGCAATCTGATATGAAAGCGGTGGCTGTGAAATCAAAGTACTTTTAGTCTATCCAAAGACAGTGACCCACACTGAAAAATCGCAAATTTCATCTGTTCAAGAAGCCGTATGTGTCAGCTTTCCTCTTGACTTCGAGACTCTATGAAGACCTACGTGACATTGCAGCAAAGTGTCGCACTTCGCCGTCATTAATTCTGCAGTTTCAGAGGAGAAGAGGGCGATCAGACTCCCACGGAAGTTAAATGACTGACAGCAATATTATTTACGTCACGACGTTTGAAAGAAAATTATTTTGGTGCTGTGTTGTATAGGGGTCCCGAAACCCGACGGGTCTTATTAAGGTCTTGGTGCGTGTGCGAGAAATGTTGCTAAAGCACTTCAGTTATAGCAAGGGCTACACGAAAGGAGTGTTAAATGAATTTTCACATTAAAACAGAAACACAGTAACACCGAAATACAGTAATACCGAAAGTGATTAAGGATCCTTCATACACGATATACTAACAGACAGAACATCGTTAAGTAAAAGAGTTTTAATAATCAATAACAATCAACCAAAAAGTACAGCTGGGGAGGGGGGGGGAGAGAAAGAACTGATTACCTGCATTCCACCTCCTACATGTTTCGGCCCACTCCGGGCCACTATCAAGGAGCTCCAGTAAGTTGACAATTAAAAACAATTCTACACTATAAGATAATTTTAATAACGTTAGTGAAGCGAATTATAGCTCCCGATACATGAGAAAATTAAACAAAAAAGGAAAGCTGTTATGCTTAAAGAACATGATCGTTTTATTCATAATTATCGTCGTCGTCGTCGTCGTCGTCGTCGTTGTTGTTGTTGTTGTTGTTGTTGTTGTTGTTGTTGTTGTTGAGTGAGACTGTCACTTGCAACTGCGGCTTGCTATGGGGCCACTCTCTATTACGTGGATGAGATATATTGAAGATTATGGGGCACTGGTGGAATGAACACTGACAGGGGAAAACCTCGACTCTGATAGACGCCTAACCCGGTTCCATTCCGCAAAGTATACCCTTACATGGACTGCACTGGCACCAGAGGTGACAAGTCGGCAACAAACGGCCTGGACTTGGAACGGCCACTTGTCGTCTCTAAAGCTGCCATCCCACTACTGCTGTACTTGACAAATGCACTAATAACTGGTGCATCTTACAAGCAGCCACGTGAGTAAATGTCATACTCTTTCCATGACGGGTTTGTTTGGCAAATGTTCGTGCTCTGGTACACTACAAAACGTTTGTATAGCCGCTGCGAACGCGTTCCCACGACTCATGCAGTTGGCCATCGTTGGTGATGCTAATTGTTCATACATAAAGCCACTTGTTTAAACGTATAAACTTGTATAAACGTGCTGTGGGAACGCAACGAGTCTCGAGCTGATAAATAAATAAACATTGGTGATTCCTTTGACTTGTGTTCCATTTACCGACAGCACAGAGTATCTGTAAAAGCGCATCGTTCCAAAAACGTGGCAAATATCTATAAGTGACAATTATTTCCCATACACACCAGTCCTGGAAACCAAGCTTAATTAAGCACCGATTTGGCTAGTCTACAGTTTCCTTCTATAGTTTGCGTGTACGAAAAGTACTCACCCAACTCTGACGCCGACGATATGATAAAAGGAGGGATCCTCGGGCCTATGTCCTGGTACCGTAGTATACAGTATGTCAGCGACAAGTGTACTAGGAATGTCCGAACACTTTCGGAGCATTAAGCTGTCCTCACGCGCGGTATCGTTGATATAAGGGACCCTGAAACAGACGTAGCACAAATTTACACTGATAGCAGCCCATGCTAGATCACATAAATGAATATCAGTACCGCAGACTGACTGGATTATTTAACCTTTTAAAGCCTAGCGGTAACTTTACGTACCACCAGGCTTAACATTAAAAAATTCTACGTGGTGCCCACATTGCGTTTATGTGTTTTGTACGGATCTCAGAACAAACAGCAACTTTTGCCTTATAAAACATTAAGAGATTGGTTTTTATAACCGAAGTGGAGAGTGTTTACAGCGCGGTACGCACTGAGTCCTTATATAAAACAGATACGCTTCGTCTTTAAAGGGATAATGACGTCATTTTAAGGTCAGTGACTGTAATGATTGGGAGGAGAATGATGGGTAGATACGGGTTTGAAAGAAAATGGTGGTGGCCTGTTACATGATACTAACCTACCATTTATGTGAAGAGACTGAGGAAAACCCTCAGCCAGAATTGTTGGTAAACTAAGCGGATTCGAAACGGGTACTTCCCGCACACACATGCCTAGCATTACACCTACACAAATTTTCTTGGCTGAAAAATTTGGAGCAGGGGTATCCAATCAGCAGGCCGAGACCATATTCGTCATATGTATATTACAATAATCAAACAACAATTTAGGCAGTTACGCATACCAGCGCAGCAGTCAACAATAACGGCTGTGGCCCTTGCCTACAAGGGTTGGACATCTCTGACTTAGAGGAAAAAACTCTGCAAAGACAGGATTTGGAAGATAATTTCTACCGCGCTACTTTGGAACATATCCTATATTTAATGTACGTATCACGTGGTGGCTCTTACTGTGTTAGGTGACTAAGCCGACATCCAAGGTTGAAAGAGAACAGGGCGTTAGCTGAGGCCTACAGCTAATCTGAAAATTGAAGCAACAGGATGGTGGTTGTAACTTATCGAGAAGCAATGTTTGTCACGTGGTCTGACTATGGTGCTGTATCTGCTCGCCTTCTATCCCTGCCTTTACAGCTACGTTACATGTAGAACTTTCGACAAGCTGAACAGCAACTACGACACGTTATGAGTCCTCACTCCGTTCATGTGTAGAAATACCTAGACAAGCCTGAGACATGGTGCAGGTCGTGTTCAACCACACCGAGTACGGATCCTAACCCACGTAAATTTCACGCTGCCAAGAAATTTTTCAACTTTTATGAAGATTAAATTTTGAAAATGTAAGAAGCCTTTTGTTTCCTGTCCCCAAATCTGACAGTTCGCTGACATTCCATTACAGCCAGAGTATGGGGCAAAAGAAACCGTCATGATGGAGTTACGCATTTTTCTGTCGCCAGAGAAATACCCAGTATTGTTTATCGACACAAGTCAACATCGCAAGGAAGAAATTCAATTGATGACAATATGGTTGGACATATACAGCACAAAATAATACCGGGTGAACCGAAAGGCCTCACGTACCTGCACAAAGTACAGTACGTTAAAGTGGGAGGCACTGTGAATGTACAGTACTTGGGCTTACAGCAGGTGTTTACAGCGACCACCCCCCCCCCCCGGGCACGCGACATAGGTCACGTATGCCACGTAACGTGTTTTATGTTTGGAACTTGCCCACTTTCAGCAGAATGCAGCATCCTTCACGCACAGGTGTATACGGACTTTTGGCTCACTCTGTACAGGCGTGATTCTTTACTATGCTAGTGTAAAACAAACAACCTGCAAGCATTACGTGGCTCGCAGGTCTTTCAAAGAAACAAACAAACGAAACATGACAATATTGATATTTAGAGACATCTAGATATTGACAACTTGGTGACAAGGAAGCAGGGTAACGTGCCTCCCACAAGGTTCATGAAGACTGAAAGGCGTAATGTGAGGTTAGAAAATGTTGTGACGTAAAGAAGTGAAGCTGTCTGAAAGGAAGGGAAGCGAAAAGCGAAAGAAGCGGGAAGGGAAGCAAATAAAATATGACCTTAATACACGATGTTCTAAATTGCAGTTTATGGTAAATATGACAGAAACTGTGAATGGCACGAAAAGCAAAGGCTGCAGTTTTTTCTTTAACAAGCACAGCGTGTACTCTGTTAAGGATCTGAAATCGTATGGCACCACTTTTAAAGAAAAGAACACAAATAATATTACGCTTCCCAGATGAAACATTCTCCGTGATTTATTGTACTACAGCGTGTGTCGTCAGAGTGCTGTAAGGTCCGACAGGTATAACCAACACTCCGCGCTGAGGTTTATGGGTCCATGGGGAAACGAATAAACCAAGTATAGTGAATACAGATCTAACTGCGCCACTGTAGAAGCGGGCGTGGAATGGAAAATTAAGGATTCAATGCATTTTTAGGAGCGTTCGCAAAACTGCGAAACGCGACTATTAGCTTTGTCGTGTCTGTGTCCGTCTATCCGTCAGCATGGAACAAACTGGCTCCGACTGGACGGATTTTCATGAAACTTGATATTTCAGTATTTTTCGGAAATCTGTCGAGAAAACTTCAGCCTTCATTAAGATCTGACAAGAACAGCGAGTACTTTACATGAAGTGGTATCTACATTTATCACAATACCTCGTTCATTTCCTCACAGAATGAGAAATGTTTCAGACGAAAGTTGTAGATAAATCAAAACAAACTTTTTACGTTCAATAACTTTTTTCGAAGATCGTGCCGTTTATGAGATAACGTGGAAAAATATAGCAGAGACGGACAGGCCACAGATGACGATACGACACATGCGCTTTGGATGCTGGATAACGAAGGCTACAGATACACACTCAGAATATGTAATACTTTTTGTTTTTCTACGGCAACAATGGTTACGCGAACGCGCCTCAATGTTATGTTACACGCACGTTGCCTTCTTGTTGGATAAAGGAACAGTTCTTCAGTTCATGTGATTACACTGTCCTACGTACGACAAGTAGAGACCAGCAAAGAACCATATTATTAACAATCCGAATGCCTCCTCTGACTGCATTTCAGTTCGGTTGGACATACGAATCTTTAACACCCCGGAGCACGGCATTTCGGAACAGCTGATAGTCAAAGAGCAGGTCAAGACATCTCGTATCTGACGTAGAAGCAGACAGACCAATACCATGTTCACATGAGCTCCTCAGAGTCCCTATCCTGGACCAGACGAGCCTCGTCCAACCCCCATCACCTGTTTCTCTAAGATTTATTTTAACATCTTGTCATCTAAGTCTAGGTCTCGCGAGTAGTCTCTTCCGTACAGGTTTCCTGACTATATTTCTCATTTCGCCTGCAAGCTGCACATATGTTCTGTTTCGCCCTCCTTAAATTGGTTAACATAACACAATTTGACATACAGCGCAAATTAAAAAGATACCCACGCATTTCCCGGCCAACTGTGCTTCAGCACTAATAACGTTTTCTTAAAAACACTCCTTATTTCATACTTCTCTTTCCCGGACCGGAATTTACACAAT
The DNA here is from genome assembly GCA_013340265.1 of Coptotermes formosanus. NCBI lineage: Eukaryota > Metazoa > Arthropoda > Insecta > Blattodea > Rhinotermitidae > Coptotermes > Coptotermes formosanus. The sequence continues at coordinate 126,487 of BLKM01012222.1, read as the reverse complement.
AAAATAGGATACGATCACATTACTGCAAACATCAGAGCCAACCAACAAAATATTCCAAAATAATAACAGGTGTCCCCAAAATTATGGCAGATGGTAATTAACTACTAAGAATGTATGAAATGTCCAAAGAACACGTGTGAACGTACGTGGCTGACTACCCAACAGCGTGTTGCTTACCTGAGGATTGGAACCAGTTCCTCAGAAGCAGTGACGTTCAATCCATTTTCCCGGATAGCTCCACCATGTCTCACGAAATCGCCCGACACCAGACTTTCCTGAAGCAACTGCACCTGGTTCCTGCAACATCAATGGAATTGGACTTCAAGGTATTGTTTGGATCACATCCCTCAAGTCCTGAAAAACAGACGGAATTTAACACAGAGACACGCGCTATTCATCAATTTGCCAAAGCATTTGAGAGAATAAGAAAGGGTTCCGGGAGGAACCTTTTCGGCTGTAGCTCTGTCGTAGCTCATTTACATTCAGTTTTCTTTTTAAAATCAAAAAATCTTCTGCGATATGACGTGGCATCCATTAGTGATCAGTTACAGACTTTTTGTAAGGGATCACTTCTTTCATGTTCAGGGTAGTTCAAGAACAGCGACTAATAGTGGACTACCCTGAAGATGGGACAGCGAAATCTCCCGAAACGCCTTAAGTAGTTACCAACGAACACGGTGTGATATCCAAGAATGCTTCGACCTCCATAATCAAACCCTTGAAAACCTAAAATGGAAGAATTGTTTCTTCCATTGTCGGCACTTCCGCAACGCAAAGGAAAAAAAGCACCTGTTACTTTCGCCACGCGCTTGTCCGTCCGTCTGTCCGTCCTTCCGTCGAACCGCTGAATACCTTTTCATGGAATGTGAATTGAGGAAGTTTTACGAAGATCTGTTGATACGTACCAATTTGGTTAAAATGGGACAGCAGTAACAAACTTGACACGAAGACCCACATCCATTTCTGCGAACATCTATAGCTTAGTTCGCTACACATCTGTCGGAGTGACAAACATTCAAAGCAAAAGTTATATGAAACTGGAGCGGGCGTACTCCGAAATGTAGTATGCAGAGTTCTGGCAGTTCATAAAAAGGCGTTCTGTGCAGTTCATTAAACTTTCTTGCCGTCTATTTATGCAGTATGATTCAATAAATAAATAAATAAATAAATAAATAAATAAATAAATAATATATACGCAGTCAAACTCTGTTATAACGTCATGAAATGGACAGAATATTTTGTACCGTTACAAACGAGTGTCGTTATAACCGAGGAGTGTAACATCACAGTTAACTGCGAGGAATTAATCGGTACCACAGAATATCTGACGCTATGAACGAGGTGTCGCATTAACCGATGTCATTACAGCCGGGTTCGACTGTATATGAAAGAGTCCGTCTATGACCTTAAAACATGTGGAATTTATTATGGGCAATAGGGTTAAAACTCTGAAATGTGGAAAAATTTGGTGAAAATATCTCAAATCCAACTGAAAACAGATATTCGAATGGTCTAGGCCCTAATACAACGTCAAAGACAGAACGAGAATGTGCTGTTGACTGTGTACTGGAGGCGTGAACTCTGGGACCAAAGAGAGTTCACGCCTCCAAAAACAACGCAGTACACAGTCAACAGCACATTCTCATTCAACTATAAAGTGCAACCTTAGTGTGACGATAACAAAAAGTTCTCCCTGAAGATGACCCAGCAGGGTCGAAACATGTAGGAGTGTGTTACAATTTATGATAAAACTCTCTTTGTGCATTTGTTGGTGATTAGTGTTTTCGTAAAGAAAATGCATACAACGCGAACAAATGACTAATGCGCACACCACAGTTACATACATTTCTATCCTCGCACGTAGCACCTGAATACAAAATGTTATTGTATGCCTCCATCCATTCAGTCATGTTCACGGTGTTGTCAGATGTGGGAAAATGCAGTAGGCCTACGCGGAAAGGCGCGCATAGAATAACTTTAAAGAGATTAGTTTCAGCAAACAGTTGAAGTGGTTGTAAAATAATTTCCCAAGATAAGGACAAAACAAAAGTCTCAAAGTTAACAACAGTGTCATTACGCTGTTACCGCTCAACCCGGTAACAGGATGGGAAGAGCACTCTGCTACAGAAACCAGTGTTACACATGTCGCAAATTCGGGATCCACTCCCTTCGTATAGGATCATTCGGACTTCGAAATCCAATTCTATTTTCAAATAGAGACAGATTCAATTTTACAAAGTAGACTGATTGTCCAGAGATGATTGGCTGTGTGAGTTGGGGAAGCGGAGAGGACGTGAAGAGAGACGTCAGATAAATCCTTACCATGAAGCACGTAAAAGTTCATACCAACTAATGCACCGTTATTATTGAAAACATTCTTACATTACAAAACTTTATTCCAACACATTTCGATCCCTAATGGGATCATCTTCAGGGATACGTTTATAAACTAAAATTACACATACAGCATGCTAACATCTTGTTATAAAATGTGTATAACACAGATGGTTTATACGAGAATACAGTTCAAATATAGAACTTTTTCTTTTTACTGTGTGTTTAGGAGTCAGATGTTTCTATGTGAAGGGCAGGCACAGTACAGCTAGCCACCCCACCCCCTTCTAGTGAAGAAGCTAACGAAAGGGTAGAGCTGTACCTCTACTCCCCCTCTGGGCTTTCATGGCATGTTATAGGGTGAACTTTATTATTCTGCTATACTAATATAATCGATCGACAGGTGCATGAAATTTCGTTAACAGTGAACTTATGTCACTTCTGCTTGTATCACAGAATCGTCATTTTATTCAATAAAGTGTCCACAGGCTTACCTCAGGCCATCACAATCCTCAAAGTCTTCGGTTCCTATTTCTAGACGACAAGTAGTTACGATGTCATATCCGAACTCGAGGGGCTTCGTTTCCCCGCATTCAGCGTCTGAAAGAAGACAGAAGATTTAGTAAAGTACAGGGAGAAGTCTCAAGTACAATGGAGTGCAGTAAAAAAGGGGACACACACACCACGGTATCAGTCTCGCTCAAGATACGGAAATGTCGCATGCACAGCAGTTATGTCCGTTTGCATCTGTAAGCCTTCCGTGACCTCATTTCTTTATGTTATAAGATCAGGCTTAAGGTATGGCGTGTTTGTTCAAAATAACAACATAACTGAGCGTCAGTTTTCATGAAACTTGGCATAAACAATGCCATTAAAGAAAATCCAAAGCCTGTACTGTACTTTTATAGTTCCTGCTGTCAGCAGCACACACATAACGACGGTAAAACTTCCTAGATAAAGGGACGCTAGCGCAATTTATTTTCAAACCTCCGGGTTAATATCAAATATGCAAATGCCCTCCTGTTGCTGACACTGCCACAGCCATAGACGTCCAGAAATTTTGTTTTCCAAGAAGCTAATTAGCAACAGACATATCATAGCATGAGCTGCAAGGCAGAACCTGCTTTGTTCACGAACTAATCGGCAGCATACGTATCATAACAGAGGGCCACGATTTATTTTCCTTTATATAAGCAAATATTTAGTTTTTCAAAAAGTTCTTGAAAAGCTTAAAGCAACACACATTGTCTATTTTATACTGGATTCTGTAAGATAATTTCCAAGAAATTTCTGAACTGAAGGATAGAAAACATTCCCTGAACCCAGTCTGCCATTAAGCGTTTTGTGAATGTAATTTTGGTTTGGTACTGAAGTTTCCAGTTGAAAATCTTTGTAGACGGCAGCGCTACTTTCCCAAACCCTAATCAGGCCTACAGTTTCACATCAGCTAAAGTGGGCAAAGAAGAAGGCCAGATTTTCCAAACTACAATTCAATACGATGCAGCAAACTGCTGTATTTACGGGTATTTACGGGTATTTACGGGTATTTACGGGTATTTACGGGTATTTACGGGTATTTACGGGTATTTTACGCGCTCGATTTTGTCTTTCGAACTGAAAGTGATAATTTTGATCCGAATTTCAACTTCAACTGCCCATGACGTGGAACCAAAATACGTTCTCATTTCCAATTGGCTACGTGTGAACAGGAATGATCACTTTATTTGTACAGGCCGTTGACATGACAGTTCTTGAATTTCCGTAAGTGCTCTAAGAACAACACCCTTGTGCACATTCATTTCGGCACATCAAGACGGTAAGCGTATGCTTGAGCGCACAAACGACTTTACCACGAAGGCAGAAAAGCAGTTACTAAGTCTGATTCGCGTGCTGAGGACCCGGGGTCCGATAGTCGGCCGGAGGAGCTTTCCCTTAACCTTTTAAAGCCTAGCGGTAACTTTACCTACCGCCAGGTTCAACATTAAAAAATTCTACGTGGTGCCCACATTGCGTTTATGTGTTTTGTACGGATCTCAGAACAAACAGCAACTTTTGCCTTATAAAACATTAAGAGATTGGTTTGTATAACCTAAGTGGAGAGTGTTTACAGCGCGGTACGCACTGAGTCCTTATATAAAACAGATACGCTTCGCATTTAAAGGGTTAATACCTCCGAAAAAATTGTGGACTAGCAGACTACCTTAATATGGCCAAGACCGCACCTTTCCATGCCACTTGCTATTCATCAGTCATACTCAGAGATATAAACGTCGGGTCATTATACGAAATACTGAAATTAAGACTAATAAATTACACAAACTAAACAGCCACCAAATTAATCTTAAACGCGACTTCTTGCTTCTTCTATACACTCATCTGTTTTTCAGGTTAACTTTTATGCTTGATCACTGGAGTACTTGGTACGTTCTTTAACTACAAAGAAAGATATTCGCCATAAATTACGGGCCTGATAAAGGTCAACAACTCATACACATAAAAGCAAATATGGATTCTATTATCATAAACTAAAGATCACATTTGTCTGCAGGAGTTTAGAGTCAAATCGATAAACACGAAGCCCAACGTTTTATCAACATCTGAAGTTCACTTCCTGCAGATGATGAATGATCGAGTGTGAACTTCAGGTTAGCACCTGTGACTACCATGGCCGCCACCTGGAGAACTTGTTCAAGCAAGGGAAAGGAGAACGCTACCAAAAATGTATTTTGGACGGGGAGTTTAAACAAATGGTAATAAAAATCAGGTAACGAAAGGCAGGAACAAGTGTGAACATCAAGGCAACCTGACCGATAGACTGCATAACAGCTGCATGTGCACGTAAGTTCGTTAACAACTTGGCACTTTGGTACGGACGGTGACCTTCTAGAGTCTTGTGAGACGGACTGACCATCCAACCGACCGACCAAAGCGCTAAGGGCGCCACGTCCCTTGTTCTGATTAGCCACCCTTGGGTTTTAACGCATCGCTGGGCTCAATAACAGACACCTTACACTATAACGGGGATTATGCTAACGCTAACGGTTCATAGCTTCGGATAATGACCGCGATTTGTGCTGAAGGCTACGGCTCCAGAAGCACACAGCCTTCCTAACGGAGTAGTGAGACTAACAAAATACACACTCACTTTCTGCATTTTGTTGGTCCCATTAATTATTGTCTAATGCAAGGAAAAGATAGGAGACGTTAAGATCTAACAGAACATATATGCCCGGGAACGCAGCCTGCAGACATTCCCTTGTTTGTCACATAAGCACTGACTGCAAAATTCTGAACAAATCAACAATGGAGACTACGACAAATGTCTCGCATGACCTCAGCTCGAACACTGTACGTGCATGTAAGATACCCGTTCTTCGCTGGCATTTCTTTATAATAAACCGCACCTGAAGGTCAAACTGCTTAATTGTTACAACAACATGATCCGTATGTATTCCTGTTGATCCTGCAGTTAAGTCTTTTTGCTCCAGCAGTCTACACGTCTAGATTCAAACAGCGTAACAACTTTCCCCTCGTCGTAAGCCATTCTTGCATTACTTCTTTCCGCGACTCATGCTCATTTCAGATGCAATTTCATCTATTTATTCCTCGAGTGTAGGGAATATTGTGATCGATGTGCCCTTTAACCTCAACGCATGGTACAGTCGATGTCCACCCAGAACGTGTCCGCCCTCCTCCGAATATGTACGCTCGTTCGTAATTTTTTCTCTGTCTCATACAACTGTCGAAGCAGTGAAACCATTATTCCGTCAATGTCACCAGTTCTCAGACTCTCCGACTACAAAAACTGCATCACAGATCGCTGTTGGTCTTCGGTGTGTTTATGAATGAGACTAGAGTTACTGTTAACTGATAATGGAACCAACAAAGTAAACAAGTTCTCCGTCACAAATACACTTCATTTTTTGGATCCTACGCTACATGTTTCGGCTTATATGGTCGTCTTCAGGGAGACTACTGTCAGTCCTACAGACGCACTCAGAGTCTTCACATGCGTCTAAAATACACTGAAATGTATCTCGATATAAAATAATACTACGTGCACATTTGCTTGTAGCTCTAAAAACTTATTTGAATTCCTTACGATATGACATGACTGTACACGAGAGAAGGCCTGAAGATGTACGAACCAGGAAACAAAGTGCAGCTGTGACTGCGAACTTTCTTGGTTACGTTATGACTTAAGTTTGCAGTACCCCGTAAAGAATGCATTATGGAAAGGTTAATACTTTTATATCCACAACATCCTACAGAGCCGTCAACTTCGATACCTTTCCGTTTTAAGTTTCCCCCACATATTTTATTTCTCTCACATAATTCCAACGATCTATTAGCGAATAACATGCCTCAAGTGGAAATAGTTCTGACTTGTAGGCCTTGCCGGGATGTGCCCGGTTCTGATACCGGTCGGAGTATCGCCTATTCTGACTCACAGTTTTTTATGGCTTCCTTAGATTCTTCAAAAGAATTCCGAAATAATGCTTCTAATTAGTCCACCACAGTTTCCTTCTTCGCCCACTGCATCCAATATTCACTTACCTTCACAACATTAGATACCATACAGTCTGAGACACAGACAGAGTCATTAACCTTTTAAAGCCTAGCGGTAACTTTACATACTACCAGGTTTAACATTAAAAAATTCTACGTGGTGCCCACATTGCCTTTATGTGTTTTGTACGGATCTCAGAACAAACAGCAACTTTTGCCTTATAAAACATTAAGAGATTGGTTTTTATAACCGAAGTGGAGAGTGTTTACAGCGCGGTACGCACTGAGTCCTTATATAAAACAGATACGCTTCGTCTTTAAAGGGTGAAGTAAGTCCACAGGGTTTTCTCTCTCTCTCTCTCTCTCTCTCTCTCTCTCACGCGCGCGCGCCATAAATCCATAAAATCAGCCGGCGCTCTCACCAAGCAGAGCTATAATGCAATGATCACGGTACTCTTTGAGCTTCACTTCATTATTTTGGTGCCCTACGGAGCCCCAAGCCCCCTTCTCGTGTTCGCAACGTGAGGTGGTATGCTCCCTGACCCTGGCGCATCATTAGGGACTTATTCATCCTGGCATACGAAGCAGCAGTTGATCGTAATTCAATGCTTCTCTGTATACCCAGTCACTATATATCTATTTCAAGGGAATAGTCATGCGTTGTTAGCTTACACAAGTAACTCCACTGAGTACAGTCCTTCTGAAAAACTGCTACCTTTATCCTACCATTTCTGGAACCCCAAAATTCAGTACCGTCTGCAGAAACTATAAATAATAATTCTGTCAAAATATATCATAACGGTCATCTCCTGTAGAAGACACTGATTATTTCTTACTCTGTGTACACCGTAAGTTCAACAAGCCGACAGAAAACGGTTAGCAGGATTGCATTCCAAAAAAAAATCCAGATATGCAGTTTACAAACAAATTAGTTGTGTTTGTTTACTCTTCAAGGTTTGTTTAACGTTTTAAATATTCTTACCAATCAATCTGAAACAACAGCAGCAGGACGAAGACAATTTCATATGCATTTGGCTCCAAGCAGTAGAGGCATTCTTTAGAAACTGATAGTCGCTCAGCCTCTCACGAAACCAAAATGTTCATCAATGTGGTCACAACAGCCTCCTCTGAATCTCGTCCTGACCCAGACATATCCACTTCAAACCCACACATACAGCGTCATTAAAAGAGATCTTAATATCATCCTTTCATCGAAGACGAGACTTTACATGTGGTAACATGCACTGTAGACGTACAAAACGTACGCACTACTGGATGTCCTTGGCCGTCACATTGGCAGTCCTAACTGGGAAGTGCGTTACGAAAGCAAAACAGAAACGACAATAAAACATGGCGTTAGAGGGACCGATACCTTGAAAAGAAGCACAGCTTTTCCAAACGTGTAACATACACAATAAAAATAAATGTAACGTGACGTGGGACCAAGCACAATGCAGTGCCTGCACATATGCAAAATGAGGCACTGCATGCAACACGCTCGAAACAACATCCGTCTCGCCAGGAAGCTGTGCGTGACGGGCCGCTAACTGTGTTATGCAGTTAATAGACTAAGTTAATTGCAACCAACCGTACTTCTACCTTTAACGTACTCGTCACGTATAGCACGTTCCATTTTCCAGAAACTCAAATTATTCCGCGACTAAGGAGTCTTAGATTTCGAACAGACAAGTTTGACACAGTGCCATTTGTGTCACGGCTTAGTAAAACAATGCTCATTTGTTTACAATAATTTAGGGCAATTCCTTAAGGAGTCAAGATGAGGAAGACGGTCTTTAGCAAAATAAAAATATGAGCCACCAATTAAAGTGATCAAGAAGTGGCGTATATTGAAGACGCAGCCCAGACAACTTGTGGCTGTCGGCAGGAGCCTGCGTCGAGCATTCGAGTAAGCTCCGTCAGCAGCGGCGAAGGGAGGGCACAGGATCGATCGTGGCAACAGGCAGCCGAGCTTCTGAAGTACTGCAACGGCCTAACAGCGGAAGTAATTAGCAGTGTTTCTCTGTCAAGACGGCAGCACCCAAAGTCTGGTCTTATCTAATCACCCAGGTTTGCTACATCCTAATTAGACAGGTCACAGGTATGTGTCGATTCGGGGGGGGCGCGGCCAGGCTTCAACTGTTTAAAGTCCAGTATATGCACCACGTGCTGTTAACATTAAGAACTTCTACACTCTGCCACACAATAAACTTGTGGTCTTACGAGTCCGAGAAAAAACAGCAATCAACAGTAGTCATCATTTGGTCCTTGCAGAGGATGTGTTCACTGACAGGAAGAAAGCGAGTTTTTATACATAATATAGGTGAAGATCCGTCGTGAAAGGGTCCATCAGAATGCGGGCACCGGGCTCTAAAATGGAAATGCATTTACAGTTAGATTTCATGGGCAGACAGCTGAAAGTTGGTCATCTGGTCCGAAATTTCTCGCCTTTTATAGAACCCAAAGGATCATTACAGTAGTTATAAAAAGACTTAAAAAAACAGAGTCTTTCGGAAGTTGACGTCGCCCACTTGATCAAGAAATTCCTCGTATTTTTTTTTTGGCAAGGGGAGGTTCAATACCGTATTCACTTCACCCCGTCACTGAAACCTATCCGGAGCCAGTTGAATCCAGCCCACACTCTCCAACTCTATTTCTTTAAGAAATACCTGAATTTTATAATCCCATCAGCATGTCTTTCTCCCCAAGTGGCCTCTGCACTTTACGCTTCCTGACAAAATGTGTGCGTTTCTCATCAGTCCCACCTGTACTTCGCGTCATTCTCCTTGATTTGCTCACCTTCAAAATAAGATGCTACAAGGTAAAAATAAGAAATACAAATCTAATAATAATTAAGTACATAAAGCTGTTGTAAGTACAGAGGGCACAGATATTGCGTCTTGTGAGACTGGAAGACGAAAACAGCGAATATGTAGGATTTGGCGAAGACAGTCGTAATGTGGTTCAAAGTATTTGCTGTCTTGTTACTTGGCCAAAGAGACTGACGGCAGGTAGGAGGACTCTCTCAGAAATACCGTCACCAGCAGACAGACGCCTACTTGCCCAGTTACTGCCGTTATACACTGTACGCCTCTGCAAGTCAGAAGGCAACTGTAACACTCGAACAGAAGCAGGGAAGTACACCCACCATTTGTCGAATTCTGACGTCGGTGTAGGCACCAACCGCAAGTGTCAGCATTTAACCGGTCACATTCTAGCGGCTTTGCCTTCTGTGGTTTACACCTCTGAAACGATACACCGCAATTCATCAACATCGTGTACAAGCCGCTCTTATTGATCATGTATGGTGTACTTCACAACTAACGTAATGGATTCAAGCATATGAGTAGGTTCTTTCTGCCTGACAACATGGGCGCGGTCCCTCCTGATATCCACTATATAATTAGCCTAAATTCATATACGCGAGGTTCATGCATGAGCTCGTGTGCCAGTACACTGAAGAAACGAGGAACTCCATATCAACACATAACGAAGCCAGAAACACAGTCTCTGTTTTATCCAGTCTAGCGATCAAGTGCTTAAGATACGACACCATGCACTGGTAAGTGCCATTTCCAGTCCAGTCTTTACGGCACACCTTTCTGCATCCTGACACCGGTTTGATGAAATGCATTTAGGCTGCCCTAAATCTTCTAATCCATTCGTTCAACACCCAACATAGAGGGGCTTCGAAATTCTAGCTATTATTTGTATCGTTATTTATAAATAAACTCTCCATGGAGCAGAGTTCTTCTTGAGAAGCTAACAGATCCTCAGGTAGTCAAGAAATTCCCCGCATTTTGTGGAACCCCAAAGTTCATTACCGCATTTACAACAGTCCGCCACCTATCCCTATCCTGAGCCAGCTCAATCCAGTCCATGCCCCCACCCCACTTCTTGAAGAGCCATTTTAATATTATCCTCCCACCTAAGCCTAGGGCTCCCAAGTGGTCTTCCTCCCTCAGGTCTCCCTACCAAAATTCTGTATGCACTTCCTCTTTCCCCCTTGAGCGCTACATGTCCCGCCCATCTTATTCTTCTCGATTTTATCACCCGAATAATATTTGGTGATGAGTACAGATAAAAAACGTGCGGGAATTAATAAAATTTCTATCGATGAGTATTTCTTGGTTTGGAATCTGTAGAAATCATGGAAATTTGCCACAGCATCACAGACTATTTAGAAACTGCAGCATCACGATAATATTGTATATGCTGCATAGATACCTGAACAGTTCTATAATTATCTCTGCAGTGGAAAAGGGGGTAAGAGACCAAGAAAGACAACAACAGCCCGTACTGCGGAGGCCATTCTAACAATTCTACAAAAGATTAAGCACAAAAAACTAAATATGCTTAATGCTGGATGAAAGATGGCAGTGGAAGGTACGTCCTTACTGTGTTGTTTCACGGCTACGAATAAACACCAAACGCTCTACTGCTGTATTTCAATGTTATCTGAAAGAAAGTAACTTGAAGGATGGCATAACTTGCACGGCAAGGATCTTCATAACTTGCACGGCAAGGATCTTCACAACTTGCACGGCAAGGATCTTCATAACTTGCACGGCAAGGATCTTCATAACTTGCACGGCAAGGATCTTCATAACTTGCACGGCAAGGATCTTCATAACTTGCACGGCAAGGATCTTCATAACTTGCAGGTGTACCTCTAATAAAATGTTATCATAGCGACCAAATAAAAAAGAATGCGAAGGTTGGGACATGTAACACTCATGGCAGCGACGAAAAATGCTTATAAAATATTCGTAAAACCTGACAGGTTGATGACCCTAACAATATTTGACGAAGTGTCATCTTGACCTCTTAAAATTCTCCTTATATAATTTTCTGCACCCTTCAGTTACTCCTCTCGTCCGAACGTAAATATCCTCCCGAGTTCTTTGGTCTCAAACATTCTTCCTTTAGAATTTCAGACAAATTTTCACAGAATAACAGCCACCATCACATTTACACAGCACATCAAGCAAGGAAGGTAACTGTGGCTACGATACCTATGCATGATTTTAATCCTAAGGTTTTCAGACTGGCCACGGGAATATAAAGCATTCTGGGCTGCATAACAAGTATGAAAAGGCTGGCATATATAAAGTTATATCAACATATCCATGTTCTGTCAGTGGCACTTAATCCGTACCAAGTATCATGTTATGGGACGCAATGCGAGGACGCGGGATTAATATTTCTGAATAAATGGTTCGTTACTATATTGTGTGTATAAACAGATAATATGGCAGATCCTGTAGAGTCCCTGCATTTGAAAATCAAATACGAGAAATTCACGTAAATCCGGAAAATGAAATAAAAATGACGCTTCACAGAAATGCATTTTCATGGGCGATAAATCTGTCATGTTATGTGGTACAACGAAACACTAACCGAGTGCATTTATATGGACATAAATTAATTTCATTTATTTATTCGTAGCAGGCCTACATGATGAAAGTCTGACACACCAGCTTAAGTCTTTCCATAGTCAACGTTCAGTCACTAAAGCTCCAATGACAGAGTCATAACATACAATCAATTTTATATTCAAGTTAATAGAAGCCAAGGACTGTGAGCCCGAATGGTAGACGAACAAAGAAAAGCGAAAAATTCACATATGCTGAGTGTAGATTATTATTTGAAAGACGTTGAAGGTAATACAGAACATCGGATTAAGAGCGATGCTCGATGAAGTTAACACAAGGAAGGGAAATATTCAATATTTTCCATACATATAGTCTATATCGAGGTTTCGGAGGAATCCCCTACCTCCATCTTCAGAAAAAATCGTTCGAAACTTAGGCACGTTTCTACCAGATTACACGGCGTCACATACCATGAAACTACGCTTTATTGTAACTGCAGGCAGAACCTCAAATGCCACATTCCTACACAATATTTAGATTAGCAACACTACACATTTATTTAAGTGGAAAAACAACAAACTTTAACTGTTCTGCTGCAAGATTTGTAACAACAGTAAATTAACGCAGAGTACACGGCTATGTAAGATTCTAAGCAACTGCACTTGAGAAATCGTGTACTTCAACTTAGAATGTAACTCAAGTGTGTGGTTCATGCATTATTTGTTTCGAGACAGCATATGGAACAATTAATAGAATCAGATATAAGAGAAGAAGGCATAGGGCATTAAAACTGTATAAAGTTATGGCTAGTGCCGCACTCCTGTGCGGATGCGAAAGTTGGAGCGAAACATGAGATTAAAGAAATACAGGAAGCGGAAATTAAGTTTCCACCCCCCCCCCCAAACAAAAGTCCAAACGTGTACGAAAGTGGATGTTGGAGTGCCCTACAAGTATTCTTCTTAACAACGGAACACACAGTCATTCACTGACGTAGGTCTAGCAAATGCCCCAGATGGAAATACCATACAGACCCAAAGCGAAAACAAGCCACGAACACCGAACGAAACGGCGGACGACATTTAACGTCGCAACGGACATCACTGGTTAAGCCACGAAACGGTGACGATTAAGAAGAAATCAGGATTCATGTCTTCTGGGATGTTACGACGCGTCGGCGGGCAGACGGTTAACGAATTTTCAAAGGAGCTTGCTGCCTCCACCTTCAGATTGCAGCAGTCCAGCACTTATTTAGAAGTGTTATACCCTGCAGATGGAGCAAGTACGCTCGACCGAAACGTCGGAAACCAATTTACCAGTCGAAAGGTCGAGAACCTCAAATCTCACCAGAAAAAAGTCAGATTCCGAAGAGCCACAGGATCCCGTTACCTTCTGGAAAGTTCAAAAGTCAGATTCCGAAGAGCCACAGGATCCCGTTACCTTCTGGAAAGTTCAAAAGTCAGATTCAGAAGAGCCACAGGATCTCGTTACCTTCTGCGAAGTTCAAAAGAACCCCGCAGCTGTCATTTTGAGCCCGAGAACTATCTGAGCAGCTGACCACTCCACGCCGATAGTCCTGCTTGACAATCCAATCTCACGTTGTCAAGAAAACCTCCGCCTTTTGTGGAACCCGGAAGTTCTACACACCATGTTCAGCACACAGCTCGTTGTCAAATCCCGATAAACTCAGTCCACAGTTTCATATCCGTTTCTTTAAAATCCGTTTTAGTATTATCAACCTATCTAGGTACAGCACGCCAAACTATATATTCCCCTCAGATTTTACAATCGACTTGCGTGCATTTTTCGCCTGTCCCACGTGCGCTACGTGCTCCATCCATGTCATCCTCAGTGACCTGACTGATAACTCCAACAACGCTTGGACAATCGCACAAAATATGGAGCTCCTCGTCACGAGAACTTCAGCAGTGTCGGAAATCGAAACAATAGTTAACAGGCCGTCACACCGAGCAGGCTCTTTTGCCGGTGACTTTCTGTGTGCAAGACACTAGCACCTCTGAGATAATTATCATATCCTTCCTCAGTCTCATGAGATAAGTGACAGCGAAGTACGTGCTTTCAATCATGCAGTGATGGTTCAAGGCTGTCGCAGTCTACGTGGGTGCACAGCGCCACCATTAGGGAGGTCCCGACAAGGCTGGCTGTATTTTGGGTTTTGCGTCAAACATATTTTTTTCATGCAAATTCGCACACTGCTCCATCTGCATGGTCAATTAATGACGACGCACAGGTAAGACCCCAAAATTTATTTAGCTTTGAGTGCAGGAATATCTTATACCGGTCCCGAAATTATAGCGCGACTGCCTTCTTCCAAATCCCTACATATTCACCGTTTCTGTCTTCCAGTCATTTTCAGTAAAGAATACGTATCTTCTGTAGTTAAAACAGTGTCGTTAAATAGTATCTAAATCTAACATGAAAGGATCAGTGGATGAAGTGAAAGGCTTGGAGGACCAAAGTGTCCTTAAGAGTATTTTTGATTCCCAGAATTTCGGCATGACTCGCCCACAATTGAAAGGTGGCCTTGAAAAAAAAGCACTATCAGAGCTTGTAGTGTGCCACCGGTCACATGCAATGACACTTATCGGCCGAGGTCATAAAAGGGAAATGCAGTCAACTAAAGAAAAGGAATAAGAAAAGGACGGGATAAAAAGCACAACCAAAGAACAACACAATAGTCCCCAGCTGGCACTAACAATGTGCACCAGGAACTGACTCTGAGTGGGGAAATCCATTTAGTTTAAACCTAATTAGATTCTGTTTTGTAATGGCACAGCAGGATCTGGCTTAGGCTACTGGAGCGCCCAGTCGTTCATTTGTACTCGCACACGATATGGTTTCGTGCGTATGGAGATTAATAACCAACATCCGTCTGTCCGTCACACTCCGTTTCCCCCACAGGGCGCGTAATAAAAACAAATTGTGAATATAAGCATAACCACCCGCACCGAAAACAATAAGAAATTTGTTCTTTTTATTTCGACAATTAGCACAGAGGGTCCAAAGAATTCACAGGCCACAAGGCCAATATCTTAATGCAAAGTGCCGCGGAGACTGTATGTCTTATATTTTCATTCTCTTTAGCCACAGTTTTATTTTCGTGATAACAAAATTTTGTCCTTTGCAGCCTCCGAGATTTTTCTTTGGCGCTGGAAACGATAATTGTTCGGCGACGAATTCGCCCTGATATAATTACAGTCAGTGTAGGTTCTTTAGTTACGGAATTATACGCCATGTAAACTTATTTTCTGACCGCTACTCAGTACTCTATGAAACCTGTAATTATAAACTAATCAGTGTAAAAACAGAAAAAATTAATAGTAAAACTAATAACGTGGTACAATTTAAAGAGCACTGCTTGATTTCGATGTGAAATGGGGTACAATTAACCTACAAAAGAGAGACATAAACACAGGTCGGACAACACTGAGGCCCCAACCAGTACTAAATTTCAGCACAATCCATGCCTACTGTCGTAACTTGTCTAGCACAGGAAACATGAAGACCGACAGAAACAACTTCCTCGTAATGCGTCGAGTTGCTGGAACGATGAATTTGGAGTGTGTCGACAACAGGTGGGTTGAAACTGAGGATTCAAGCCGGGTGGTTGTGAATGTCGAACCTGATACGGCCTTCCAATTACGGCTCGCCTGCGGAACCCGATACGTTCTAGCGGCTACGGCATTCCAGTGACTGGTCGCTTGTGGAACCTGAGACGGCGTTCCAGTGACGGGTCGTCTGTCTCCGGCATCTTGTATCTAAAATAACTTTAAGAGCTGGAACCGCTGGGTTACAAGTTCCATGTTGCTCAAGGCCCAGAGAAGGAAGCTGTAATGCTGAACACACATCCTCCACTAACACTGTCTCATACACCTTGATACAACACTGACCCCCTGTCGAATTATTCCCCAGAAAGTCTCAGAAAACATTCCTCTGTATACGTGTGGCGTATAAGGCAGCATTCTTGATAAATCTACAGCTTTAAGCCCACTGTTCACGGCCCATATGAGGTGTATGTACCCGTCAGGATATCCCCATTTTCTGAGGTGATATCAACTTGTTTCTACCGGGGATATTACGCAGCGTCGAGTGCTAATCCTTTATCGACATTTCGGGATAACTTATCTGTCCCAGGTGCAGGGGTGAAGAAGTCTTGGACTTCTTGACCGTTGAAGATGGGACCGATACGTTGTCCCGAAACGTCGGTAAAGGATTACCACTCGACGCTGCGTAATATCTCAGAAGAGAGCAGATCTCATCGACATTGTGGCGGAAGCCTGAAATCACGGATTGTTTATACCGGTTTTCTTTAAGTTACTTAACGTCGCCTTAACATAGACATAGGCTATAAAGAGCCCAACGATAGCATGACATCCGTAATTCATCACCAGTCCAGAACAGCGTTATTTGATTTCTTGATTTGTATAATCTTGGCTTAACTGCAGTATAGCGAATACTACAGTTTTTTAAACGCAGCAATGAGCAGGACTAAGCACTGCAGAACGGGCCGCGTCGTCGGTTGCTTTGCATAAACGACGTCGTTCGCTCTAGAGCGACGTCCCATGATAAAAACCTCCCTGTATCATACAGATGTGTAATATGTACTCTGTGAGCGTGTTTTTATATTCCATGTGCGGGCCTCGCTTTAAATTTGACAGCCTGTACAGCCGATGACTAGCCGGACCGTTTCCTTATGTACGTATACCTTAAGTGAATGTGGTGTCCAATAAAGTACGTATTTGTCTTACAACTTTACACATACATTCCGAGGTCTCTGTCCTGTTTGTAAATAATTATGGTGCATATTCCAGTACTGGTGGGTTTGTTTCTAGACTAAAAAGCCTTTTGTCGAAAGTGTTATAGCCTAAGGGAAGGTACACAGTCATGAATCAAAACGTAACTGTTTCGGAAAATCTATTTTGACAGAATTCGCTGCTATAAGCTTTCCTACGCTTAAACGTAAAGCACTTGGTTCAGTATGCAGTTCTATAGTTGTAACTTCATTAGTTACCACCACCAGACAGACAGTACAGATTTTGTGCTTTGCCATTTTATTTTTACAGAAGGAAAACTTTCACAAAGCAATTTCCATCACGTTGACACGTTCTTTTGACTCAGCCTGTTTTTTATATTTGCTAATATTTAAACAAAAGCCATTATCACCGTGTCCAATTTTGTATTAA
The DNA here is from genome assembly GCA_013340265.1 of Coptotermes formosanus. Classification (NCBI taxonomy): domain Eukaryota; kingdom Metazoa; phylum Arthropoda; class Insecta; order Blattodea; family Rhinotermitidae; genus Coptotermes; species Coptotermes formosanus. Next base: position 109,071 of record BLKM01012222.1, on the reverse strand, counting down.
CAAGGATGATTCGAGCCGTTCTGTGACTTCTATTTAATTACATAACGCAGAAGAAACGTTAGGATGCAAACTGAGGTTACAACAGCACCGACAACAAAACGCACATTTCAGCAGCTTCTTTAAGCGCTATTAAAAGCAAGCACGTAATTACTGGTGAGCGTGGACACAAGTGTCCACAGTGAAGGGCCAGATGAGGTAAATAAAACAGACACCGAGTCCGGCTTAGGGGCAGCAGCAGACGTGTGACCTCAGGACTGCAGTATTGACCACTTTGAGTGTCGGGGTAGAGTCGAATAGGGGGCGCAGAGGTGGTAGACAGTGGTAGCTATAGCTTTGCAAAATCGCCGCGAAGCAGCGCTGGAGTGCGAATTTAGAGGGGTAGCACTGTTGGGGTGGCAGCTAGTGGGCTGTTCGGGTTCTGTAGAGGTGGATCATAAGCAGGGTTGAACGCAGGTACACAGAAGTCCTAGAGAATCGCAGACGACATTCGTACCCGTGCGATGTCAGCGACAGGAAGGCATAGTAGCGGCGTCTGCAACTAAGTTGTGAGTAGTGAAAAACGTTGTTGTCTTTGTTAAAGAAGCAATGTAGCATAGCTTCGGAACGGTTACACTTAACTGTAATCTATTTAAGCAAAGTCTTGAACAATGCAACATTGGTACCAGAAGTTAAGTTGGATAAATCTCTACTTCCTTTGATTCACAAAATGTAGGAAACTTAAATAAAATACATGGCTGAAGTACGAATATACGGAAATGGTGTCGAAATATTACATATTATTTTTATAACTTTGGAATGTAATATAGTGGTCTTTTCACTTGCGCGCATCGCAAAGTTGAGATTTCCTGATTACGTGGTCTGGCATTTAGTCAAAAGAAACAACGCTGTATACGGCCTATTCCAATATCGTTTATTGTGGCCACTTGATTCTGGCTTCATTCACAATTTTCAATGTCTCTGCCACACCTGACAAAGCTACTGGCAATTAGTACTAGTGTCATATTGCTCCATGTACCTTCAAGTGATTTTAAATTAAATACTTTGCAAGAGATATTCAGTTCCATACAGCCACACGAACATGGCATCACAGGTAGATTTCGAGCACACGTGTTTATTTTTGGTTAGAAATCGTTTATCGAAGTGCCGCGTGTGAATGCGCATTTAATGAAACCAAATCCTCCTATTCAATAAAATATTTTTGCACGAATGTGCTGCTATAAATCCAAAACTCTATGGCAAAATGGTTGGTCCGGTGTTTCTTTCGGACGAACAAATTCACACGTCATTATTCGTTTTATATGAAAAACCACAGATAAGGTCGGCTTTTACCTGAACTTTGAAAAGAGCTGTTTTTATGTTCCCGAGAGATTTGGATTATTTTCATTTGAGGATTTGGCCTTCTATTTTTTACTGGAAAACCCACGCATCTTAATTTCGTTTTCTTTTAAAAAAAGGCCGGGTTCTTGCAATAAACTCACTAAAAGTTCTGAAAGACACTTCCACGCAAGCGTTCTGTCAAAGAAGACACTATGACAATAAAACACGTACTGAAGCCGCTAGGCAAACCAAATCTAAGCGAGAGTTTGGCACAGAAGTGCTGATGTAATCACAAGCAAGGACCAGCGCCACCAGCAGCCGCACAGAAACATCAGTCCGGATACTTAATTGCCACAACTCTTACGAAGAAATATGAGTTTCGTCCTTAGAAAATTCTGTAGCGAAAAGACACACAGTTATAATACAGTAAATGAAAGTAGAAGTAGGTAAAATTCGGTAAACAAAAGCTGGGGAGTCACAGGGATACCGGTAACCATTCATACCGAATTGTAGCAAAACATACTGTAGCATCAGCTAGGGGAACTGCGCTATCGTAAACAGATTAACGATTTTCACGTACTGTATAAATGTTCTATATTCACAACCAATACGATGTCCTTACTGAGTTCACAACATTGCATAAGGAGGAAATAAACGCTTTATAAACACGTTCTTACTCTGCACACATTACAAACATTACACGTATGAATGTTACACACTTCGTAGCATCGTGAATTCTCATTACTATGAACAGACAAACAAAACAATACTCCGCAACACACAGTAGGTCTATCAAGACTACAAGACAAGACACACTTCACATACGTAACGCAGTACAGCGTATAAACAATTGCACAGTACGTGAGTATTACATTTAGACTGAGCAAGCTCGGAAACTGATGTTCTGACGTAACACGTGAGCAGACCAATTAGGACCATAAAAGGGAATAGATTTACTGTGTTCGTGAATGAAATCAGGAAGAATACCTGACAAAATGAATTATCAAGAGGCAATCGTTACTGCACGAACACACGCAAAGAAATCGCCACAGACGGGACAGACTAGGATAGGATAGCATGAAAATATCAGAGTTCAGTTAAGTCGCCAGTTTCAAAACCGTACGGAACATAACTTCAAAATGGACTCTCGGTTTAAGTATAACAGACTTATGAAGCGTTACAAGTAAGAAGGACGGATAATCCAAAGCTGCTCTACCGATGTTAAGTCATCGGGGAGAAGATGCCACAGACGTCCAATAAAAGAGCAAGAAGCAACGTTTGAATTCTCCGTTATATTCTTATTTTCTACATGAAAAGTATCGAGTTTTCAAAAAAAGTTTACAACAAGCAAACCAGGAAGTGATTTTACTGCAAGTAGCAAAGCAAATATTCGAACTTTCCGTTTAGTTTTCGCGTAGCGATCGACGGAAGAGAAAAGTTTTATGAAACAGGCCTATAACCTATATTATTCTGAAGTATGGGAGACGTTCAAAGAACTAACAGAATATAATACTGAGAATAAATAGCACACTGTAATGTGGAATGCGCGCAACCCAGTATTGACACAACAATTTGTTATGCTGGCGCTAACAAGTGACCGCTTCACTGTGTTTGAGCGTCACTCAGGAAGAGACTCCCATGCACTTACAACTAATGTCTCCATTAATCACTCAGCAAAGCACTATACCTGTCGCGAGCTATAATTCACAGACCATAAGCATGCTGCGATTTAAAAGGTTGGATAAATGATTTCCTCAGAAACTACACCGAAATTGAAAACATTTTTCGACACAGAATGAGAAATAAAAATGGGGGTTACGTTCATGAGCGGAGACTTTAGCCCTCTGAAGACTGATAACGAAGTTGCTTTCTTTTTCGATGCTACAAGATTTCCAAAACAGCATCACTTCTGTTGGAAGGTCCCCAGGTTTGGTCAATTTGTCCTTCCGTTAAGACGCGCTTTGAAGACGAATCTGAGTATGAATCATTGGCGTAAAAGCAAAGTACCCGGAGAAAACCCTGTTACAGTGCACTTTGTCCAGCTAAAACCTCACACGGAAAGACCCAGGCTCGAAGCCAGACCGTCATGGCGAGAGGTCTGCGACTAACCGCCTCAGCCAACACACAGCCTTGAAGACTGACGCCTAATTAAATTATATATAAAAATAAGTTCCTACTTTAAAAAGTACATTATAGTGACCAGTAGGATAATACTGTATGTGGTATAGCGGAACAATTGATGTTCATTGTCAGAATCATTAGGGATACGCAAATACGCTGTGTAGCAAATGCAAATTATCTTAACGTTACAGCAGACGATACTAATGGTCACACCTGGGCTTTAAACTATGAACACATCGAATTTTGTGATCTGTTTTGTTTCTTAGAAATAAAACATAAATGCAGTAGCCATTTTCATAATACTTAGCTGCTGTAAAAGAGACCAAGTCGGGTTCGGCTAATCAAAACATTGGTTAATCCTGACAAACAATAAATAAACATTAAGAATTTTATAGGATGTCATCCCGTTGTGTAGTTCATAACAGAAATCAAGTCGAAATCCGTCCAAACACAACTAAACTGAGTAGAAAACAACAAGAAACTGCAGCAGAACGAAGAACAATTGGTGTTTACTAAGCGTAATAACGCCTTCTCGATCTAAGGTATGATATTAATTGTGAAGTAATTATTTTCGACACTGTTTTAGAAACAATAAGCTAAACAGCCGGTTAAGTGGGGCCCGGTTCGGTGCATTTCGCAACTAACTGCATGAACCGGAGTCTGCTCCTGCGAAGGCGACTGTTCGCGTTGGCGTTAGTGAACCCACTTCACACTCACACACTCTACAGAACTCCGTTTAAGTTCCTTCTTCATGCTGTATTTTCCTCCCGTCAATGCCTCGGAGTAAGGATAACGCCGCGCTTGCTCGATAACTTCTCCGACACCGTTGTGTGGCGGGTTAACACGAACATTTTATGCTGTATATAAGATGTACAGTACAGGCCAGGGAGATATCACGTTACATCCACCAGTTAATTTCACGACTAATAAGGATTTTAGTTCGTTGAAGAGCTTTCTATGAGTCTTGACACGAAACTGCCTCGCATCTCCTGTAAACTTATGTACTGTTTGCGGGTTTTTGCTACGCGACGGCAGTATTTTACCTTCGGAAGTGCGCACAAGCGTGGGTTGCTAGTGTGTGATTCTGTTTTGCCTTCTTCGGTTAGCTATTGAAGAACGCCCAGTGAGCATGTTCCCGTTAATAAGTTGTTGTAGCTTCCGGTAATTACACTTTCCTCACGCTGTGCTGTAAACTGCAATTTAATAACAATACATTTATAGAATTCATTTTATATGAAAAAAGCTACATATTTAAAGTCATGTGGCCACACACCAAGGTTACACTTTTCAAATACAGCCACGGGAAATTTTTCTTTGACAACCGCTGGTCAGACGTCTTCAGCACCTCTCTATGAGTTGCAATATGTTTTAACATACTTCACATCCACATTGTTCATTCATTCTGCAGTCTGTCTTACGACAGGTCTGTAGCCCCTTCCAAAGCAAGTTCTCAGCAGAGTGCAATCTAGTGCTTTCTCTTTCAAGTTCCAATATCTTCTCTTTTCCTTAAGGTCATCGATTAGCTGCTTGCGTCTTCTTCCTCATCCTCGCGTCACTTCTATCCTTCCCACTGTAATATAATTTCCGTCCTGAAGTTCAGGCAGTGTGTTACACAGAGGGACTAGCTTCTTTATGTTGTTTCTGACTACCCACCAGCCAGTCTCACAATAGCTAAAGCTTCTCTGCTCCATGGAATCAATCAGCATTACAGAGTGCACTATAAATACGATACGATACTCCAAACTGGCTGTCAAAACATTCCGTCACGATTTTCATCATACGTCGTACTTATTTCGTCATTTATCATATGGAAATACAGCTTTTTAGTACTGCCTTTATACTCCCACATCACGTGAAGCCATGCGATAGAGTGAGATTTTATTGGTAGATTTTCTGCTTGGATTTTATTATTCGTCTTTTGAACGTTCCTCAAAAAGTCGCTGCCTGTATGTTCGTGTCAGATCTTCAATTCATTCGAGTCACTTGCACGGAACACAAATACTGTAAAAGGCGAGAGTGCCTGCATTACTTCTGTACAGAAATGAAAGCATACACTGTACACCAAGTCCTATTTGGACGTTCTGAAAGCAGTTCTTACACCGAAACCGCGGATTGTGCGACTAGAGTTCAGACGGTGCTTCAATGTGCAGTGACTGGAGTGGCTTTAAACTGAGATTCTCTGCTTGTTTGTTCTTGCGAAAATTGCATAAACAGTATAAAAGGACTAATTATAGACTCGAACCTCTCTGATTATTAGTTTTTAACCTTCCATTGTACGAAGACTAACCTTCAGTTTACGTCTTAAATTTCCTCTGAGATTCAAGTCAGGGTAAGCAGTACATTTGAACTTCTCTTTCCTTCTTTCCTTACAATGCTGTCCCTCTTGCCTGGAGTATTTTGTGGATTAACTGATATAACAGTGATATATATTGCAAGGTCAAGATAAAGTATTTCTAGGACAAAGTGGCAGACATAACAAAGTACAAAAAGGAGACAACTAAAGAGAACAAAACAGCCGATAATTATACTGCGAACAATGAGACACAATGAGGGACGCTGATCGTGTCAGGTAAGGCTATATGCATTAAAATGGATATTTAGTAACACCTATGTGTGTGTGTGTGTGTGGGGGGGGTGGGTGGCGGAGATTGAAAACTGGCTCAAGAGAAGAACCAGCTGCGGACTGTTATAACATCGGAAATCAACCTACGGTCGGAATAAAGGCAGGGAGTTTCTAAACCGAGTGACAGCTAGCTCATGGATGGAGTCTTGCATGAGGGAATAATACTTACTACAGTAATATTGGCGTGCATCGCTACAGTAATATTGGCCTGCATTACTACAGTAATATTGGCCTGCATTACTACAGTAATATTGGCCTGCATTACTACAGTAATATTACCCTGCATTACTACAGTAATATTGGCCTGTATTACTACAGTAATATTGGCCTGCATTACGACCACACTGTTACAACATATACCGATCCCGGTGGCCGTAAGTTCTAAGGCGTAGGTCGGCGGCCATTCGCTTGCTGAGATCGAGGGTTCGAATCGCGCTAAAGGCATGGATGTTTGTGTCTTGTGCTTGTTGTGTATTGTGCAGTTAGCGGCCTCTGCGACAAGCTGGTCAATCATTCAGAGGAGTCCTACCGGGTGGGTGTGTCTAATAGTGTGTGATCTAGAAACGTCAAATATGAGGCGCCCTATGCCCGATTTGGGCTGTTGCGCCACAGGAAAAAAAAATCATAAACTAGGTAATGAACCTGAAAGACAACTATCGGTAGGAAAAATATTCTCCACGAAACTTAACCGCACATTTACAAGCGAAGCGAATGCAAATGTCCGAAGATGGCAAGGATTTCTGCACATCCTGCTTGTGGCATACAGCCGTAACAGCGACGCGGAGCAAAGCAGTAAAACAGGGACGTGCTCGGGCGAGAAATTTCGTTCAATAAAATCACGTTATGCTCCAACATGTAGGACGTTACAACAACGGCCAAATTTAAACGTGCTTAATTAAACCCATTTCTGCTTCTATATCGAGCACTGCATCATTAAAATGTATGGGCCTAATAGAACCCAAGAGAAAGTTATTAAGTCCCAAATACAACTGCACGTATTGGGTTGTAATGTAAAGAGAACCCACTGATTAATGTTAGTTAGTCACTGTAACCGGATAATCCGTGATGATGATAACATCCTTCGGAACCATGCAATATTAACCCTTTAAAGACGAAGCTTATTTGTTTTATATAAGGACTCAGTGCGTACCGCGCTGTAAACACTCTCCACCTCGGTTATAAAAACCAATCTCTTAATGTTTTATAAGGCAAAAGTTGCTGTTTGTTCTGAGATCCGCACAAAACACATAAACGCAATGTGGGCACCACGTAGAATTTCTGAATGTTAAACCTGGTCGTATGTAAAGTTACCGCTAGGCTTTGAAAGGTTAATACACGTTTCGTTAGGAAAGTGAAAATGGCCACAACAGGACCAGTAATTACGCACTGCATCTTACAAGCTTAGCATTATGTGATGGCGGGTAACAAGCAGCAGAAGCAATTTTTTAAGTCCTAGAAGCCAAATGGCGTAGTAGATATATTGATTAGACTGGGGGCTAGACGATAGGAATATCGTGCTTCGATTTCCGGCGGGTAAAAGAGATTTTTCTGTACTCCAAAACACTCAGAGCGGCTCTGGGCACATTCAGCCTCATATTCAATGGTTACTGGGGGCTCTTTCACTGGGGGAGAAGCAGGTGGAACGTAAAGTTCACCGCTCACCTTCATTCAGTGCGGACATTAAGAAAGAGTGGAGCTATACCTCCACTCCTGCAATATACAGTCGAACCCGGTTACAACGACATCGGTTTATACGACACCTTGTATATAGCGTCAGATGTGCTGTGGTACCGATTAATTCCTCACTGCTAACCATAACGTTACAGTCCTTGGTTAGAACAGCACTCGCTTATAACGATACAAAATATTCAGTCCCTTTCATGACGTTATAACCGGGTTCGACTCTACCTTCATGGCGTGCAAACAGCCAATTTACCTTTGCTCTGCAAGGTGCGGCATTACGTATTCATAACATGCACAGCGCCATTGTAATGCTGCCAAAACCTGTTTATTTTTGTTATTCTGTTTATTCCCTACGTACTGCCTCAAGCAGGTACTGTCTCAGCTGCTTCGCCGGGGACTGTAAATATTCACGGGCAGAGGAAGCTCACCGCAAGAGTTGCCCTCAGGAGTCTGTGACAGAATCGTTCGATTGAGAAAAGGAAACAAAGAGCATCAGGACAGGAGCTACGGTGGGAACAAAAGGAATTCTGAATCAGACTGCGGAAAGTATACGTCAGTCGAGTTCATAGCTGCAGCGAAGAACGGAGAGAAAAGCGGCAGCAGTTCAGAAACAAAACAAAAGCGTTCACATTATTAGCATAGTAACTGCAGCAAAGCTGACATGGCATTAAATTATTCGATAATAAATATCAGGACACAGAGGTGCGAGCAGAGACCCGGAGAACTATCTTTTTATTTTTATTATTATTATTATTATTATTTAATAAATGAGAATTAAATTGAATTGAATTGTATTGAATCACCATCACGCTTAGATGTGACGTTATTTAACATTACTACCGTAAGGGCTTCTAATTAATTATTTAAATATTTTTTTGTTTGTTTTTATGTCTGTTTCTTTTGTGTCCTGTTCATTGTCCGTTGTTATTTGCGTTGTGCTGTTTCTGTAATTGGCTTTCTGGCTGTAGACTCGGCACATTAATAAACTTGCACGGAATTATTATTATTATTATTATTATTATTATTATTATTATTAGTGATTTAGTAAATGTAAAGGCAATGCTGTCCCTGTGCCAGCCATGAAGGTACATGATGGAGCAGAGGTGTAGCGCCACTCACTCACTCACTCCGAAACTAGATGAAGTTTAGTGGTCAGCTTCAGATCCTGGCCGCGCTACCACCAAACAAAAGTACCCGGGACCCATTGAATAAGAGGCTGGGTGGGCCACAGAGCCACTGTGAAGGTTTTGTAGGCTGGAGAAAACTCTTGCTTATGCCAGGAATCAAACCGCTACTCCTTCGTCTTGCAGCCTGTAGCCTAGTCACTATACATACTGAGCTATCCAAGCTCCCCTTTATTTAAGTAACAAAATAAAACCTTGTTGTCAGTTTTGTGTACACAAGTAGCACAGACTTAACGGTTATTATTTCAGAGCCAGTATAACTATTTACTGCGTTAACAGTGGCTAAGTACGTCATAGCACGGTGGGCGGGAAGGTATTGACATGGCAAACCGCCTCAAGCCTGCTCGCAAATTAAATGCATGGAAAACTGAAAAAAATTCAATGCCAGATTCGGACATATTGATAAAAAAATTACTATCCCTCGGGGCACAACTCTCCAGCGGTAGAAAATCAGCAGTGTTAGGTCTACAGACAGGTGGCGTTGGGTGGAAGTTTTGATGCCAGTCGGACGTACAGGGACTACTTTACATGTCTGGCAAATATATCTTAAACATTTTCCCCGCTATTCTTCAGTGTAACAGATCGGGCTGCTAAAAATATTCCGGCTGCAAAGCGAACTTTCCATCTCCTAACGGCTCAGTTATTAGCTTTGTATTCAAAAGGCACCCAGTTTCATACCAACAGTCGCCACAAATATCAAAATAAGCACATATTTGATTTGTATATGTAACTGGAAGGAACCACCTGAACACGGAAGTAGAGTCGACTCCAAAAATATCATGTATACGTATATAAAATGACCCTCAGACAATGGACAACATTCAAGGCAATATCAGGTACAACGATCCTGCCTTCTCACAAAACGTTTTGAGAATTACCGAATGACACTAGGGGAAGGCTGACAGTCCTGGTCGAGAGGCTGAAGGTCCCGCTGCCAGTGCAAAAACTTCCTGCCTTGTATCGAACCAGAGTATTTATTACTGCGTTCACAAGGGGCATGTCTCGAGCTACAACGCAACATCCAATTATTTTACATCTACTTTCATACAAAACGACGAAACGGGTTGCTGTAGCAGTAAAGCTACAAACTTGCAGTCGGAATATGCCTGTTTCGAATCTCGGCCGGGTTGTCGGCTATCCTGAGTTTTTTCACGGTTTACGTTAGATCCCACCAAGTGAATACCAGAACAGTCCCTCCATTGAGTCAAAGCCACTTCCTTCCAAATGTTTCGCAATTATCAATACATCTGTCGCCCTACCACTCGATGCTGATGCCACGCACTCTAAGCTACTATCAGCGTCGTAACATAAACTACATCGAAGTTCTTGATCCAGTCTATGCCCCACCTCTAATACGAACGTATTCCTTCAGATTATTCCACAGTTTTTTACGCATTTCACACTTTTTACCATGCGTGCTACACGTTCGTGCTTATTTCAACCACCAAATTTTATCATACCAGTAACATTTATCGAGCAAATATAACGCCTAATATTTGATAGGAAGATTAAAGAAAATTAAAAGCAAGACTTAGCTTTATCATTTGGCTGACAAAGTTATATAATTGTATATAATTATATATAGTTATTATAGTATATATAGTTATATTATAGTTATATAATTGTATTGTTATATAAGGTAAATGCAGTCATTAAGAAGAATCAGTCAAGGGCCTACAAATAGTAATGACAGGCTCAACAGCAAAGTCAACAAAGGAGCCCCAGACAAATACAAGCGACGCCAGGCATGGCCCGCTATAGCAGATTAAGTTATACCTTTAACGTTACGGTGTCTCATAATTTTCGCTGGTTGCACCGAGCTGACACCTACTGTAACTTTGAAGCTTAACCGGATTACAACCGCGTTACATTAAGAAATACAGTCCATGCCTGTTTTACATATAGCGGCTATGAGCATTAGGCAGAGTAGGTTCTGCGTTTGTGAGCGAGACATGACTTGTTCAAATACAATAATCGTCCAACCAATGCACTATATTCAATGTCTTTACATTACAACACTTATAATATTTTTGCATCGTGATCCAACATATTTCGATCCTTCAGGATCATCATCAGGGACTCCTTTGAAGTTAAAAATCAAATAAGTAAAACTTACACACATAGCTTTTACAGTACATGTATATATGTATGTATACATATATATATATATATATATATACACACACACACATATACTGTGAAAGCTGTGTGTGTAACTTTTAATTATTTAATTTTTAACTTCAAATGAGTCCCTGATGATGATCCTGCAGCATCGAAACATGTTGGATCACGATGTAAAAATACTGTACGTGTTGTAATGTAAAGATATTGAATATAGTGCATTGGTTGGACAAGCACTGTATTTGAATAATAATCACGCACGGGATGAGCAGTATAAGATAAACATTGCTTGTTAGCTCACTCGCAGTTGGTGCTATTATTGGGAACGAATATCTTAAACCTGCATGTTCATTGTTTACTTATTTACTCATTTATTTATTCAGTCACTACATTCCTTCATTCATTCAGCCATACATTCATTTTTGGTTTGTTCACGGACGCCTTAAGCAGCCAAGATTACAAAGCGTCGGACGAAATACTGACAGTGAAAAATGAACTGAAAAGGATTTGAAAAGAAGCTGTCATGATTTACTTTGAGGTATTCTCCCCGAACCTGTCTGGGTGACTTAGAGAAACCACACAAAAACCTACGTCAGGGTAATCGACTTCAGGGTCGAAGCCGGGACCTGCTGAATACGAAGTTCTACATACCCGACCGCGGGGTCCGTTATTGTTATTGTTGTTGTTGTTGCTGTTGTTGTTGTTGTTGTTATTTCACTTGCTCTGTTGTTTTATATGGGTACGAAACATTGAGGAGAGAACGCTAAGGAAACACTATACACTAGGCGTGTTCGAGAACAGGTTGCTGGAAAGAATATATGGGCGTAAGAGACAGGCAGCAATAGACGGTAGAGAAAACTGCACAAAAAGACTGTAATCATCTGTGTTTGTCACCAAACACAATGGTCTCAAGGAAAGAGTCACTGACTGCATTGTAGGAAACTTCAGAGAGATGAGTGCTGTTACTGACGCAAACATTTTTTCGCATTTCAGTGAATGTACAGGCATAAAATTGCTCTGCGGTAAAGCAACTTATCGGCCAAGTGCTCAAAATGCCAAAAAAAGTTGAAGTACGACGTAATACACATAAGCGTGCCATCAAAACATGTTATCTGTTCCATTTTATCACATTCCATAAACACTGAAATTTGAAATATGGGAACTCTGTATTAAAATCACACTAATTTCTTCCATTTCATCCTCACACATCGGCGTTATGGGTGGCAGTAGCAATTAGGACCACTGTCCACACATTTCTGTCTGCGGCTTGGTTATGCATCCGATTAATTAGAGGAGTCCGAATACAATGAATTGGCATCGACTAGTCTGCGGAAAAGACCAATATCATTAACGGAACTGTCGACAGAAAGGAGAAAGTTCGTCTCTAACAACAGCCTTACGCTTCATTTCACCAATATAATAACGTAAGGTACAGGAGGAAGGGGGGGCCCAGCCCTGAGCAGTTTAGGGGTTTCCTTTCCACAACGACTGAGAAAGACGGGGTACTCCTCTAACAAGCGGAGTTCAGAAAGAACTGTAACAAGCCACGTACTCATCTGAATGCGTGTTCTGCCGCTTGATGTCGCAGGAGAGGTAGGAACGTTTCGCATTATCAAGGTTAGCATAATTGCTCCATGTTACGTTCGCCTAATTGCCTTGATGGAATTGCATGCATTAATAACGCAATTGATTGTCATTTATTTATTGTAAATTATGTCGTCAGTCCTCCCTACAGTCTTGCATTTTACTGATTAAATTAGACAGCCTACTATGATCGAAATTATAAATGGGGATTGCAGTGGTTCTTTAAGATATACAGAGACGGAAGGGCGGCCTGGATTCATCTGGCTTAGAATGGGACTCAGTGGTGGGCCCTTGTGAAGAAGGTAATGAAACATCCGGTTCGACAAAAGGGGGGGGGGGGGGTTCCTGACCAGTTGGTCAACCGTAAAATTCTATAGAACTCAGCACCACGGAGTTCGTCAATCGTATACTAAAACGCAAAGTTTAAAATATATATTGCTACACTACATTTCTATCTTTTGTCTTACACGAGTGTGAAACTTGGTCTGGACGCTGTAAAGAGAAACGTTCCCGTCCCTGCCGGGTAAAGAAGCCCGGTCGTCCAGATGGTATCTCAACGCATTCGTATTTCAGGATGTTAATTACAAAAGCGGTATCTCTGAGGACCTGTTAGCTTCTCAAGAAGGACTCTGTTCCATGGAGTTAGTTAGTTAGTTAGTTAGTTAGTACTTCTTACACACTTGCTTTTGTTGGAAGTGCTCGTAAATATTGATGTTGCCAGTGTTTTTTTCATCCAAACTGAACGAATATGAAATCATGCAAAGTTGTTTATCTCTGGAGCCGTACAGAAGACAAATCACGCTGAACCGAAATATGTTGACATACTTCAGACCTCTACAAATTTACTAAATTGAATCTAATTGTTATACATGTCCCGTGCGTCTGATCCTACTGTATAAATATTTTTAATTAATCCCAGGCACAGACAGTCAGAGGATCTAGTCGGATAAGAGGAACCTGACACGATTTAATCTAAATCTCCCGTTTCCGCTTGTGTTCGGGTTACGTGAGATTGTCATGCTATCCTCAGCACTTGCGGCAACAGGGCGGACGACCTAGCAGCCAACCCATTCGCGTGGCAGTGCACATGCGAACAAGGCAGGGCAGGCTTCATCTGAACCAGCGAGCTGTCTTGGAGATGATAATGTCTTCTTCACCTTACTTCTCACTACCAACCGCATTTTAATACCGTTCTCCGATCTGCGTGCTTCTTCCCTTGACGTTTCAAGACTAAGACCTATGGATTTCTGATATTTCCTATTGCTGATCAGAGGGAAATAAAATGCACCAAAATTTGCGTGAATGGGAAACCTAGGTGGATCACGCATGCAAACAGCACAAAGACAAGTGGTCTCATATAACATGGCATTGTAAGGGAAGGCAAAAAAAAAGACGATGGGAAAAGGATTTTGAAGTCGGTACACGTCTTAAGCTACCAAATCACAAACAGGAGGGTATCTGAAATTAAATCACGAGACCGACTGACAGCCTGACAAACAACTGAAGCTCCTTAATGGGATTAGATGGGTGAAAAGCTTTTATTCCAGTATTTGCCAGTAACATTACGCTATGTTGTGCTGTGGGATAACATTGATTATCCGAACAACGAACACTGCTTCATACAGCAAATACCGATGTGTTTGTCAGCTTGAGGCAGAAAATTGACCTGCGACGTAAGCCCCGATACGTGAACAGCCATCAACTGTCTGCAGGGCACACTCAGCTGCTCAATAGCCTTTTATGGAAACCGAAGTTTCACCACCACATCCAAAAGACTGTGCCACTAAAACCCATCCTGACACACACGACTGCAGTTCACACGTTCCCCCTATTTCTACCCTCGCATCTATGTGTAGGTCTACCAGTTTTCGAAGGTTAACAGCGGAAGTAATTCGTGCCGACAAGCGCACCAAACCACTCGTAACTGAATATACAGCAGTCGGGTGCCAGCGGCGGGTGGATGTGGGTTCAACGCCACATGATTCCCACACTCAGTAAGCCTACCTGTCCACATAACTAATGGCAGTTTCATTCCACGTGGATACGTCCTACGTGATATATGTGTATACGCCATCACGCATGGACACACACATACCCACAAAACTGTTTGTCTGTCATGTTTTTAGGGTAACAGTGCTAATGAACACAGTGTTTGAGTATGTGAGTGTATTCCAAATGTCGAAACATGATATCGATCAGTCATTTTCTGAGAGCTTCGCTGGAGAACAGGAGTTGTTTTTGTTAGCCAACGGACTGTAGACAAGTACCTATCCGCGGCTTAATTTATACCAGTCCGCTACTTCCGGTTACTAGTGAATATTTTAAGATAGCTGAAGAAATGATATAATGTTAACCTTTTAAAGCCTAGCGGTAACTTTACGTACCATCAGGACCAACATTCAAAAATTCTAGGTAGTGCTCACGCTGCATTTGTGTGTTTTGTATGGATGTAAGAACAAACAGCGCCTTTTGCCTTATGCAGCATTAACAGACTGGTTCTGTATAACCGAAGTGGAGAGTGTTTACAGCGCGGTGCGCACTGAGTCCTTATATAAAACAGATACGATTCGTCTTTAAAGGGTTAAAGGTGACTCTCATTCCGCCTCATCCATCGAATCTCTCACGCTGAATATTACTGCTGTTTTTATTTCAGTTTCTATGTGTAAGTAAATTATAAATACATTACTTTGCACATACACATACAGTAAGACTATCAAAACTTTTGTTATTTTATGAGGCCCGTTAATAATGTGGAGATGCCGGTCACACAAGTAGAGACTCATAAAAACGCAGAGGTTTATTGGATATACAGGTCATGCATGATCCAGAACGTTGGTCCTGGGCAAGTTCTACACATCCATTCAGTTATCTGTTATGTTTTTTCTTTCAAATTGGAAATAGCAGGTGTGAATACTGGCTGACGTGCAGGCGAAGACAGTAACATGGAACATTCATTAGGATTACTTGACACTAAACACAGAACTGCACGAAGATCGTAAAAGCAAAAAGTAAAGAAACGGACAGATTGAATAAACAGATAGAGAAGGATCAAAATTTATGGTTGACGACGGATTTCATATCCACATGATATTAAACTGAGTTCTAAAAGGGAAGCTGTCAACTGATGCTGTGTGGTATCTGTGGAGAAATGTTGAAAAAAACTTCGGAAGACGCGATTTAACAGTGTCGTACCATGAAACAAGGTAAGTCAAGAAGTCTGGTAGAGTGACGCATCGGGTTTTTTTATTGTCTCATCCCGTTGTGTGCTAATAAAGTCGAAGGGCACCTCAGGCTTCATTATCCCGAGAAGTTCAGTGGGAAAGTGGGAACATGCGAAGTTCAGAGTGAATTCGAGGCAAGCCGTCTGCAACTTCGTGACAAGGCTTGCAGTTCGCTTGCACGACCTATTTTAAATATCCTGGCCTCACAGATGGAAGCATTTAAGGTAAGCCGACACATCGAATGATGCCTTCATGGCACAGAGCTGTAGCAAAGACATATTATACGTTCCGGTCTTCATATATGCATACACTACTGACTTCTGTTTCACATGTCGTTTGGGACACAGAACACCGAAATGACGTCCAGCGGTGCCAATTTACTCTTGTTTTAGCAGATACTAGTACTGAAAGAATATCGGCTTCATTTCACATTCTGCCACATATTCCATAGAATGTGAAAATAACTAATGTTTTTGATATGACAGGCGATAAAATTTAGGATAACTGAAACAATGAAGTGAATTGATACCAATTGGATGACGCGTGTTCGATTCCTGGCAAAGACAGAAATCTCTCTCTTCGCCAGTATGTTCATACCGGTTCTTGGAACTATCTTTTTTCCAACACAATGGATAGCAGGAATTCTGTCCTCGGAGGTAAAGCGGAAATAGTTTGGCAACTCTCCTCCACTTAGGAATGACTGGAACTGTACCTTCGCTTCCCCCTACGTTTAAATGGTGTATTAACTTTTAACGACAAAACAATTCGAATCTGAAAGTAGAGTCAACTCGAAGCTTCGTGCATATTATTATGCCTCTGGCAGCGGGCCATGCTCCATGTGAATGTTATGCAAGTAATGAAATGGCGAGACTCACTACTGCGTATTGTTTGCTTTTGTGGTAGTACGAAGAGAGAAACTTCTGCCACGAAGGCAGGGAGAATGGAAGCAAACGGGGAAATATACACAGCTTATGTCTTGAAAACTACACGCAATGGTATCAGTTCACAAACTGGAAAGGCACACAAGTGGCACAAATTCATTAATGCCAAATTTATGTTGAGTACAGCAGTTTATGTATTATTAAAACTTGGAATCAAGTACTGCGTAAGAATCAGCGGGACTGTTTTAATCGTGCACTAAAGAAGTCCAGACGAACAAGGGATGATAACGTATCATGGCTGATCTGATGTAATGTGCCGTTTTTACTGCTCTGATCTCAAACGTCACTCGAATTCCCACCAAGAGCGAAAATGCCAGTATACGTAGCAGTTCAACCTCCCGCTTTTCCCACTCAAATATTGATTCAGAATTCATCGCGTCTGACAAGTTTACACTCCCCTTTATTTGAAGTGTCTTTCTTCACTTCAGCGTAACAGACTAAAGTCTTCAAGATAACACAAAATAGGAATTCCGTAACAATCAACTGCACTTTATGAGTGGGCGTAGACAGAGCAACAACTTAGTGTCAACAGCAACCAGGTTACCGGGTCAAACAAGGTGACAAAACTGGACCACAGATTGAGCTAGGTTACGGATAATAATATAATAATAATAATAATAATAATGACAGTAGATACTCCGCTGGCAAAACGACGTTAGATGCAGACAGTGAACCTATTAACCTTGTCTGTTTGAGAACGGATGTTCTCACTGTGGTGACTATGGGTGTCACTGGCACAATCTGTCCTGATTATGGATGCAGCAGCTGCCATTGAAATGCCAATAAATATCTACCAAAACTGCCTGAGGTCATTTCCCAGAAGACAACACTTTTCTTTTAATTGTTTTACGAGCACAATGTGGTGTGTGGCATGTTTACCATCTCTTGTGGGCTGACGCAACGATCTGTGACCAGAGGACGTTACAATGTACCGAAAATGCTGAAAAGAGACCAAATGATACTGAAGACAGTGCTACAGGTTCCGCCCTTCCTGTGTATTGTTACTCTAGTCCCACCTGGCCTATGTCCAAAAGTACAAAGTGGTCTTAACTACCAAATATCATGTTAACATAATAACTACAAAGTAGGAGAAGAATACAGGCAAGTGCAGTGCAGGGGGACGTGTGACAGGTCAAGTAAGATACAGTGGGTTATGCATGGGACTTCACAGGGCGGCCTCAGAGTAGTAAAATTCGCTGAAGAAGGACAGTTCAGTATGACGATAACTGTACGGCCCAGTGGAAATTTGGTAAAAGGCTGATAGGATTCACAGGAGTGTGATGATTGGCACTCCGGGTGGCTATGGACTGTAAGGTGGGTTCAAGTTAAGGGACAGAGGAACCAGCACTGATGGAAGTGCATCTGAAATGTGCATCAGTAATTGGAAGGAAACCGAGCAAAATGTCTCGAGGTAGACCGAAGCAGGCAATTCTGATGGAGTGAGGGAATTTGTGAAAATTAGGACAACGTGAATTGGAGACAAGGCAACTACGCAAACGTATAAGACATCCAACTATTACGTGCTCATTACGCCCGAACATAAAATAAAACTAATCTTCTATAGTCCATAAAGTTGCAGCTTTTTCACAGGTTAACCAACAATGCAATGCAGAGTCCTCTATAATGATCATTACTAATAAGTGAGGGAAAGACAAATCAAGATATCTGCAGACAGTGATAGACGACTGACGTGAACAAGATGTAGAAGACAGTAGGTATAATGAGGGACACAAGAAGTAGGCTGCAAGCCCACGGACTGACTACGGTTCAGCAAATGAAAGGGAAATGCCACGAATAAATACAGTCGAACAAACAGATCTCCCATTTTGATCTTATCGGACACAGTAACACGTCCAGAACTATTACACATAAATAAAGGACTGCGGCAATTTTGACGTTTTCCGTACGCTCTGTAGGCCTATACAACAAGTTTTGGGTACAAATTACGACGGCTACGTCTTTTCAAATGCTGCAGTTTCTTATGATGGGGCCACAAGAATATAAATTTGTAAATAAACTGTTTGGTGATTTAATGATGTGTACATCTTCCACCGCGCCTGATCCCGGCAATTTTCAATCTGCAGAAATTTAATTTTCTCCAAACATATTTATTGCTGATACCTAATAATGGCCCCTACTGACGAAACATATTGTATTTATAAATAATACAGTATAGAACTAAACAAGTGTGTTGTGATTGATGAATTACATAACACCCTCCTCACTGTCTAACACGCCTAGCTCCAAGTGTTAATTACCCATCGCCATCAAACCGACAGCTAGAAGTATATATCACGAGGTCTAATGTTCGCATCATACGAGTGGCAAGTTTAATAGTACAAAGGTAGAGACACACGTTCGGGAGGTCGCGGTTTTCATGTCCCTTCAAGGAAACTGTGACACAAAGAAATTAAAATAGACCACAAGCGTTTTATTCCTTTCCGGATCACAACCAGAGAAAAAGAGAGCTCATCGTTGAGTAGCACGAAGTCAGAATATATGTATGTACATACAAATACATGCATATCACAACTAGAGTTTCTGTAAAACAAGATAAATTCTAATACAATCTCGACAATGAAAAAAGAAAGTGCAAACAAGTTGCACTGGTGGGAAGAGATGTGTGATATACTGGGTCACGCAAGTGGAGAGTCTCTCTGGTAACAAAAATTTATAACAGAGCACCTAGAAACGTATTTGAAACACGCCATACCTACAAACAGATGACGTGACGTGAATAAAAAATTTATGACGGGCGATAAGAAAATAACAGGAAGAAGAATAAAAGATTAATGGACATATCTTGTTTTGATAACACTTATTTACTGCCCTTTGTTTCTTTTCCATCAAACGGTGTGCGGACTTTCGTTTTAATTTCTACAGAAGACGCCTAAAACATAACACCACTCTCGTTAAAGTATCGGACACCCCTAGAGAGCGGACTGACGTTTCTTAATGCCATTCCCAAGGGTGCAAGTGCCCTTTGTTCTTTACCACTTGGTCTTATACCAACCTCAATGCCCCACACTATGATATGAAATGAACCACTCGGAGGAGACAGAGACTCGGGGTCATCCAATATTAAGTTCCGGGAGGTCAGCTTAAAGTACGGAACACAACTAAAGACATAGCTTATATGGTGCACAGTTTCGTGAGACCTGTCAGCAGATTGTAACCCATGGCAAATACCATAGGATCCAGCGCTACTGGAAAAGGTAATTTTTGCATTTCCAGCAACTGTAAATTTATTACATAAATAACAATTATTATTACTATTTTCTTCGTGAGTATGATGTACTACGTAATGACAGATTCTGTGTTAACTGTCACGATATTCGCATCACAGTGAAAGTTAGTACCGCCGCGATGTTTGTAGTTATCGACTTATAAACAATATTTTACACATCGGCTGATAGTTTACAATCTATCATCGCATCAAATTTCGTATCCAATATGCAGTGGTTTATTAGCTATTACGGCCAATCTAAGAGTTAAATCAAATTTTTCGCAAGGCTGTCATGTTGTTGCTTTATGTTCCACTCGCATAAACGAAAAAGAAAGCAAAAATTTCACATTTTTTGCATGTCTATAACCGCATCCAATTTCAGGGCCCTCCTCCCAGTGGTGCTTCCACCGCATATGGAGGCACGATCATCATGTCTTTATTACCAACTGCACGAAACTAAACGTAAAATTTTGATGTGGAATTCAAAGTTTCATTAAAGTCTTTTAGTACGCCCAAAGGTGAAAGACTGGACAAACATAACAGACCTAACTATGATCTTCTAACTTGCCTCTGGGGAAGTAAATAATGCAAAAAAGAAAGCTTAAGCACGAGGCCATTGACACATCCAGAGAAGCGCAGATGAAGCTCCAAGAATTCATAACCTTCGCGTCGGACGGCGACGTCTGGCAACGTTCCAATCCTATCGCGTTATCCCAAGGGAAACACGCCCGGACAGGAAGCTAGATGGGGATGAAAACCCATCTGGACTTGGACGGGAAAAGTCTCGGTCCATGCCGAGAATAAAACGCCTGCAGCCGAGTCTGCAGAAAGCATTAAAGCACGAAAAAAGTAAAGTGAATCCGGAGACCAGGTCTTATGCTCAGCACACTGTCATGCAGACTCAACAGACAGTGCATTACTGAGGCGTGCACTGTCATGCAGACTCAACAGACAGTGCATTACTGAGGCGTGCACAGCCGAGCTCATAGTAGCCTAAACTTAATTCTGGAGCCACCAAGTCGTAACTGCCTAGCTATAACGCCATAACCGTCTACTTATGACCAATTCCCCAGTTAAACCCACAATCATGAAAGCAGATAGATGGAGAGAGATGACAGCAGAGTTACCCGCCGGCAAACAAACCGTAACTGGCAGACAAATCATACGAAGCAATATAATCTGGCGACTACGGATTCTCACTGTAACTTCATGGCGCCTCCAGGCAATGTGATAAAACCGAGTACTGTTTGTATTAAAACAGAGAAATGTAAGCAAACGTTTAGGGAACAATGTTCCTAGATGGAACACTCACAGTATCACGGGTCTTACAGAAAGAGGGAGTGCGGGTGTGGCTGGATTCAGTGGACTCAGGCATCTTCGCGTGCCACAGAGGGCGGTGAATACACGGCCTTCTCAGTAACTGTGGCATTATCAAGATTAACTTCAGTCCATTGACAGACGGGACAGGGCCCCACATGACACCCAGTCCATTGACAGAGTTACGGGACAGGGCCCCACATTACACCCAGTCCATTGACAGAGTTACGGGACAGGGTGCCACATGACACCCAGTCCATTGACAGAGTTACGGGACAGGGCCCACATGACACCCAGTCCACTGACAGAGTTACGGGACAGGGCGCCACATGACACCCAGTCCATTGACAGAGTTACGTGACAGGGCCCCACATGACACCCAGTCCATTGGCAGAGTTACGTGACAGGGCCCCACATGACACCCAGTCCATTGACAGAGCTACGGGACAGGGCCCCGCATGGCATCCACCTCTCGTCCACGTAACAAAACACATTAAAATTACAATAGCGACGTTGCAGGTCCCACAATATTCCTACAGACATTCATATTAACCTGAATGATATTATGGGGCCGAAACATGTAATGAAATTAATAAATATTGTTGTGTCGACCGTAATCTTAAAAAATGTATGTACCGACACATTAAATGTTTCCTTCCCTTCAATAACAGCCACACGAGTACTAAGAGATCTATTCCTCCTACGAACAACTTTAAAAAAAGGTTAAGTTTTTCCTACGTTCAATCAAGGAGATTTAAGGCGGAATGGGGGGACAGCTTCCGTGATTTTTAATCTCAGCATTAAATCGAGGTTAACAGCTTCAGCCCCCTTTGCTCCAGAGGAAAGAGGTCCGGTATCCACAGGATGGAGGCTGGGTGGGTCCCAGAGGGGAGCATGAGGTGGTTGTGAAGACAAGAATCCTTTGCTTTCGTCGCGAATCGAATGCCCGTTGTCTGAAACGTAACCACTCATGTGGCGATCGAACTATTCTAACTCATATGTATTTGTGTAACTCGGTGATTATAAATATATGATATCAGACGACGTACATTGGATTTCGTTTTTACTAGTTTATGAACAGATAAAATTAGTCCTCAAGGGCATATGAATGATTCAGATGCAAAATTCGTTCACATAACGCAGCTATAGAGAGCACACTTATTTCGGCGAATTAATCCCACAATGGTGTAAAAATGTATATTAATATAACCAAGAACTTTTCAACACTGGTTAATTAACTTCTCTGTAAAACTTTCCTCTCGGTAGTGTTTTGTTCAGCAGCAACTGAAAAACACGTATTACATTTCATTATTCTAACTCCGTCTCTGTTCCACCACTGCGCAAAGTTACATTACTTTGTCTCAGAATAAGCAACGTAATGCTTCAGCGGACACGCCCTCTCCACGACGCGGATGAATCAGGCTGTTCCCAGCAGGACCACTGTTAACCAAACCCAAGCACAACTCTCGGCAACTTTTATAAACGACGGGTCCTCAGTTCATCACTTGCAGAAAGCTGCAGCACTTCTGAAATGTTCCAAATGAGAAGCACTGCCTTCAAGCTCTCCCAGACTCCACAATATTAATTAATTACGCACTGCAGTAAGGTTACTAAATGTAAAACACGTCAAATATCTTCAAAAGTTGGCGGATTAACGGCATATGTCTCAACGTGTATACACATGAGCTCTGTGACTGTCTCGCCTCGTAGAGAAAACTGGAAAATGAGGGCCTTACTGTCAGATCCACAATCACAACTGCTAAGCTGCAATTTACAAGACTGTCACATGATTGTATAGAAAGCAATTTGACTTCAGAAGCTGATACTTGCTCAGCCGACCGTAGTTCCCGCAATTTGCTAAAATTCATTTTCATGTTCACAAATTCCATATCGTATTATATCGTCTTGATCAAAACACTCACTTCAGAGGATTATTTGTATCAAAACAGACTGTCACTGATTGAACTTCTCGTCCGATTTGATCCTTCCCTGTCATCCGTTCCTTCCTACGAAAAGCACAAGGAATCGTGCAGATGGTTATGGAGTAACAGTAACAGCCAGCAGTACAAGTTACATAACACGCAACGTGTTTTCATGCAAATGTTTTGGGAACAATATGATTTTAAATATTGTCCTAGAAAAGTTATGAACAAATAACAACGTGAAACAAAGTGAAATAATTCCATGACTAATAATTATAAAATTATTTGTTGAAAAAATTGTCAAGTGCACGAAAAACAGTACTCGGACGTCGCTGTGACAAAAACGCGAATTGCGCAGCGGAACGGGCGTTAAAGATGGCTGAAATGCGTCTTCTACGTGTAAACGTCAAGAATATCGTATTGATAGACCAAGTGCAATATTGTAACCAAGCACGATGTTCTCCCTCTGACAAATAATACAAAAATAATATAAAGTATTTCCGATTTTCGACCTACACAAATTTGTATTCATAATTTTACATGTTGCTTTATATGGGACATCACCCTGACGGAAAAGAAAAGAATCAGGATGTGAGAAGAGTTCCGAGAAAACCTAAGAAAGAAAAAGAAGAGGATAACAGAGAAAATTAAACAGAAGATGAACTTCTCAATTTACACTTTGCACCAAATGTAATTAAGTTCATAAAATCGATGGTGAGACGGGAAGGACATGTAGCACGAATGGAGAAATGTAAAATGTATAGAGAACTGTAGTCGGAAATCGTGAGTGGAAGATGTCACTTGGAGATCCCAGCCTACATGAAGGACAATATTAAAAGCGGCTGGGCGTGTACGACCTAGGCACTTATCAACATGATAACGACACTCCGAATACGAAAAGAGGTAGACAATTTTTTGACCACTCCTTAGGAAGGATTTTTCCCAACTTCGCGTCATTTGCACCAACCACCGCGCTTGTGTGCCCACACAAATTTACATAAATTGTTACTGGACTCCACTCTTCTATTTCGGACCGCTTGATCCTGAAGTTAAACGCATTATGTTCCTTCGAAACGTCGGAAACTATTTACAAGTTGACAAGGCGTAACGTGGCAGAAGATTTTAAATCTTCAGCAACACTGCTATAAGAACGTCAAACTTCGCGCGACTCAAGTTGTGTCCGAGGAAGTCCAGAGGCAGGGGTCTGGCGATTTGCGGAAGTGATATGTAACTTCCCATTGTCTGTGGGGTTTTGTACGGTTCTGACACTAATTTGAGCGTGCGGAATACTCTGATGTCAAAGGGCACTGAAATCGATACTCAGAATTATCTGTGCTGCAGTGCGACATACAGGGCTGTGCACATCCCTCCAAAAATGGTAGTCTATCCACATACAGCCATTGTACAAGATACCGGTATTTTTAAAAAGTATACTAAATTCACAAAAATCCCTGTTAAATTGCGTGGTCATCCTCCACAAAAACATATTTATTCTGTGCGAATTTGAGGTTCCAGCAGCAGGGCTGATAAAGATTCTGACAAATGATGCAGCGTTAACACACAGATACTGAACTTTCAGAAGAGGGTGCTGCCTCCAGTTTCAGGGTCTAAATAGTAAAAAATGGAGCCAATAGCCTCATCCAAAGCGTCAGTACCTCTTTGTCGCTCCAGACGTCATCATATTGCAAACGCCTTGAATATTCACATTTATTCCGCTCGAGAAAAATGAAGAAGTAGAAAAAAACATTTATTTTGACATGTCGAATTGTAGCGTTATTTCCTTAGAATAGCAGTATGTGTACTGAAATATATTCCGCGTCTTTCGCTTATAAGAGTAATGTAGGCTATATAGATATGAAAACAAGACAACTTCGCTTGTAGACGTACGCCTACGTTAACTGGGAGCTGGTCCCCTCGGCATGGCACTACCTTAGGTTACGGATTGAGTAGGGAGCGGTTTCCAGACGTGGAGCGTAGCTGCGAATGCACGTTCAATAGAGTGTCGAACTCCGACAATGGGTAGTCCTGTGGGATGTCGAAATATGGTATGATGATACGAAACATCCAAAATGGATTTCAACTGATATGAAATTTCTTATTCAAGAAACTACAAACTGCAGGAACTACGTGAGCCCGAGACGTGCTTTCTTACTGCATGCGGCCAACCAGTGAACAATAAAATTCAGCACGAAACAGTTGGTATAGTGACAATATGAACATGCTTATAATCATTATTTGAGGATAGGAAGTTCCAAAATTTAGTCGTCATTAAACTTTAACGTACGAAGCTTCAAAGTGGTTGAGCTGAATGTTTACAGAGATGCTCAGATTAAATAACGCTGTGACAGACCGAATAATAGACAGGTTCGACACTGTAGAGATCATTTCCGACCTCTTATATTTTCCTTGTTTTCATTATGTACTGCAGGCCGAAGTCAGTGTGTGAACACAAAGTCATTCCTTCTGTCTGTACACAACTTAACAATGAGAACCTGACTGTTGTTCAGCTGGTCAGAATAACTCCCGTGTCTTGTGAAACTCGGAGGCACATTATTACTGAGTTCCTAACTGGATCCAATCGTCAGCTACTTGGCTCCAGTCCGTAAACTCGCAGTCTTTAAGATAAACTTCCGTAATATCCTGTCATCTACAACTAATTTTTCTAAATGGCTACTTTCCTTCAGATTTTCCTTCTAAAATTCTGCATACATCTCTTATACTGGTCTTGCTTGTTAGACGTCCACGCATACCACCCTTGATTTAACCGCCATAACAATAACAAACACAAACCCTAAGTTCCCCTTTATAAAACTTTCTCCATCCTCACGTTTCTTCCCCCTCCTCTCTCTTTTTTAATATCTTCCTCGACACTCTACTCTAGAACACCATTATTTATCTTCGTCCCTTAGGGCGACAGACCAAGTTTCACAGTACTAAACAAGGTAAAATCCTGCGAAATTTGACGTTATTACAGCGGCATGACGGCCGTGTGGACTAGTACATAGGGACCAACGTTTCGAAAAATCCCAGGTAGAGAGGGACGACCATAAAGATGGAAACAGCAAGCTCTTCGAGACGTGATACCAATGTACATATATATAATGGTGTCACATCGCAGAAGACTGGAGTCTTCAAGAGCAAAATTGCGGTTCCGTGTACTTTAATACAGGCCTACGTATCTTTAAGTAAAGGTCGGAAGCTAAAGTCTTTCCAACCGAATGCCACGCAGTAAGCCCCATATTTAATACACTCCCAATGTCTTCGCAAATAAAACTTTAATTTTTCATGGTCGTTCCCATACATTTGCGTTAAGTTCCCTAAAAATTTATTAACTACGTTTAGACTTCGTCCTGTGTTGTGGCGACGAAACAAGAACACATGCTTCCTTTCCTTAGAACTTATCCGTGTTTTATTCTGAAACAGTTTACAACATCCTGCAACGGAATTTGGCCTTAGCATGCGTGAAGAAGAACAAACTCGGTTAGGAGCGTACAGCTAGCACTGGTTTGTTCCAGCGATACTTCACGCACACTGGCGACATGGTCCAGATTCGGCCCACTCTCAGGGCGGAGATACGGCTGTTCATAAATAGGCCAGAAGATTAGAGCAGTGCAGAAAAACCACACTTTAACACTGCAATTCAGAGGGCTGTGATATTCACGCAGACAGCCAGTACATGATTATCTAACCTACGCCTTCCTCTCATAAGTGTTCTCTCCCCGAGAAACATTCTGTACTCATCTCCTATCTTCCCGCCCATATCATTTTCCTTGATTTAGATCACTCTAGCATTCAATAAAAACCACTCACACAAATATGGTGGAAACTGGCTAGCTCAGCACCGACTATGAAATTTCTACCTGCGATAATTAGTAATCACCAGCAAACAACACTATACACTTCGTGCGGCCACCGTATTGCTATTTCACATTTTCCAACGAATCGATAAGGCTAAAAGTCGCACAATGTGTTCAACATTCAGTGACTCTAATAGTATTGCACATTTTCAGTAAGAATTCGCCATCTGATGTCTTTCATCTTAATCACCATTTATTTAAAGTTTAAAGTTCGTCCAGAGTTTTTTAAGTCCAATTTGCACACCAGGACACCATTCGCGTGTCACCTACAATTCTTATTGCACGAGTACCGTCTCATTTACATTTCCTCGTACTAGTGTCTCTTGCTTTTCACAGCGCTGCTTTCAACTGGCTTCCTCCCTGTTTTCAAACACTTTAGCCGGTACATCTAATTACACTGGATTATTGTTGACGGTGACATGACGCAAAAAAATAAACTCTGGAGTTGCCTCCAATATGATATTCCACGAATATCTGTCAATTAACTGAGTTGTTAGGGTGAACAGAACACAGTCTGGGCATGACATAATATCACTATACTCATCAACAAAAGAAGTATACTAAATATTAAATACGTGTTATGTTTAGAACTTTCTTAAGAATGGACGTTACGAAAGATGTCCTGTACATCAAACGTGTAACATGATGTACGGAATCGAAAACTCGCAAGCCCCGAATGACTGCTAAGTCCCGTGGGGGTGCCGCAGTGATTTACTGCGACACGAAGGTTAATTTCGTTATGATATCCGTGGCACTTTGTCGTGACCATTCCCGAATTGTCTTCCTGTTCTTCCTCGAAATCCAGAGTTTGGTGCTACATGCCCATTCCATTGTTCACAAATTTATAACCGTTTCTTGACTTAATTTTTGATTTGTAAACTTTCTCTTCCCGTTGAAACCATTGTTCCCTTAATAAACACTCTGCTAGGCAGCGCCTTTCTGTTCCGGTACGCAACAAGACGGTGTGCCGGCACTTTTATTGACGATGACGGATTAGACGAACATTATAAGTTCAGAGCTGCAGACAGACGCTTTTATTTTTCCTTTTTATTGCATCAATACAAAACAACAATACAAGCATATCTTTTCTTTTTTAATTTTTGAATATGAAGACACGGGCTTTATTCAAATTTGCTTGATGTCAAGGACGCCTACTATTTTTTAAACCAAAAATACTACCGCTAGGCTTGGCGTGAGTTCATGTAATACTGTAAGAACTGAAACAAAATTCTTGTACCTGCGCGGCGTCAAGTGTGGCTTCTGCATTCTACAGGATGACGACGAACTTGTAAAATCGACTAAATATCACACATCCTTTAATCTCTTGCTCAGTTCTTGTAACGACCTCTATATGAGACAAACTTTGCACATATCTACAATAGCCTCCATTAACAATGTACACAAGAATATGATATTAAGAAGCTAACCGACGCTTGAATGTTAGTGTGTTAGTGTAATGTTGTGTGACTGGAGAAGTCCTGGTACTAGACTGAACTCCCCAAACCCCTATATAGACGCAACTGAGTGCACTTACAGCACAACAAAATGATCCTGCCGGTCGCAGTGCCGTTTGCTACGGGCAGAGCGAGAAGCTGCCAGAATGGGGGGTAGCAGTTACTTGTGCTGTTCTTCATTTCACTCCAGGACTCTCTTGGCTGTTTTATATGCACTACCAAATTCAGAAAGGTCATGTGTGAAGCACGAGCGAGTAGCAGCAGGCATTACAGGAACCGGGACTGATAGCTTGTGCAGCTCTCAGATGTGCCCCATTCCCGCGACAGACCGTGTGTGTATGCCACTGCAGACGGTATGTTACAACCAACACACATCGAACTCTGGACATAAAACGGTCTAAGAAGCACCTGATGTCATACGTAGAAATGTGTGGGTAATCAGTCCAATCTCACAGCAGTGTTGCTGAAGGCTCCCGTCTTCTGGGGTCTTACTGGCATGTCAACTGGTAGAAGGTTACCGACTTCTGAAAGGACTGTAGTGCCTCAGAAACGTCTGTAACTATATACCAGTCGACACAGAGTAACATAAAGGAAGAGTTACATCTTCAAATCGTAGGAACTGCAAATCGAAATTGTACCACTCTAAATGCAAAACAGATGTCCTTTAGGAATCCAGGTATCTGGATGCACTTAGCTGTCGCAAATAAGATGAAGGCAAGCTCATTAATTACTTGTTTCATACCACCAACCTACAGCCATTTTTAGACTTCAACATTTATCAATTAATTCGGAAAACTTATAAAGACAAAATAATCGGCGCTAGAGTTCACGCTGGCACTGAGGGTTTCTGACGATTCAGGTCTTCTTGGATGTGACGCTTTGTCGTCGGGTGTATGGTTGCTCACGTTTCGATGGATCGTGGAGCCTGCCTTTCCAAGGGTGAGCGGACCAAGAACAGTTTTTCTTGGTCCGCTCAGTCTTATTGGATCTCGTAACCTTGAAGATCAAGATGCCACAATCCACCGAAATGTAGAGGGCCACATACCCATTAACACTGCGTCATATCCCAGCAGACCTGAATCTTAATACACCGTACATTACACGTAAAAATTTAAAAAGAATAAAATGAGTATAATGTAGAGTACATCAGACCAGTTATTTTCCTTCAAGTTGGCAGATATAATGTACCCAAATAATGAATACAATACACCTACATTACACTAATTATTTTCCTTTTAGTCGCTTTCGCAAAATTACGAAAAGCGACTATAAGCGTCGTCATGAGAATTTTTTCGAGAAGCTGTCGAGGAAATTCAACGGTGATTTAAAACTGGCAAGAATAACGGGTACTTCATATGATAGCCAGTGTAAATTTATGATAATATCTCGCTGAATTCTTCTTATAATAAATGTTTCAGACAAAAGTTGTGGAAAAAATCAAAGCACACATTTCACCTTCAATCAATTTTGCCCGAAAATTGTGCCGTTTATGAGCTAATGTGGAAAAAACACAAACTGCATTTTTGTTTCCATTGCAATAATGGTTACGCGAACGCGAGAGAATGTTAAGTGATATGTACATTGCCTATCCTGTCTGAATTTACAGATGTCCAAGAAAGACACTTCTAGGTTCAGTGGGTAAGCAAGAACAAACCACACAGCGTTACAGTTTTGCTGGTATCGTGAGCAGCTAATTACTGCCGTGTTATTATTCCCTTAGGTCATTCTGTTAGCAACTCCGACTGCAATACACGCCGCATCACGCATCACATCCCCCAACCCCCAAGCCCCAAAAGCATACAAGCACGGCCAGGCGCACCCAGAGCAGCACAAACTGCCTCAACACGTGGCACGTATTCCCAGACTTCGTAACGACGTTTATTTACTGACTCTGTATTAATCTAAGCTGTTATTTAGCATTTGGATTTAAGTCAAAGTATTGGGGGGGGGGGGCAGCGGTAATATCCTTTAAAAATTTACTCGTTTGAGCCCCGCATTTATCTAGAACTAATGAGGAACACCATGAAAACCTTTCAAGTTTGTCGATGTCCCGGTTGTATAAACCGCCACTTTCCAGTTACGAGTAAATGTAAAGTTTTCTTTGTACACAAGGCATATGGGGAAATGGAGGTATAGCTCCACTCAATCTTAACTTCGGCGCTAGATGCAGGTCCTCAAATACGAGCAGAAGTTACAAATGTACTGCTACGGCGAAGACGTTTATGCAGTAGGGCGTGAAAGTTTAAGCTTCTTAAAGGAGAGTTCCAACAGGCCTACATGGACATTTAATCGTATCACAATGCCTACGAGTGACAGGACATGAAGTTCTCCTGCGTTTATTCACAGACGAACGTCATCACAAGCGCCTTAATACAACTGTGTTATCGCCCAACAAATTAGCATCATTAGTGCAGATCAAAAGCTGTTGTGTGCCGTTCAATTCCAATTCAGCTTTATTTTCCTAGTATGTTTTTATTTTTTCAGGACCAACAAAAACCAGGAGAAGCAATTTGGACAGCACACGGCATAACAACAACCATACCGCATGAGACCACAAGCAAGCTTTCATACGATCCAAAGTCTCCTGTCCCAGTAAGTAGCGAATTTAGCTGTCAGCAGGCAGTGGAACTGTTGCTATAAACAGACATGACACGTCTCGGAGAAGGACGGGCAATTAGTGAGTGCGTGAATAAATAGCTGTCCAATCGACATTTTATCCGTATGTCAGCTGCCTTGTATCCGTCCTTAACTCTCAGAACTTCAACAACAAGATTGGGATAGGAGCCTTTACAGTCCAACTGGGTTTCACATTAAAAAATTTTACATTCTACACATAGAGTTCATTTCTGTGTTTGCACGGATCTCAAAACGAACAGCGATTATTTCTCAACACTGATCGACTTTTACAATGGTAAAGGAGTGTATTTACTGCGCGGTAAGAAATTAATGTTTAAATACAGGTTGATTGAAATGAATTGCGTACTGTCATAACGAACTTAACTCCAGTTGCCAGTGACATGTTTAATTAAGATATGAGTAAATTTCGAATATGACGTCACTGCACCATACAGCTGTAAGGCTTGTTCTCGTACATTAAGAAAATAACCGATTGAACGTTTGAGGACAAAATCCTTAGCGTAATATTTAGATCTCAAAGACAGAACTTACGTAGCAAAGAAAGCAGAAAATATAGAAGCATGAAGTTGACTGAATATGTAGTCTAACACGCAGTACATAAGCCAGAAATACACAGCATATATAATTTTGGACTACACACCTGAAGTAAACAGTACACGTGACAGCCCTCAATGTAGATGGCAATATAATACTAAAATTGACCTTACAGATAACCGTTGTGCAAGTGTCCACTGGAAGTCCATGACTCAGGATAGGGTTTAGTGGCGGGCTGTTTTGAATGAGGTTATGTAAACTGGTGCGCCACAAAACACATGACATTTTTTGTCTAGCTCAGTGAATATACGTTTCTCAGCGACCGTGCTCTATGGAATTAAACACGAACGACAATTTTAGCTGGACTGTCATTAGGCCTGCTGTTCAAGAAGCACAAAACTGCAGCGGGTTTGTTGCAATTCTGTATCGCGCTCTTACATGCTAACGGTCAGTACTCGGACATCTTCAGAAACAAAGGAAGTAGATAAAAGTTATTAGATTGTGCCAGGAAACACAAGTGGAAACAAAGGTGTCGAGGTTTGTTATGCTTAGTAAGCCTGGTACTGGCCTCGTCCAGGATGATGGAATCGTTGCCTATGTTGTGGTGGTTGCGGAGTCAAGTACGTTGTATTTCCTGGCGTAATCTATGATGACAACCCGCACCATACTCGCATCAACAGTTTATACACATTTCAACAGTGCGTCATCTGGACAACAGTGCTTTTAATGAACTTTTAAATATCCAGACCAGTTTTCTTAAGTGTTTTTTAGTGTTCATATATTCCCCTGAAGATGATGTAAATTCAACAGCGCGTCATCCGGACAACAGAATTTTTAACGAACTTTTCGACAACGAAGCTAGTCTTAAGTGTTTTAGGTGTTCTATTTGTTCCCTGAAGATGGTGTGAATCCGCACCGAAACATGTCGGGAGTTCTGTGAAGCTTGGTGCATTGTGATTGGTAACTGCGTACGAGATGGTTCTGATAATACACACGAAAACCTACGCACACGGTATGGACAATTCTAAATTAGATAGAAATTCGTTCATCCTACAATGGGGTTTCTATCCTTCATAGTCGGAAACTGCCTTGGAAACCTGTGAAATGCTCACTGCACATCGGTTTCATCCGAAAACAAACAAACAAACACGACTCGGTTGCTACATCAACAACGGTATGAAGGCAATATTGACACGACAAATGGGATAATCGGTATGCTCAGTTCTATAAATCTATGTTCAGTATTGTCACGGTGTTTAGATACGTTATTCTATGGCTACATTTATTTGACACATAAACATTAGCAGCTTTACGCGCTACTAAGCCCGAACAGACGCAGTCACCAAACACAACACTAAGCCTTCGCAATTAAAATTTACGTACGGGGCCACAAGAAGCAACAGGAAACTGCCAAGCACCTCTCTTGAAATGGTCCTCGTTTACAGCAACATGGCTACGCACCGGGCACGTTCGTGTAGCGGCAACGCTTCACATTTGTGTGCGGTACGTCCCCAGTTCGATCTCTGAAGGGACACGTTATCCTGATGTTTTCATGGGTTTTATCGGACCCTCTAAGCAAGTGCCAGCGTCGTACCTCGACCAGGTCACGGCCAATTTTTTTTAAATTATTTGTAGTTCATCACCATTCACCACTCAGCCTACCATTGACGCTATACTCACATTTCCGTAAAATAAATAAAGTAAAAGAAACACGACACCACCGCCCTATTCTGAAGAGCCAGTCAACGCCCCCGAACCTACTCCTTGAAGATACCTTTTAATGTTATCCTCCCATCCATTCCTAGATCTTCCAAGTGGTCTCTTTAGCTCAGTCTCCCACACCAAAACCCTGTATGCACGTCTCCCCTATTCAAACCATGCCACGCATCCCGCCCATATAAAGTATGACAAAAAAGCAAATATATGCAAACAACACCCTATCATTATTCAGTCTACTCGTTTATATTAAAATCAAAGAACAGACCTCAATTCAGAGAAGTTATGAATAACTCATATTTACTTCAAAACATAACACGTGTATTTGTTCGCCCGTTTCCGTCTGTTTGTTTTGGTTACCCAAATATAAACAGCAAGATTCACTGGCCATATTACGATTTACCTTACTACTGTAGAAACATATCAACTTTAATTTCCTCGTTCAAAAATCAAAAGTCATTTACAACTAATAAATACGAAACGTCCGTGCGTTATAATCAGAGAACCCATGGAAAGACGACGTAGCAAACAGCTGTTGTTACAACCACCGTCATCACTATGAGGTTACTGAAATGCAAAGCAAAAAGTGACGCCCTACTGGCCAAACAAGCCGACAGAATATGGGCATCTATTTCAAAAGAGAAACTCAATTCCAGTGATGAAATTTAATGTGTCACTGTAATATCAATCGAAATGTCAGCCCAGTACGACATTTAAAATTTCATGGTATTTAACCGCACATTAGATGCCAATGTTCAAATGGTAATTTAAAGTATCATACAACAATATACGAAGTAATCACAAAGGTACGAGCAATGGTGCTAAACGTTTTGACAAATTAATTACACAGCAGTTAGCCAGATATTGTTTCTGCACGTAACCACCCTGCTTTTTATTGCACTTGGTCGAAAGGTCTACGAGTGTCATGTTTTTACCACAATGCAATACAAAAACACTAATCATCAACAAATGCACAAAGAGAGTTTTATTATCAATCGCAATACACTCCTACATGTTTCGACCCTGCTGGGTCATCTTCAGGGAAAACTTTTCCTTACCGTTACACTAGGGTTGCACTATACGGTTGAGTGACAACGTGCTGCCTGCAGGCCCGGACAGCGGAGAGTTCACGCCTCCAAAAACAAGGCAGTATACAGTCAACAGCACATTGTCACTCAACTATAAAGTGCAACCTTAGTGTAACGATAACAAAAAGTTCTCTCTGAAGATGACCCAGCAGGGTCGAAACATGTAGGAGTGTGTTACGATTGATGATAAAACTCTTTTTATGCATTTGTTGGTGATTAGTGTTCTTGTATAATATAGTCACGGAAATGGAACACATTAGACCACAATACAATGTTTACTTTTCGGTCTTTGGCTCTCCTGGCATCGCGTCTTTCCCTTGATACTTGTTATCAGTCGCAAACTCATGAATGGTTTTTCTTCGGTTACTCCGCGTATGCTGATAAATCTGCTTATGAACTTCAACACAGTCAATAGTCATCTAGAACCCGCACTGTCAACAACACCCTGTAATTCACCTTCCTTTGAATCTCTGCATCCATTCATAAATTTTGCACTGGTTCATACAATTATATTTCTAGTAAATGCACACTACTACCCGGATTTTATGGAACCTGAAGGTTCAAATACAGTCCAGAAGTCCCAGCCACTGGGGCCTACTTAAAGCAGTTAAACACATTACACACTCTCAAACCGTACTTCTTTAACTTCGATTTTAATATCTTTCCAACTACAGCCATGCCTCCCCAGTAATTTATTCCTTTCAAGTTTTCCGCCCAAAAGTTTGTAAGCATTTCTCCTCGTAGTTCTTGGTAATAATAATAATAATAATAATAATAATAATAATAATACACACCACTGGATTTACTACGCGCAAATGAAAATGAACTCACCACAGACGAAGAATACGAGTACAAAACAAAGTCAGAAGACAGTGGTCCCAAAAAGCCTTACACGGCCGACCCCCGCATGACCTTAGCCAAGAACATGTAGACAGAAGCGTCGAACAAATGGCTGACAAATGCAGACCTGTTTGCCGAAACAGCGGGCTTTTTAACAGCAATACAGGACCAAGTTATACTAACAAGAACTAACTAACTAACTAACTAACTAACTAACTCCATGGAGCAGAGGCCTTCTTGAGAAGCTAACAGTTTCTCAGCTAGTCAAGAAATTCCCCGCATTTTATGGAACCCGAAGGTTCATTACCGCATTCACAAGAGCCCGCCACCTGTCCCTATCCTGAGCCAGCTCAATCCAGTTCATGCCCCCACATCCCACTTCCCGAATATCCATCTTAATATTATCCTCCCATCTACGCCTGGGTCTCCCAAGTGGTCGCCTTCCCTCGGGTCTCCCTACCAAAATCCGGTATGCACCTCTCTCCTCCCCCATACCTGCCACATGCCCCGCCCATCTCAGTCTTCTCGATTTGATTACCCGAATAATATTTGGTGATGAGTACAGGTCGTTAAGTTCCTCGTTATGTAGTCTTCTCCAATCCCCCGTCGCCTCGTCCCTCTTAGGTCCAAATATCCTCCTCAGCACCCTATTCTCGAACACCCTCAGTCTTTGTTCCTCCCTCAATATGAGAGACCAAGTTTCACATCAATACAGAACAACAGGTAAAATTATAGTTCTGTATACCCTAATCTTTGTGTTTTTGGATAGTAACCTGGAAGACAAAAGATTCTGCACCGAATGATAGCAAGCATTCCCCCACTTCAATATGCTCTTAATTTCTTCACGAATGGAGTTTCGATTCGTTAGGGTTGCTCCCAAATATTTGAATTCTTCCACCCTTTCAAAGGATTTATTATCTGTAATTATGTTGTGATTGTGTCCTGCATTCTGATTTCGAGAACTAACAAGAAACTACAAGAAATATATTTTGAAGCAGCCAAACATCGACGAGATGTGTAGAAGATGTGGAAAAGAACCAGAGACGATCCAGCACATTACTGCAGCATGTGAACAGCTGGCACCTACCGAGTGCATAAAAAGGCATGATGGAGTGGCCGAAGTTATGCACCAGAAACTGGCAGAAGCAGCTGAACTAACTGAAGACAAATGCCCATACTATAGGTACAAACCAACAAACGTGCTGGAGAATGACAACTTCAAACTGTACTGGAATCGCAGCATTATTACGGACAAAACAATACCTTCCAACCGACCTGACATAACGCTCAAGAACAAGAAAACAAAAAAAAACTTTTCTAATAGACATAGCTATTCCAAATACACACAATCTCGCCAAAACAATAACAGATAAACAAAAGAAATACCAAGAACTGGCGAACGAAATACGTGATATATGGAAGCAGGACACAGTACAAGTGGTCCCAATAGTAATTTCAGCCACGGGAATAATTCCAAAGTCACTGTCACAAAGTCTAAACAGACTTAACCTGCACCCAGACATATATATACAAATGCAAAAAAGTGGTAATTCTTGGCACATGTTCAGTTGTAAGAAATTTCCTAAATTACACATAAGACCACCGAGCCTAATCCTGTTGATGAAATATCCCAGGATAGGTGAATATTTCCCAGCTAAAGCCGAGAAGTGAGAAATTCGGATAATAATAATAATAATAATAATAATAATAATAATAATAAGTTTACTCTTCTGTTGTTCAATAACGCCGTACACTAAATTCTGATACGCTCTTCAGCACTCCATACCAAAGAAGATTTGTCATCTTAAACTCTTACGTCAGTATTTCCCAACGTAGGTTCCGCGAGAAGTCGTGGAATAAATGGATACAAGGTACAGAAGTGTCACCTGATGTGTTTTAGATCTCAATAACAAAAAACTCCCTTGTGACCTCAGAAAAAGAAATGAACAGCACGCTCGAGTTTACAGCTTCTCACCTCTGTGAACAAGCCTTCTCATGCCAGACAATATTAGGGCAAAGAAAGAAATCGCCTGCTGTCTGTTTGGGAAGCACGGCGAGTGTGCTTATAGGAAATTCGGTCAAGAATTTAACGTTTGTGCAAAAAAGAAACAGGCCCAAGTGTCACACTGAAACTAAGCCTTATATTGACTTCGGACGTGAAATAAGATAACTTTATTCTAAGTTGATACTTTGATATTTGAAAAAAATATCAGAAGATATAAAAAAGACAGAAAAGTGTTTTATTCTTTATTTTTGCAAATCTAAGCTAACTTAAACACACACACACACACACAAATGAATGTTCTTCACAACAATTCAGCAGTAATTAAGTTACGTTCCCCACCATACTTTTTTTCGTAGGAGGGGGTCCTCAGGATATGAAAAATTATTTTAGGGTTCTTCTCTGGGAAGACAGGTCGCGAAACACTGCCTTACGCAGGCAAGCGACACTATGTTGTTGGTAGGGTCTCAGATTTAAAGGCCAGCACAGAAGTACACATATCCATGCTCTGAGCGATACTTGAACTGGCAACACCAGTGTCCAAGCGATCCACTATCGGGCATGATACAGGAGCGTTTTACTGGTCCAGCTTTTGCGGTCAGCAGCACACACATAATCATCTACGCAAAGTGTCTTAACCTAATCGCAAGCAATACGAGGGCAGAAAAGTTACAAAGAAAGACGAGTCACAACTTGTAGGCTTCACAAAATTACGGTGATCGAATGGCGCACGTAGCAAGTGTTGGGGGGGGGGGGGGAAACGAGAAATGCGCATAAAAAATGGTACCACTAGACTCACACAAACATTCATAAATACGTAAGCAGAACCAAGGTTCGCGAGATCAAATGACGATGTGAAAGTACGAGCAAATTAAGCAGGCTTGTCGTAAATAGACTCTGAAGAATGACCAAGCGTAGTTTAATCCTTTGCTGACTGACGTTCATCTATATTGTATATAAAACTGAATTCGTACAGTACAAAGAACAAACTCCGGGTCCATTATAGAAACAAACTTGTTTTTACTCACAGAAATTATCGGTGTTCACTGTGAGAATCGTTGGAACACAAATTCCCTGTGTGGCACGATGCAGAGTTCCTTACTGTTACAGAGAGGTGGTTCATATACTAATCAATGGACTTTGAACGGTTAACTGGTTTAAATTTCCATCAATGCGGACCCTGACTTCTGAAAAGGGGGCACTGCTCTTATTTACACACTAAACTCTTTGACAACTTTTATCCGTAGGGTAACCAATCAGCCAACCCGTTCCCCTGCTACCTGTCGTACAGACTAGGAACGCCCGCGTTTAACAATTTAAAGCCTAGTGGTTGCTACATGTACTGCCAGGTTTAACATTAAAAAATTACACATTCTGCTCACACAGTACGATGTCTATTTTGTATGGTTCCCAGAGCAAACAGTGGTATTTCCCTACACAGAATCATGTGACAGGTTTTCATTACCGAAACGAAGTATGTTTACTGCGCAGTCCGAACTGATCTTTGAATACAGTTCATGTTCATGTCAGTCTAACGGTTACAGGTTCACTCCTGAAGTCAGTGTAAGTCACAGTTAGGCCCCTGTATAAATAGGCCACCCGCAGCTCCTGTGACTGGAACTGAATAGTAATATAAAAATATGGGTGTTTCAACCCTAAATTAAAAACAGTCATAATTACACGTTAAATAAAGTTGGACCTTCATCTATTCAGTGTATGAGAGGTGGAGGCAAAGCCCCACCCATTCTCAGCCTCAGCATTAGACGGAGACGAGTGGTTGACTGCACGCTCCGGCCGCTTTACCCTCACAGAACAGCCTCGATACGGACTGAATATGAGATTAAGTGCAGTCTCATTAATATAAATGGTATCCAGTACACCGGCGACAGGACAAAAACACATCATTATTGTTTGTCCTAGGTTTACTTCTAAACCAATCTCCTTGTAAGCTTCTAATGCCGTTTATCCTTTCTTCTTTGCGGTAATTATTTCTTCCTCCGACATAAAAGTTTCGTGAACATAAAGCAGTAGCTTACGTGTTCCACTCATTTCCGCATTACCTAAATATCCAATAAGAGCACGACAACGCAGCTATATGCGAACACGCCCACAAGGTCTGCATGGTCTTTACGTGTATGTCGAAATTATATCACGCGCCTATTGATTACACCATATCTCACATCTTACACAGCTGGAAGTAGGTCATTCACCTTCCGTGTAAATTATTATGGTATAAAGTCGCCAACATGTACAAAAGGAGGGGAACGTAACCATGGAAACAAATGTACCAAGAGTTGACGATAAAAGAGGCGCAGGAACATGAAAGAACGACAGGAAGTAAAAAAGTAAAAAGGGAGAAAATGCTATTTTACATTATATATGATGAAGGCGGTAACTACAACGATGGTGAATATGAAATGAATTCGATATTTACAATGACAATTGTAACTGTTTATAACGACATCGGTTTATACGACACGCCGCCGATAGTATCAGATATTCCACGTGCCAGCTAATTCCTCACTCTTAACCATGACATCACGCCGCCGATAGTATCAGATATTCCACGTGCCAACTAATTCCTCACTCTTAACCATGACATCACGCCGCCGATAGTATCAGATATCCCACGTGCCAACTAATTCCTCACTCTTAACCATGACATCATACTCCTCGGTTATAACAACACTCGTTTATAAGGACCGCAAATATTCAGTCTCCTTCATGACGTTATAACCGAGTTAGACTGTATTTGACTGTCACTGTCCTTTCACTAGTGATAATACTGTGACACGCCTAACATGGCTGCTCCACTGCAGAGTACGAACAACGACATGTAATGAGATTTTTATAATCAACAGGTGTGCAAACCTAGTGACAAGGCGGCAGAATGAAGGTTTAGAATATTTTAAGAACCACCCAAAAAACATGTTATTCTGAAGGAATGAGAAAAATTGTACAGCGCTCACTAAAAAGAGCTAAAAGCAGGGTGACCGCACAAAAGCAGAAACGTTCTAACAGCTGTGTTATTGCCTTGTCAAGACGTATGATGAAATCGCATTTTGTTTGTTTATAATGACCATACGGTGACAACATAGGCTATCTCAGTTGTTAAACGGATGCAATAATTCTATCCACAAGAAACCGTACGTGTCACGGAACAGTCACGTGAATGCTTTCAGGGGCGAGTGCTGGTGAGTGTTTGGTTGTCACACTAATGAAGACGAAGTATCTGCACGAAGGCTTCACCCTCAAGATGTGGTACGGTTTCAATATCGGCTCTTTTTAGACGTATATATCCCGAGGACGGAGGCAGCACGCTCCTCCGAAACGTCGGTGACTACCAGTCGACAAGGCGTTCACGTCCCAGAAGGCACGGATCTTCAAGATAAGAGTAGAGTAAAGCCAAGAATGTTTTAAGACATAACACTCAGTTCAGAATCTACTATCTTTACACCTCCAATAAAACCCCAAAGGTGACCTTCCACACACCTGTAATTTTACTTGCTGTTCTTACGGAAACGAAATACGATCCGACGTGCAGAATGAAGGAAGCATGAAGTTTTCGAGACCAAGGTGCTCACCTGAATATATAGGCCGACGAAAGAGGAAGTAACAGCGACGTGGACATGACTGCATGCAAAAGGAGCATCATAATTTGTACCGCCCAACTAAATCCTAAAACGACAAAATAACGAGAATGATCTGCAAGAAATCAGAATGGGCGAAAAACTTCAAGTAAAGAAGGTAACAAGAGTTATCAACTTAAACAAATCCTGCCGTCAAACACAAGTTGTTAGTCATGTTATCATACACGACAAGTTTCGAACCGGTGGCTCACTATCAATGGTTTCGTATTTGCACAGCCACTGAGGACTTACAACGTGCTGTTGGTTTACGATAACCAGCCTTATCACTTAATGTAAAATTGCGACTTAAGTCCTAGTGAGTACTTATGATAAGAAAAGAGCTTTATGGGACGGCAGGACCTCATTACTTACTCGACAATAGAACGGTATGGCACTGAAGGCCACAGGGAATTCAACTGTCGTGTGTCATAAAAGGCGAGAAATTTCTTCAGCAACCGAATGATTATCACCTTCTCAAGAACGCTTTGCGCTTTGTGCAGATATTACGTTTATTCCCTGTCTTTCTTCTCTATGAAACGTAACACCAAGCTACAAGAATTAATGCGCGCCGTTACCTTTCCGTGTTCAAGTTACTACATTTGCA
Source organism: Coptotermes formosanus (assembly GCA_013340265.1). Taxonomy (NCBI): domain Eukaryota; kingdom Metazoa; phylum Arthropoda; class Insecta; order Blattodea; family Rhinotermitidae; genus Coptotermes; species Coptotermes formosanus. The sequence goes on along the minus strand of BLKM01012222.1, from coordinate 67,450 downwards.
AACCACATTCTGTAATCCTGTTTCATCTTGTTTCATTTCTGGACGCAGTCACTGGGTATGCTTACGTTTGTACCATTAATCAAAGTGTTAATTCCAGTTGGCACAAACAGAACGTCAAAGTCTTTGAGAGTAAATGGATATCGACACTCCTAAGACAAGACAGACAAAGAAGGCGAGATGATATGTATATAATCCGTACCTTCAACACGGGCCATTTAATGAGGGTCTGCTCGATTCCGACGCTGGTTTTATGAAGCATAAAAGCTACTGCGTAGATTACAAGTTCGTCATTCAGAAGGAGGAAGATTATGAGAGATCTGAAACAGTAAATCCGGTCCACAGCCATAATTCATACCGAGGTAAACAGAATTATCCCTTTGTACGCCGTGATGGTATATGGAGGAATAGACGAATAGCTCCATTCTTTCTTGACCCCGACACTACGTAAAGTTGACTGGCCAGTTTAAGAACCCGGCCGCTTTACCCCCAAGGAGGAACCCGTTTACACCCACTGAACAAGAGGCGGGGTGGATTCCAGAGCTGAAGTGGACAATGTGGAGAAGAGAAGAGTATCTTTCCCTACCCGGAATCGAAACACGACTCCTTGATTGTCCTGTCCGTGGCTCACTCACACCCTACGCCATCCTAGATGGGTATCGACTGCTTTAAAAATGTCAAAGTGCAGGTTTCGTCATTCATTCGGCTGCGAACCGTTGTTTCTTTCAACAAAAAAGAAACAACGGCGTTTTTAATCACATTAACCTTTTAAAGCCTAGCGGTAACTTTAGATACGACCAGGTTTAACATTAAAAAATTCTACGTCGTGCCCACATTGCGTTTATGTGTTTTGTACGGATCTCAGAACAAACAGCAACTTTTGCCTTATAACACATTAAGAGACTTGTTTTTATAACCGAAGTGGAGAGTGTTTACAGCGCGGTACGCACTGAGTCCTTATATGAACAGACGAGCTTCGTGTTTAAAGGGTTAACTGTCAACTCCGCGTATTTAGCTGGGTGATGCATCACGTTCCAGGCTTCGCTCTGGTCACTGAAACCTTCGCACTGGCTGCGTGAAGCTGCAGACACAGTGTCGCTACCGAATCCAGTGCCCCTTGCTGTTTGTTTAATCACAAACTTCATGGTGTCGAACTCAAAGCAGGTACTGTGTAAAACAGCAACGATACTTCAAGAACCACTTCTGATAATTCCGTATTCCGACTTGCAGAAGCAACAAATCTCCGCACTTATGCAGAATACATGCACTGGTCGGCGTAACTGTGGAAAAAGCAACAACACTTACAATGGCATCGATCACACTGACCATATGCAGGCCAATTTGTTCAACAAACTGCATGCACATGGTCTTCCTCGGACGGTTGATAAATTCCAAACCTTATTTGTGTGGCCCGACGGTTCACTACCGTGTTCACAACAGCCCGCCAATGGACACTATCCTGAGCGAGGTATATCCAGTCCCCAATCTCACAACCTGTTACTGTAACGGCTCATAACGCCGAGGCCAGTTACACTGATTTCTTCCTCTGATGAGATTAAATTGCAGCAACGTAGTTCCCATGCTTTCTTCATATCCCGAAGATCTCAATATCCTTGATTGGAATACCCTAGTAACAGGTGAAGTTCCTTATTACGCTAGAATTTTGTTTCTCCATCTCTCTTGAATCAAAATTACATGCATTCAGTTCTGTACTTCTAACCACCCTCAATCCAGGTCATTCCCTTAAATAGAAAGACAGGGACCACACAAAACGACGGGTAAATTTACAGTTATTTTACTGCTAAACCTTCGACAGGACGAAGGAATATAAAAGATTCTGAACTGAATGGCAGCCAATGTGACAACGTCTCGTGGGTTTGTCGCGTGACAGGGGCTTCTATTCTCAGCCATCAATCCAAATAAAACAGGCCTGGCTACGTCCTCAGGAGGAAAGCTGGGTGTGGCGTATGGGACAGTTCTGTGTCTCACATGAGAACACAATAGTCTGCCCTTGAAGAGCCATCGTCGCTCGACCTGCTGCTATGATCAACGGATTGCGAAACACTGCAACAACACGATTTGCAATTAAAGTGTCAAATTAGTACACCTGGGGAATATACAAGAGCAGGAAATGCCGAAAACGTACACGTACATGACAAGAAGGTATTACAAATCCAGGAAATGTTCCGTCCAGTGACAGGCTTTGAAACGTGCAGTTTATTTCTGGAGTTAATGAATACATGGCGCCGTCTTTATTCCCGCTTCTCGAATTTGTAAGTCTTCAGACAACTGAGGACACCTGTGCTCAAGTCAACTAATATTATTCCATTCTAAACAAAATTCAGATGGATTTTCGAAACTTGTAACCCTAACTTAAAGTGGCAAGAATTCCTCCAATTAAGTACGAATGTCTTCGAAAAGAAAAAAAGTTTTTTACGTAATGACGCTGACATTTATTGAGATCATATACAGTCGATGCCAAATAAATTAAATATGTGTACGGAGCCTTGCCGGAATGACGCTGACAGGCACAATCCACAGTAATTGGAGAAAAACATACCCCAGTGCCACTCTGTCCGTTAGAAGTTCCACGTCGACTGGACTGGGAAAGAAACCGGGCCTGCGCGATGATAGGATTGCGACTAACGGCCTGATCCGTGCTTTCGTTGTTATTTGAATTCTTCATTCGACTGTATGGTCATTCATTGGAGACACAGAGATTAATGTTTTGTAGATTACTAACACAGTGAAACGTACACTGCACGTGGTCAGATAATAAGATTGCGTACGTTTCTTTACATACCAATCATACGGAAATATATTTAGAATAAGCACTGCAAGTGAAAATATACGCAGAATAACAAGAACCCTTTTTTGGGAAAACCATAATAAACTTTTGACCTTCAAGTAAGGTAGGATTTTTTGGTGGAATAATAAGAACTAAAATAACTTCGCTCAACTTTTAGGGGAGATACAAGATACCACATTTCAACAAAATCAGTTGAATTCTTCCTAAGCGGAAACGTGTGGCTGGGTGTATAAGACCTCCAGTTTATGATCTCTACCTCTGCATGAAGAAGGAAACTGTGTGTGCAGTGTGAACTAGTAGCACACTCGTAGGCGAATGACAGACGGCGATGCTACAGTCACCGCACTGTACTACCTTTTACAGACTGGATGCCTCCATATAGCTTTTAAAGCACGAAGACCGGCAGAATCTTCGAATCTTAGTGTGAGAAACGCACACACTCTGACGAACTTGCAGTCTATGCCAAATAAGCTTCCAGTCGACAGTGACACCGAAGTTTAAATTGTACACAGTTACAACCCAAAATGCCTAACCATTTAAACGAAAATTTAGATGCACGACTGCGGATGAAGTGGCGGTAGATATTAAGTCGTCCCCCCCCCCCCCCGATTCGCTTAAGCATTAGGCCATAAACACGTATGGGAAGTGACGTATAGGTTCCCGCATTCCCAAACTCGGTTGCGCGCTCTGGCCATTTGCTGTCCTCCGTACCTCTTCCCCATTGATTTTATCGCACTAATAATATCCGGCGAGGCGTACATACACATTGCGAAGCTCCTCAAGATGTACTTTTCTCCATACTCCTATAACTTCCTATTTCTCAGCGTTAGCATTCTCATGTGTGTCCTGTTCTCAAACACCTGCAACGAACACACAGCAGACAGGCTGCAACTTGTTATTCAAAAGGAATTATTAAGCTTTTAATGTTTGAAATATCACGTGATATACTTCAGCCCATAACTTCCAAAGTACGTCACCTCTACGAACACTGTAGCCTATGCATTTTCATCCAAAAATAAAACACTGGCACAGTGAGTTGCAGCAGGTCAGGAAATAGCACAAAGCTCTCCCGTGAATGCACAGTATTTATTTTACCGAAATTGAGGCAAGGGACCAGTTTATTTCTGGCAGCTGTTCGTGTGTGTGAGTACAGTGCGCAGCGATGCAGTGAACAGAGCTCCAGAATATTAAAGGTGGTTCCATTTTAGAAATAAAACAGCCAGAGGACTGGAACGAGCAGACATTATCCAGCGAGGCAAACCGGCAAGCTGTTAACACCGTTAGGACCAGCAGTAGCCTGCACGCAAATGTGACCGTGCACATTTCGCTCGTGTTGAAAAATTTAACGTTTTTAATACACATGCATATTTTCATTCAAAACTAGAGTCACTGAACTACAAATCTTGGAGCAAACCATACACTTTGTTCATGTAGTTTGAAGTTCTCACTGCGATGGTTATGAAGATTACTGACTTCTGCGATGTGACGCCTTGTAGTTTGGTAAGAACTGCGAACTTTTCGGAGTGAACAGTAATCTTCAAAGGAATTCGTTCAGTTTCACTGTTCCACATTCCGTGCTGAGTAAATGTCATATTTACCGAAGTGTCTTGCGTTCCTATTCCTGATACTCCCGCCGCCTTTGCGACACAAGTAAGACTACGTGCCAGGTGTGACTGTGACCTGAGGGCCTACGGAAGGATTTGTATCATATGCGAGAACTCTGCACGCTATTCGTGCTATAACATGTAATGTGCTTATTCTGTCATTCAGTAAGTCACATTTCGTAGATACGTCAGCACGGCTAGTTGAGTACAGTATACAGTGTGGAATATTAGTGTATTCCACGAGTTTATCTTGTTTACTGAATCGAATAATTATACGGGACATTTTCTTAAATTATGCACAATATTTAAGCGAATGACAGATAATTAGGAATGTTTGACATATGTGCACTTATCGTAACCGAACCGCAGACTGTCGCCAAGTGTCGGCGCGGCTACGGAAGGTTTTGTATCATACACGAGAACTTCGCACGTTATTCAAGGCGTTCTTCCTACAGCGCATTGTCTCTGTTGGTTGATATAACATGTAATGTGCTTAGTTTTTGAGTAAGTCACATTTCGTAGATAAGTCAGCAAGATTAGTTATGTACAGTATATAGAGTGGTGCAAAACTCGCATGGCACTAGAGGCAACAGAGCAGCGTCACGTCACTTTTGGGCCACCCTCTACGTAATTATTGTATGTATCCACATACGTAACACACTCCTCATTATTTTTGTCTTAACGTCATTAGTGTTCATTTGTGGGAACGAGGAACCGAATTTGACACTTACACAGAACACAAGGAATAAAATCATAATTGTGTTGAATATTCACGCTTTTAGGTAGGTAACGGGGGGTGCGGGCATACAGTTATGAAATAAATATCGGCAAGATTTCCACAAGTTTAATCTGACTTTCACTTCTTCGTAAATGCAATATTGAAAAGCTACTTTTCTTGTCATACAAAAATCACAAAATTAACACACTGCATCAAGTTACACGCTTAACTACCAGTGTCATTTTCATTAAGTGAATAAAATAAACAATTACTACGAAGCCGTGTCTGTCAGTTTATGCGTCCAAAACAATTCTCAGGAGTTCGCAAACTTCGTGCTGGTCGTCTGCACCAGAACTTGCCATGCGAAATTAACTCGCGTCGTCACCAGCATAAACCACACATTTCATATAACTTAATCAAAATTTGTGTTGTTTCTCACAACAAGCTCTTTGTCTCTGATGGAAAATGTTGACGTGTAACCTTAAAAATGGTCTCGACCGTTTTGTATCACATAAGCGTACTTCCAATTAATATTTTAAACACAATATCTATTGACATTCCTTGCTAGACAGCTTGTCGACAAAAAAGATTAAATAAGACAGCCTGTCTGGAAGGATAAGCTTTCAAAATCGGATACAATTTCCTCTGGGAAACCACACTTCCGTTTTCTCTAGCTGCGTCACATTACAAGACGCCTGCACAGAGGTGTGGAACACCCCTACGACATATGTACAGACCAGAGATGTTTATTCAAGCCACAGTCGTTTCGGATACGATCTCACACCCCCACAGTCAGCAGGAGCCTATTTGCGCCGAAGAGTTCTTTTCTCCCTATAAGATGCATTCCTTATGGGTTGTCAAAGTGTATCATAGTAACACTGAACACATGCAAAGTCCCACAGCCCGTCTCCAAGCATTTCCCAGTATGTTGTATTACACACAAGGAAATGGTGCACTGCTGACTCGCCTTACAGATATTCTATTGTACGCTGCTCTAATTGGTCGTTACACATCGCAAATCAAAGCGAAAACTAACACAGATTTCGCGCCGCAGCCATTTTGTTGTTTGGATTAACTGTGATGAACAGAATAATTTTTGAGAGGCACATAGACGCTCAACTGCTCAAAAAATTAGCCGCCTCTTAAGGAATCGGAAGGTTCAATGCCGCATTAACGAAAACCCGCCACTTGACTAATTCTGAACCAACTGAATCAAACGCGCCCCGCCTAAACCTGTTTTCGTACGATTCATTTTAGTTAACTCTTTCCATCTACGATCACGTCTCGCCTTAAGGTTCAAGGCTAACAATCTGTATGCATATTTACTCTATTCCATGCGTGCTACACGACCTGCACCGAAATGCATATATTTCGAAGTTACTGCTGTGTGTATTTTTCAAGTTTCACGATGGCGGTGAAAGTATTTTCTAGTCAGACGGCAGAGAGCAGCTCATGCATTTTGTACCACAATCACGGATCAGACCATCTAGGGGCCACTTCTTCAATAATGAACGCGTTGCTCACAGCACGCACAGAAAAGCATATTGGCTGCAACCAAGCACGACGCAGGACAAGCTCTGAATCATTTATACATAACAACATGTATTAGCGTATGGCATGTAGCATAACCCACACGGCTTAATTAGGGAGTGCCAACACAAGCAAAAGAAGGTCAGATTTCGAACTCCCACTGACACAGTTTCGCTGTCTTAACACCGTCCCAATAATACGACAACGTAAAAATCGCCTGTGGCCACTAGCAACTACTGCCGACGTGATAAAACTTCAGACACACAGGAGGAGTCCATGGAACACAGAACGTACAAAAAGATAAATCACTTCAACGGGATTCGGATCAGCTATTGTTTTGGCTCCGTAAAGCAATACGAACTTTAAACAGCGTGACCACTGACGTCGGTGTAACAATTATGTAGTATGGTATGTGGGGGGATATAATTAAAAATATTAATTAAACTGAGGTCCTGTTTTGAACTTCTGGGCAATCAAAATCAAACTAAATGGTAATTACATTTTAAAACTTATGCGGAGTAAAGTGCGTAAGATATTTAGCATGCGGTATTAATTAATATTTTCATACGTGCTCGCCATTGTTTACACACATGTGCACGCGTTTAAATGCCTCCTGTAAGTGCTAGTACACTATCACGTATCATCAAAAGGCTTGGAAATTTAAATGTGTCATAAGTGCTAGTACACTATCACGTATCATCAAAAGGCTTGGAAATTTAAATGTGTCATAAGTGCTAGTACACTATCACGTATCATCAAAAGGCTTGGAAATTTAAATGCGTCATAAGTGCTAGTACACTATCACGTATCATCAAAAGGCTTGGAAATTTAAATGCGTCGTAAGTGCTAGTACACTACCACGTATCATCAAAAGGCCTGGACATCTAAATGCTAATAAATGCTAGTACATTACCACCTGTCATCAAACGGCTTGGACATTTAAATGATTCATAAGTGCTAGTACACCACCATCTATCATCAAACGGCTTGGACATTTCCAACAAAAGAAAGGTCAGCCACAGTGTGCCCTCGCTGTGTTACAACTTCTCGACATTTCGCTTACAGACAGATCGGAAGTGAGGGTCGACTGGGCCACGTGACCGAGCACTAGGTTCTGGAACTAAAACTTGCATCAGATATCTACATCCGACACAAATGAGGGACCTAATAATCTTATTTAACAACTCTGGAGGTGAGGTGCTGAGGAACGTGGCAGGACCTATGAAGGAGGAAGTATAAGGAGGATGGAGAAAATTGGAAAAAGAGGGGATTTGTGGTTTTCAGTTCTCATCACAAATTATTAGGGTGACAAAATCTAACAAGATGAGATATAAGGGGCATGTGGCACGCATGGGAGACAGGAAAGGTTCACACAGGATTTTGGTGGAGAAATCTGAAGGAAGCAGACCACTTAGAGGACCTAGGCTTAGATGGGAGGATAATGGCACGGTCTGGATTAGTCTGGCTCAGAATAAGGACATGTGGCTTGCTATTGTTAACAGGGCAAAGAAACTTCGCGCTTCACATAATGGGGAGAATTTCTTCACTAGCTGAGAACCTTGTAGCTTTACAATGAGGATTCTGCAGCATGTAGTTAGTTAGGCGTTGGACTACAGGCCTCGTACGTCTTGTGCAATTATACAGTGTTAAAGCATTTACTTGAAAATTTACTTAGCGTCTGAATGTAAAATGATCTAGTCTGAAGGAAATTAGCGCTATTATATTTTCCGTTCATCTTAGGCTTACAGCCATCTGTATTTTAAGAAATGGAACTACTCCGTGCATGTCAGAATGTGAGTGTGTCTTATTGCCACCCAACAGCAGCCGACCGGTATATGTCAACATGTTCCGACCGGCAGACACTATGATTGATATGCAGTTCTGAGGGTGACAGCCACGCCACACGTCACAAAACTAACTGCTTCCACATGTTCAACCAATTTCGCATGGAGCGGAATTCTGCTACAGCCAAATCCAGGAACTGTCACCATTAACAAAACGGCTGTCACAACCATTATTACACAACACCATAATAATAATAATAATAATAATAATAATAATATCCTTCAGAAAATACTTGAGCAGCATACCAGGAAAGCACGATATCAAGGAACTACAGAAAACAGCTATATTGGGCACAGCACACATACTGCGGAAAGTGCTAATGTAGAAGCACAAAGGAGTTTAATATTGAAGACAGCGTTATATGCACATTAATAATGCGCGCGGAATAGCTGCGATACTATATACCCTACAAACATGGTTTGTTTCAGGTATATAAGTGTGAATACCCTGCATAAAGGAGATGATGATGATGATGATGATGATGATGATGATGATGATGATGATGATNTAAAGGAGATGATGATGATGATGATGATGATGATGATGATGATGATGATGATGATGATCTCCTGTTTCAAGCCAACATGTCACACTTAGGTCCTCCACCCCCCTTATGTTTCCAGTAGGCTTATTTAACTCCTGAAGAACATTACTGTGTATTCCACGATTTTACTTGGTTTCCTGAATCGAATAATTATATGGGGCATCTCCTTAATGTAAGCAGAATATTTAACATAATCGAGGACACTTAAGAATGCGTGACATACATGTACATATCGCAACCAACCGCAAACTGTTGACAGACATCGGCGCGGCTACAGTTCCTAACTAAAAGCTTAGTGCTGTTTTGGAGCTTGGCGCAATTAGTATTTCGGTACAGACAAGAGGATAGGGTACAGGCAGCTTGGTTAGGTACTGGCTAAAGTCAAGGGGTTCATAAGGTCTTCACGGGGATAAGACGATGGATTCCACAGTAACAAGACACATGAAGCAAGCGTGTGGCCTACGTGGAATATACAACGGTTTACTGTAGCTACACCGGTTACGTGTTCATCACTTCACTTGGCTACACACAAATTTGCATCGGAACAGAGGATGTCGACAGATATGTATGCATAGTTACATCTCACTGTGACGTGCTCGATTTCTTAATGGCTTTGTATAATCATTTGACTGAACTGAGTTGATAAAAGTCTTCAGTACGAAATCAGTTGCGGAATGAGGGACGCTTACTTCCGTAAGTTGAATACTGAAGTTGCAACTGTTTTAGCAACAATTCCCCACTCAACGTGACAAGGGACACGTATTTATTTAACAATAATGATTTGTGTCTGTATAGTTACGAGTTTTACATATTCCACTTTTACCAACCAGTTTCATTTCCCACTGGCTAAGATGGAAGTGGGTGGTAATGAAGCCAAGCCATTTACATGAACGAGATAAACAAAGCCCTAACGCTAGAACAAGTATCATTTCGAACAAAGAGACTTAAATCTTAAATTGTTCCAACTCTTGAGTGACAAAAGGAGTTCTTGGCTCCTAAAAGAACAGGAAGCAGAACCAAGAACGGTTTCCTTTCTTTTCAGCTACCACTGAATGGTCACCACGTGCGCAAAGCTACCTTTAGAACCTAGCAACGTGTCCACATACGATGCGAGGTCTTAACTCCACCTGACAGAAATGAACCGGGGTACTACCCACGAACTTTCCCGGCCACAATACGTACAATACTATCACATACTCCTCTCGTACATTGTTCTTTGTTTCTGCCTGTGTCTCTCCTCAGCGTCACATCTTGTACCGCAAAAGTTTATCTTTGCGTATCTGACGATGTGATTAACACAGTCGGACAGTATGAGTGGCATCACGTGCATGGGTGAAGATGCTAGAAAATGTTTACCGACTGTTTTGAGTTAGATTCCTCAAGCTTACAAATAATTCTGACGTTAACGCAATTTATTCAAGACGTTATTCCACTGTCGACTTTCTATCAACTTTCTTTACATAAATGAAACGCGAAACTTTCTGAGGCTGAAATTCAGTAGTAGGAATCGCATAGCAACAGAACTTTGTGACCTTTTCGAGGGAACCCTTGTATGTTTGCATGCTGTACAACTACATGAAAGAAAAATGGGATTAAGCCTGCCACTTTGCCGTTCTGCGGGAAAGGCGTGCGGAAAATGACAGCAATTTTCTCTCCCCAGCTCCCGCGAGGCAACTGCTGTGACTTGCTTCATCAACACAAGCAGTAACTAAATACCACACGCCACGCACGTTAGACAGTTTCGACATAAACGCGCTGGTATTTCAATTTTAAATATTTATTGAATTCGGCGAGGTATAATAAGAAAAAGAAACTGCCTTATGAACTGTAGCCTAGTCACCCTTTCCTCTTTTGTTGGTACATAGCAAGCTGCAGATGGGGTAAAACATTGCTGAAACTGACAACCTCACTTTGAATATTCTATATTCTGTGAAAGAAGACAGAAGAAGCTGACTAGCAGAGCAAAGTCGTATTTTATGGGGCAACATGCCAATAACAGGGATCATAAATACACATAACTGTCGAATTTAGGGTCCTGGTCCACCGAACATGTAGAAGACGCAAGTAAATGTGTGTTTGTGGGGCTTAACACATTTACGTCCACGGCTACTTTGTCGCTAGACAACTAACTGTTTGATGCATTAAGCGATCTATTCAGTAATTAAATACCTGTCACAATTCGGCGCAACTGTGCTAAATCACAGAAAAGACGCGTCGTATCATGTTCCTTCGTTTCTAGACTCCGAGTGTGAACCACGATACATGTGTCAATTTAGAAGTTTCACAGCACCCTAATACTATAAGATTTTAGACTATCACAGCGGTCTCATACCAGACTCCTCTCTTCTGCGATGTCAGACCGTGTTTACCGGAAAGTAGTTACCGACGTTTTTGAGGCACTAAGATCCTTTGAAAGGTCGATAACTATCAGTCAGTCCACACGGTACATCACTCCAGAAGACTTTCAACCTTTATGCTAAATATCGCTTATGGTGAAAAAATCGGGAGGTGGGAAAGCAGTGTTAGGAAATTTGACCGAATCCGACTACTGTTAACCTAGGAGTTGCTGCTGTTACGACGTGTAATTAACACTGATACCGTGAAAGCATTACATCGAAGGCATCTGAAACGGGATAATACAAATAATGCAATCTCCACGGCACTAAGTTCAGCTGCACGAGGCACAGACAGTATCACGTGACCATGTCCAGTCATTGACCGTGCCATACATAGGTGTTACAGATCTGGATGGCTAATTATACCACACGATATTCGAGTACATACAAAATTTGTTGCAAGTGTCACACCAGTTTCAATAACTGTATTATATGTAACAATTACAGTTACAACTGCCTATATAACAGCAATTATACACCGGCTTAATAAGACGAAGGCACTGGTCGTGTGGCATGTGCGTTTAAGAGAAACAAAGTGTTAGTTTTGATATGAGAATTACAGGTTACTTATAAAGCACAAACTCCACGGGTAACCTTTACAATTGTTATGCAGCTAAAATGTCAGTTCTTCGTCAGAAGTGTTCTCCAAATCAAATGTGCAGGAACAATTTAGTTTATCGCATACATTTACTAAACGCAGGACTTTTTTAAGAGCTTCGAGAACAATAGCAACGTAGATGCAAGTCTGCTGGTATGTCAGGATGTGTCAAATGGTAAATGTTACCGACGTTTCGAAAGCACGACCCTTCATGCCGTCTGTAACTATTTACCAGAAGACACAGTGTAACATCCCAAGAGCTTGAGTTGTCAGCAACACCGCTGTACGAACCCGAAGCATCGAGTGCCATTAAGTACATGCTGCTGCACGATCGAGCAGGGTGAGAAAGTTTTGATGAATATTCTAAATCCTTAGCAACTGGTGTGTCGTTCGAAGAGTATGACACAACTGGTCAGACTTATATTTGTCCTTTGTAATTTCTTGATTATACTCGTGGTTTTAACACATCAAAGTCAAGTACGTGAAATTTTTCTTGAGTATTACTGTCTGAAACGGGCAACGTACTGAAATATTAAACCAATCACAGCTGGTGTTATGCAAGGGTCCGAAATCGCACTGCACTACCGCCAACATGAGATGGTCTTCCGATATTACAACACACCGAATCGTACAGCTGCTGACAAACAGTTCTTAAGTGGTTCTACGTTGTTGTGTAGAGCAATGTTAGGTTTAATTTTTATATCGTTCTTACACATCCATTATGCTGATGGACACTTTTTATACTGTTCATGAACTACGCAAATTTGCAGCTTAATTTAAAATTTGCAAGGTAAAATAGAACAGGCCATTCGTGCTTAACGTTAGATCTCTGAAAATTAGATTTCAAAAAATTTTACACCGTGTTGTAATAGCGATCTCAAACGTTTTACTATTAATATCTCAGACCTTTGAACTTTCACAGAGTAGAGACTCGTCTGTCGTACTTGGTCAATGACGTCCTTTGATGTGCCTCTTACGCTACAGAAAAAAGAACAATTAAACTGAAGCGTCCGAAAGTTGTGAAGTTCAACATGGCGTGTAGAGCGGGAGCAGGAGCATGTCGAGATAAAGGGCACTGTCGGTGTCAGTTCTAGTAGCCCTTACACAAGGTGTGCACACCAATATGCATTTTTCACCTCCATGTCATTCTTAACCGCATGCTTTATATTCCTTACGTTTCGAATAATTGTCACTATTCTCTAGGATAGTCATAAGCATTAGGATTCAGGATCATGAAATGTCAAATTGATGTTAAAGCGGTGAGTGTGAGGTGTCATGGTCGCAAGATATAGAATCAAAATGCGCTCATGTAATGTAAACCAATTCATTAAGTCGTAGAAAATAGCCGTTCTGTACAAGGCTAAGGGTCGTACATCCAATCAAGGCATTCCCGCCCTTTCTTGGAACCCGAAGTTTCATTACCGCGTTCATAACAGCCCACCGACGGACCGCACTCTGGGCCACTGAAGGCATTCAGTACATTCAGTATATACATATACATTTAACATCATTCTAACAGTACCCTGCAGTAGAAACCTGAGTCACTCAACTGGCATTTTCCCTTCAGAGCTTTCGGCTAATACGCTGTGCACTTTACGCGACTCTACATGCATGCTGCACACTGAATATGACGGCGATGTGTGTAAAGTAGTATTTAAAGTGCCTAGCAAAAAGAATTTAGTTCAGCACACCATTTTCCTATTCAAGAAGACAGCGAAATGTTTCGGTTTTTGTATCAGCCATCATAACGCTGATATTAAAATTGTACAAGATATAATTGTAAGTAATTACAACGCAATTCTCTTTAGAAAATGTGGGGTCGCTGACGCTTTAAGTTGCACATTCCACAAAGTAAAATAGTTAAGATACTGTAAATTTTTTAAAGCGTATTAGTTTTATATTTCAGTAGCGCAGTCTCTACCAAATCACACAATTGTACCACGTACGCAGAATACGTACGTTCTACAAAACAGGAGGTCGATAACAGAATATAGCTAAGTAGTCTGACAGAGTTTACTCACATGAAAAATATAATCTAATTCTAACCTTATCACAAAATACAAACATAAAAAACTCAATAATATTTTTAATAAGCATTTTAACAATTTTATTTTACAAACGTTTAATACAAAAAGCCTGAAATTCGACGTTTTCTAAAAGTAACGAAATTGCAGTACAGCTATTCTCTACATAATTCCCAGATAATCCTGAAGGTGGCTGCCTACAAAAGCCGAAGAATGTGGCTGTCTTGCCGACTACTAACATAGCACTCTGCTGACTAAATCGTCCGAATATCTGCTCCATGGAATAAGTCAATTACAAAAAAATTATTTCCTTACAGGTCATGTTTCCACTCTTGTTGACTTACGTACCTTAACTCTAGAAGCACACACTGTTGCTGTTTGTTAAGACCTTAAGAAAACACACACAGTTACATTTAAATCTTCTTCGTATACGTAACTCAGCCATGATACGTTGTACATGAATTGTTTCACACAGGAGTGTACTATCCAATATCCGCCTGCAGCTACATCACACTGTAATTACAGACTTCCCTGTGCGCTGCAATAACACACTCGCAATGATACCACTTCATTAGAGCAATTTATTCCGTGTTTAGAACAAAGGTGAGTAGTAGTGTCATGGAAAACAGGCCTCCAAAGGCTCTGTGCAAATGACCGACCCCGATGAAGGGTACAAAGCGAAATACAACAATCAAAACCTCTCGAAAAAGTGTATAATTAAACTAATTACCAATCAGAAACGCACAGTGTGACAAGACTCGCAGCTGCGATGGGGGAGCTTAGTGATGAGTGCCCAGCAACACGATCCAGCCCGAATTTCAGCGACCGATCGCTCTGCGGAATCACAGCGTGCATGATTTAAAGTAGGTGGTTCAGCACCTTCAAAACTGTTGGCCACAACGACACAAGACAGGAGCTTCGCGGATCTCACACGATAATTTATTCTTCCAAGACCAAGTAAGACCACACTATGACCACATTATGTGAAGATTTTTCATTGCTGGGTGGGATGCGACTTAGTCGCTTAGTGCTACTACGAAATCCCGAGACATGAAGCAAAGGTGAAAACGAACTGGGGAACCAAAGTACTCGGACAGAAACTTGTCCTGGTTCCACATCATGTAACTAAATGAAGTGTCTCGGACCATCCAGGTACACAGCAAGACGGACTCCTAAAATATGCCACGGTCGCTTCGTTTCAACTCATCCCAACTCAGTTACAGCTCATCCCAACATTCGAAGTTACTTAATCTTGACAGTATCAGAACTTTGTTAAATAAGTCAAGAATCCAACAGCACTCTGCTACGCACCTTTCCAGATTTGTCCCTTGCGTCACTTTTGTGCATCACCATGACCTGATCGTGCACAGTTCAGTGTAATTTTGCTAATGATCACGTGTACTAGCGATCACGGAAGCCGAAGTTTCTGTTGAAGCAAATCACATACCAAATGACCGAACTTCTGCCAAGCAACGTACGCCTACCGCCCTGATGCGAGAAGATACACGGCAGGAAGACCGAATTACATGGCCGAAACTTTCTCAGAGTTTTCTCAGTCCCCGCAAAGAAATTGATGGGATGATTCTCTAAATCTGCTTGTAGGAATAACATCTAATTATATAAACACAACACGAAAGCATAAGCAGCGGCAAAGTCATGACATACTCGCACCTGTACACAACAGATAATTCAAGAATGTTGTAAAATTTAATACTATTTGGAAACAAAACAAGCAGACCTAGATATGAGGTTATCGATAACTTTAGAAGAAGACTGCGTGTTTCTAGGGTTTGACGCCGCGTCATTGGCTAATAGGTTTCCGACGTTTCGAAGAAACATAGCACAAAGTCCAAAGCTTCAAAATCTTGTAATTTGTTCTTTCGCGTAAGTGAAATATCACTTGAATCAGACAGTAAAATATAACCAAGTTCTGAACGTTTTGGAAAACAGACAGGGCATCAACAGTTGCCACATATGCATAACCAACTACGAGTAGCTACGTAACTAAATAACTTCACACTGTCTAAACTGACGTAATAACAGACATGCGAGATTTGAGGTTATAACAGCGGTGTTTCTGACCATTCAAGTCTTCTGGGATGTTCGTTTCGGCAACTTTTAAATAGACAGCTGTCTACGTTTCTTCAGGGTCAAGTAGTCCAACGACAGACCCTTCAAGAATGCATGTTTCATCTCATTTCACCATCCCCCTACTTCCCTCTGCTATTATTATTATTATCATCATCATCATCATCATCATCATCATCATCATCATCATCATCCGAATTTCTCCCTTCTCAGCTTTAGCTGGGAAATATTCAACTATCCTGGGATATTTCATCAATAGGATTAGGCTCGGTGATCTTATGCGTAATTTAGGGAATTTCTTACAATTGAACATGTGCCAAGAATTACCACTTTTTGCATTTGTATATATGTGTTTGGGTGCAGGTTATTATTATTATTATCATCATCATCATTATCATTATTATTATCCGAATTTCTCACTTCTCAGCTTTAGCTGGGAAATACTGGGAAATATTCACCTCTCCTGGGATGTATCATCAACAGGATTAGGCTCGGTGGTCTTATGTGTAATTTAGGAAATTTCTTACAATTGAACATTACTACTACTACTACTACTACTACTACTACTACTACTACTACTACTACTACTACTACTACTGCTACTACTATTCTGGAACACCCACACACATTATACACACATCGTAAAATATCTTCAAATAAGACTTTTCAACAAAGGTCTCGTCACATGATGCTGCCAGGTAACCCAAGTGTATTTTTACGTTCATTGCAAAAATGAAATAGAAACTTTATCTCACCCGTAGTTTTTGAGTGGCACAAGAATTTGAATGAAATAAGAGGGCTCTGACGCTTGTCCCTCTTCTGCTTTGTAAGGTTCTGCAGGACAGCTACACAAATTACGCGACGACTTTCATTTGTCAGTTATTTTACTTCGTTCACAAAACTTCGTGTATTTTAAAGGGCAATTTTTTCTGACCTGCTGGTCATTTGTATGTGTTTCGTCTTCTTTTTTGTGCCAGTGTGTGCACTTCGCTTCATCTAAAAGTGCCACATAAATGTGTCGACCATCCAGTTTCTGTTACGTGCACTCAAGAGTTACCTGCCAAAGCTCAAACGCGAAATGTTACCCCTTTCGTCAAAGAACATGGACTTGATTTTAATTGTAAGGACGGGAATCAGGACATGACGTAGACAGCATATATATATATATATATATATATATATATATATATATATGCTGTGCTGTGTGTTTGCAGTTTCTGACAGACAGACTGACTGAGTTGGTATCGTCAGATGCCGTTTGCTTTCCCGACGATACTGTGACGGGCTGAAGAACACATAATGCACTTATCTTTCTGCTAAACATATACAGTGAAAGCATTATGGTCAAGTACAAACATGCGGTACGAGACTCACATTAGCTATCAGCCATAAGATCTGCTTTACACAATGTTATGCCAGTAACAAGGCCATCGAAAACGTGGAATAGAGATGAAACTGAAAGTGGCATTGGTGTACTGTCGGCAAGACGGTATGATATTGACCCATTGTTTGAAACATCTTATTCATCGACACAGCATCAATTAATATCAAAAGCAGACGTAAATTCGTCAAAAAAATCAATTTGAACTTCTAGCTCGTACGTTGAAAGCTTGGACTTACATACATAGACAGTGAGGCAGCTTTGTTCTGCACGCGTTTAAAAGACATTCTACCATATTTCACACAGGAAGACAATTTATAGTAATGCAAAAATACTTACTATTGCATGGAAACCCGTGGCTGACATAACGATTCGAATTAATGGCGCGTGTCTATCGATTCTTCGAAGTTATGTTTGAAAGCTGCGTTACTAATAATGGAAATAAACACATCTGAGTTCCGACATCACACGTCGTTCACATGAAGAAATCAGAGATAATGTGCATCTTCCTGTGAAACATTTTGCAGTATGATAAATAAGTCTACTCTTGGCATGTCTGTCGACACAGGAAAGCGATCGCACTCCTCGTTTTTCAAATGGGCTATACGAAATTCTATTACCACTGTGAATGGGACAGCCCAGCACGGGCAAGTCATTACTTAAAAAAACTATGGTCACTTCGACAATTATTGATTCCAGGACAGAATACAGGCACCACTCAACCGCTGGACAAACCACAAAGTTTGCGTACTGACAGTACGTATTAAACCGGGTTTCATGACACCTTGCTAGTGGAATCCTTTACTTAAAATGTATGTCCCAGTATGAGCAAGGCCAAAATCAAGGGCGGGATATTTGTGGGTCTGCAAATCTGACGAATCATGAAAACAAAGCGTCTGATGAAACTTCAGGTGAAGGTGTACGAGGAGCTCGGACAGCCACAAATATTGTCAGACGATACAAGACAGAAAATGAAAGAGTCATTTGTTCCGACTTTCCAGGCTCAAAATGTACTGGTACCACAAAATGGCATTAGAATAAATTTTCTGCACTATTTCGACTTCCTCCCAACGAATGTTAATGGTGAGTCTGGGAAACGCTTGCATAAAAAAAAGTGTCCAGTATGGTGATGCAGTACCAGCGCACACACAGCCCCACCGTGTTTTAAGCGTATTATGTAAAGATGCTGTCAACCGCTAAGATAACAGATAACAGATGCAACTGCCTGACTGCAAGTAATGTACTGGCACAAACAAAGCATCTATCTCTGGTAACAGCGCTTTGTCCGTTCAAATGGTCGCAATTCGGCTTTGGAATAATTTCTGTCTATTTTTCAGATGTCCTGTGGCAAATGCTCTTTCTGTGCTTGCAAACACGTTCACAAAAGAACTCCATTTTTGTTTTGTTCAGTGATAGGGTTCTTTTATTGTTTTGCCAGTTAATTATAATTGTATTCCTTTGAATGTTTGTCATCGTGTTTTCATAAACGTCGGCCACCTAATGAAAACAAAAACAACACAGCCAGTACACACAACAAGCACAATTGCTCTGTTGCAGTTGTGGTTTCGTAAATTGTTATACCATTCACTTTCACTCTTGTATTTATCCCTAAAAACGCAAGGGATTTTTCTCTTTGAAGTGTCCATTGCAACGCCTAGGGCCAGTGAGTGTCCTACGCAGTCTTCAATGGGTGTAACGTGGCTGGAGAGTGAAGCTTATCACTCACTTCTATCTACAGCTGAGGTTAAGCACGCGTGGAACTATACCTCCACTCCCACCATACGCCTTCAGGGCGTGGTGTTTATTAAGCACAGGGATTTTAGTTTAGTTGTAGTGTTCCGTACAATGTTTCGGGAAGTCCAGGTGACTGCTCCAGACAAGTATCCACTGGTGGACCGCGGAAGAGTAATGATCAGCACATTAGGTCGCAGTTACATTAACCTTTATCCTGATAATGTGGAATATATGGTGAGCTGCTAATAATGCCAGCACCACTAATGTGTAATATTTGGTGACCTACATTTGGCAACGCTGAAAGAAGCCTCTTTGTCTGTCTGTCTCTCTCTCTCTGCACAATGTCTCAACACTGAATCAATCGTGAAAGACGTCCTATGTCATATCTGTGTGCACACACTTACTCGGCTACCAACTAGGCCCTTAAGGGCCTAGTTGGTAGCCGAGTAAGTGTGTGACAGCAGTAGGCCGACATTAACGCTTGCGTGACTTTCGGACCACAGTGCAGAAACACACTGGCCTAACCCCTTGTTCAAAATTCGTACGTTACGAACAGTAAGAGGCATCTAGAAAGATGATAAGTAAAGCAAACGCGGCAATTTATCTTCCTTAAAGGGGAAATATTTTGAATATAGACGGGACTCTCTATTACTCTTATAAAATTATCGTATATACAAACACTGTACATTGTACGTGCTGACGCACAAATTTTGTGTATTAAATAATTTATTGTAAAGACGCAGTTACTTCCCCACCCAAGCAACCTGTACGACCTGTGCAGCAGAACAAAGGATCTGAAGCAGTTTCCGTTTATTCTTTTCAAAGGTATGTTTGTTTCTAGGTGTTAAATTTTTGGTTCGCAATTTATAAATTCAGTGTCGAATTGCAGAATTTAATTTCAACAGCCAATACGTTATATGCCAATATAATGCAACAGAGGTTCACGAATTTTCCAAAATATCTAGGAACCACATGGGTGACAAGGAGCAAGTTCCATATTAGGACCCACAAATATTAGGCGCCACGGTACAAAATTCAGTCGCCCGGGTCTCGTGCGCTCCTGTATGCGGAATACGAAGATATAAAGCAGAAAATACACAAAACCAAAGCAACAGCTACGAATGCTGAGCACAACTATTTTCTAAAGCATTATTTACATCATAGACAAATGTTGAAGAACAATTCGAAATCCGCATTTTGTTCTAGTAATTTCTGTCCGTACGCCTTTCACAAAGTAACAGCGATCAACCTACTGGACTCATTTCGATTGAATTCGTCATGGCGGACCTACACCCAATTTTATGAACGGTATTAATTTTGGTTTGCTCCTGTTTATTCGATTCCTGGCATGGCAAGACATTTTTCTCTTCTCCACTGTATCCAGAGAGGTCCTGGGGCTCACCCAGCTTGCTACTCAATAGGTAACGGGGGCCCTTTTCCAGGGAGTAAAGCGGCCAAGGCGTAAAATATACACTCATCTACATCTAGTAGAGAGGTTAAGAATAAGTGGAGGTATATCTCGAGTCCCCTATATGCCTTTGTGGGGTGAACAGGAACAGCTTTACCTCACCTTTGATTCATTTAATCTTTTGAACTCTGACAGACTTTGGTGAAACATGATAAAAGGCACTTACATCATACGAGTGTCGTTACGTAGGCCTATAGGCTACGTTCCACTCAGCCTGGGCCGCTCTATTTTAATCCTCTCACTAAGTGATGAATTTCGGTATCTCCCGTCCAGGACAATGAAAGCGACAACCCATCACTGTACCCTAGTATGAATTACTTGTATCATGTCAACAGCATCACATCCTACCTCTTTAAGATCGATTTTAATATTATCCCTGAATCTCGACCTAGGCATCTCAAGTGGTATCTTCATCCGTTTTCCACGTCATCCCGTGACACAGACTGGGCAACAGACGGAGCAGGTTGGGGCGTCATCATGTAATACAGAAATGTCGACTATCGTGATTCAATTTAGTTCGTGGTTTTCTTTAACTGCTTCAGGCATACACTCGATACCTTCCAGTTTTTACACGTAATCGCCCCCCTTTTCTTATCCTACCAAATAACCTTCAGTTCTTAAGGTTATATGCTGCGTCATTAAATAACACAGCGATAGGTATATACATGGATGGATCTGACAAACAGAAAGACATACACAAATAATTCCCTCCCCCCAGAAAAGATACACTTTTGTTACATTTAGTTGCTAATATTTACGCCTCAGGGCCGGGCTCTGGTTAAACATGCATGAGTTTCTCACCGCCTGGCACTGCTAGCACAGTGTGTACTGTACGCGCTTTTCCCTCCACCTATCAAGTTGATCACTACTGCAAATAACCCAACCACGACACCTTTAACGAAAAACGAAACATAGTAAACTCTGCAGAATCGATTTCCGATGCAAAGCAGCGAGGTTCATCCCACACGACGAACATCAGAACCGACTGCACGCGGCATGTGCCATCATTTACAAGGATGAAAACATACAGCAAATTCTTGTACTTCAGCTGTTTAAGTAAACACCACTGCAGTCACCTCATATGACCACGACATGCAGTATTGTATCTGTATTCGAATTTGCACACTAACAATGACGCAGATGACCGGCATGGATCCCCTTATAACTATTAGCGAAGTTACTCCCAGATCTCATAAGACAGATCCACAATATTACCTTCTGCCAGAAGCGCGGAATCCATTCCGAATGAAGTCACTACAAATGGTAGTATTGTTTAGGTCAGTGGGCGCGCGGGTGCCGCGGGGTCTGCAATGGCCTTATCTACACCACCGCCTACTAACTACTGTCTTCTGTGTTACACAACGATAAGCCAAAACTAAACTTAGAAACATAAATTACATGGGAATAAAATCGAAAAAAGCACTGATCAGGTAACATAAGTGTGAGGGTCCGGATGGAATTCAAGTAGCTCAGGGTAGGAATCAGTGGCGGCATCTGCTGATCATGTGATCGAACCTTTAGATTCCGTCAAAGGTTGGGGGTTTCTTCACCCGATGAGCGACTACTAGTTTCTGAAGAACGCCTCTCTTCAGAGTAGTTATTTCGGTTACACCAACATCAGTATAATTCGTATGCACAACTGTCAAATATTTCAGTAAAATTCTGAGCGAGGTGAGACACTGCATACACAAAATACTTAAGAATAGCAAATAAATATTATTAATCATAACATGGTTTGGTACAAAACCAAGGTCTACGGATTCAGTCATGTGCCAGTATATACCTGCTGTCTTGCATTATTTTCCTCAGTTCCCTTAAGGAAAATGTCTGGAAAGTGTAATGCACAGGTGGCGGCTTCGCAGTTCGCTATGACCGTAACAACAATAGCAAGAAGAGACCTGAGACGTAACAATGCAAATTGACTCAATGGAACAAATTCTGATAACCAGTCAGGCAATAAATAAATTTCTCGCCTTCACGATAGTCACCGAATGTCAGGAAACAGCGGGTTGGAATCTTGTTTCGTATTTAAGGGACCCTGAGTTCAAAGCTCGACTCCGACACAGAATATTCGCAGCTTTCCTCTGACCGTACAGAAAACCGCACGGATAACACCGATATGAATTGCTCCCACTGTTTACCTTCTCGGATAATGACACCACGCTCCTTCGGAATAAGACGCAAAATTATGGGTTAAGAAGACCACCAAATACAGATGGCTGCGTCCGCTGCAGTGTCCAGTTCTTGTTTCACAGCCCGCTGGCAGAAGACAATGTACGACTGTTGTCGTCTTGCAGTCACATCACTTTGTTGCAACGGAAGCAACACAGTCTGAGGGCGATATGATGCAACTTGTCTGGGCTCGCTTATCATCGACCCATCAACTTCGAGGTTTTCAGTGCTTAGTCCATGTCTTTCTTCGGGGTTCCATCTTACCCAACACCGATTCCACTTGACGACACTTCTGAATTTTCTGAAAATTTCTGCTTTGGGAAGAACTACAGGCTCATGAAATTTCTTCCGACATTTCCTCCTCGACATGCGTTTAAAATAACGTGTCTATAAATAACCTTTGTTAATTGCTCTATTTAATGCTATTACACAACATACCACAATTCTATCACCAGCACAGAAGGAACTACCGTTCGGAGAAAGACCACGCACTGGTCACAGCCATCTTAGAATTTATGGTTAGCTTTGGGGGTGCAGGTGGCGGATTTCCGACCTGTAACTTCAAAGCCGTCGGTCTGATGATAAAGCTAAGCTCGTATCTGCAGAAGACCAAAAATTATGAACCCTGTCACTATGAAATTTCCCTTATTCTCTTGTAACTTTCTCTCTCTTAAGTCCAAACAGAACTGTACATAATATACAATATGGGAAAGACTGAGTTGGTAACAGGGGAAGCAAGTTACTTGCAGTGACAGCGGTGCAATTTATAGCCGGTTTCACGGGCTGCTGTTGCAACGCCGCTCCCTTGTTCCGTCAAACAACCATCTCCTAGGCTGAATAAGAAATCACACGCATTTGAACAAAATTAGATTTTCTGGTGGCTAAAAACCAAGATGCGGAAAGTTAGTAAAGTAAATTTAAACACGGAACGAGGGGCATGAGAAAGTGAGCATTAATTCTAGTATGAAAGCATGAAAATGAAATTTATGTTCCTAAACTAATTCCTTTTCTTGAAAGAAAGTATCAAAGTTCTGTAATAAAAACTAAGAATCATATTGTACTTTTTCATGAAATGGTATCTCGCTTTCAAGATAAGGTTAAGAACTAGAAGGCGTACACACAACGTATTCGGCATGAGGAAACAAGGTTCAGTCAGGAAATGGTGCCCAGCAGGTTTACATATAATTACCAAGGTTTCGGGAACAGCTTGCTGCCTTCATCTTCATGGTAGTGCACTGTTTTTAGACTAACCTGAAGATGGAGGCAGCAAGCAACTCCTAAACATCGGTTACCATGTACCAATCTGCAAAGAGCCATATCCCAGAAGACACGGATTTTCAACATCGATGTGAGAACCTCGGATATCGCATAGTATGAAATTTGTAGATCAAGAATGTACCGCTGAGCAGTGCTGGCGGCGTATGAGAACTCGTCTACCAGTGCGTCCGAACTACTGATTATTTCTGTTGCTCACTGTTCGGATTCAGACATTAAACCTCCCGAATGGCACGACCTTCAGCTATAGTTGCGCCGTAGTAATGCGGCAACTTCTCTGACAGTACTGCATGGCGTTTAAACCCGTGAATTCTCACGGGTTTAAATTCACTCTAACAGCATCACTTCTCTTACACATGGTACGTCAACCTGGGCATTCCTCATGCAGCATGATGATACTTTAATGCCGGACTTAATCCCAGCAACTGGACATAAATTGACCTTCAGGACAAAGTAACAGCACGTATCAAGATCATTAGGCCAATCAAATCAAGAAGAAACAAAAACTTTAAACACCAACAAATGCACAAAGAGTTTTTTCTCGTCAGTTATAACACACTCCTACATGTTTCGACCCTGCTGGGTCATCTTCAGGGAGAAACCTTCCGTTGTCGTTACACTATGTTGCACTATACAGTTTAGCGAGAATCGCTGAACTGTATAGTGCAACATCGCTAAACTGTATAGTGCAACATAGTGTAACGACAACGGAAGGTTTCTCCCTGAAGATGACCCAGCAGGGTCGAAACATGTAGGAGTGTGTTATAATTGACGAGAAAAAACTCTTTGTGCATTTGTTGGTGTTTAAAGTTTTTATATAATATAGTGCACGGACATGGAACACATTAAAATTCAAGAAGAATCAGTTGGGCGAAAATGTAGCATGCACAGAAGAGATTAAAAACAGTATTTTAGTCGGAGAATCTGAGTGAAAGATCACTTGGAAGATTACATAAAGTAGCTGAGAAGAAGATAATATTAAAACTGCCTCTTAAGGAAATGGTGTGCAGAGGGGTAGATTGGATTAATTTGGTTCAGGAGTGGAACCAGGCTTATTTGAACACAAGACGCGTGATTCGGCAACGCATGCAGTACGGGAAATCTGTTTTTCTTTCTTAGTCTGATTTGTACGTACTCATTGTAGGTGTAGAGGGTTATTGTTGCACCTGATCACACTCAATGACACACACACACACACACACATACAACATTCGGTAGCACTCCTCTGGAGGAGGGTACGGCATGTCACTGAGAACACAGCATTTTCAACAGACAAACGTCGATGCCCCCAGTTGGATTCAAACCCTCAATCCCAGCAAGCGAGGGACCGCAGTCCTACGCTTTAGATCGCGCGGCCACCGGGATAGGAACACTTATTTTCAATAATGGAAATTAATGACAACCGTGTCTAAGCCATTGTAGGGATCCGTATGTTGGATATTAACGATAAAAAATGAATGGGAATAATGGGAAAACAAAACGCGTTTACCCAGAGAGGCAATGTTACAACTGACAAATAATAAATGTAATGATCATATGCAATACACCAATACACCAATATACCAATACACCAATACACCCATACAGCAATACACCAATACACCAATATACCAATACAATAACGAAAAGGGAAGTGTCCACCGGATGTAATATTTCCAGCGCGTTCGTTGTTAGTGTCCCTACGGCTGGAATTGCTCAATGCTGAGAAAAACACAGAAAATGAGAAATGTTGCAACATAGATTATAAAATGTTTACGCATGTGAATAAATGATTTACAATCGAATATATTCTGTATCTCGCAAACGTTGACACATCACAATCGGGAAGATTTATAGTAGATAATGCACAACTGCTAGCTGCAGTTCGGCAAGTCCTCCTTCAGTCTTGGCGCGTTAAGTCGCACAGTCTGTGTCAGTAACGAAAACCAGTAACGGCCAGATATTATAAAAGTACGTCTTCGTGTAAAGTATATGTTAATGTTGTCCTACTTTAAGCACAATCTGAAGGTGTAAAGAAATTCTGGGAATATTTCAAACATAAAATTTCATGAAAATGTGTCTGGTGTAAGTCGCCCTGTTCCATGCGGACGGACGGACATGACGAAACTAAGAGTTGCCTTTCGCAACTGCCGTACGTAAGTGCCTCAGAATATATCAGAAGAAATAGCTAGAACATTTGTAAAGAAGAGTGCATGGAATTCAAATGTCGAAGCTGCTCCATCAATATGCAAATCGAAGACCAGAAGACTGCAGGGACGTCCGGCAGAAAGATGGTAGGAACAGTTCTAAACATTGTGATGTAAACAGACCAAGGTATCATGTTGAAGACGATGAACAATCGTATGACTTCAGAATGTAAAACTGATTGTGCCCGGGTTTATATTTTACTAAAATGAAGGCAATTTCGTCATGAACCAGACATCAGAGAGGATAACCTACTCAGCATTAAACCACAGGGGAACAAACTAAGCGACCGGGTTTAACTAGCTAGACTTTATCTCGCAACAGATCGCAGGAGAATATGCCAACAACTGTAATCCTCACGCGAGATATGCTATCCTAATGCCACATTGTGGATGCGAAAGAATGTAACAGGTCTTTCACGCGACCTTCAAAACAGAATTCTAGTACAGCCACGTGTGGCCAGTTTGAATGAAGGTTAGGAATTGAAACAGAAGTTACACAATTAGAAGAATATAGTAAATTAAATGCACCCCTGTAATCCACGATTAACCCTTTAAAGACGAAACGTAATCTGTTTTATATAAGGACTCAGTGCGTACCGCGCTGTAAACACTCTCTACTTCGGTTATAAAAACCAATCTCTTAATGTTTTATAAGGCAAAAGTTGCTGTTTGTTCTGAGACCCGCACGAAATACATAAACGCGATGTCAGTACAAGGTACAATCTATCAGTGTTAAACCAGTTACTACGTAAAGTTACCGCTAGGTTTTAAAAGGTTAATGTTCCGAAGGTGGTTCTAACCAGCACCTATTATAGTTTCTATATAATTACAAACTTGTAACTTCTCTTTATACAGTTTTTCTTTATTACCGAACAACTGTCCAGGAGGTTCGCTTTAGTTATATCAGGTCACTAACCGCATTTTTACTACAAAATTAACTAAAGCAGCACAGTCCTTCTCGAAAAGTGAATTCGCTTTAGTTATATCAGGTCACTAACTGCATTTTTACTACAAAATTAACTAAAGGAGCACAGTCCTTCTCGAAAAGTGAATTCGCTTTAGTTATATCAGCTCATTAACTGCATTTTTACTGCAAAATTAACCAAAGGATCAGAGTCCTTGAAAAGTGAATAGTCTTCCACCAAGTGCCCCGCCTTGTATGGAACCCGTACGTTCATCACAACCACTGATCCCCATCCTGAAAAACACGTACTAGCGATACACATGTAAGTAAGACATAATTCTTACTGAGGCAGACATTATTTTGTTCTGTTTCCTTTTGTGACGATTCCAAAACAAGCACGACTTTTTCCTCCTTGCAGGCCAGTGAAACGTTTCGCAAATACAGCGTACAAACAGCCGATAAATCCACTGACAACAAATAAATCGTGAGATGGTTCTTCCGATTCCCTTTTGGAGGGACGAACACTTTATTTGTTACAGGCTGTCTCACGAACCTCTGCTTTCTTAGCTGCGCCACTGTCCGTATGCCTTTTCTCGTAGTTTGTTACAAGCTGTCTCACGAACCTCTGCTTTCTTAGCTGCGTCACTGTCCGTATGCCTTTTCTCGTAGTTTGTTACAAGCTGTCTCACGAACCTCTGCTTTCTTAGCTGCGTCACTGTCCGTATGCCTTTTCTCGTAGTTTGTTACAAGCTGTCTCACGAACCTCTGCTTTCTTAGCTGCGTCACTGTCCGTACGCCTTTTCTCGTAGTTTGTTACAAGCTGTCTCACGAACCTCTGCTTTCTTAGCTGCGTCACTGTCCGCATGCCTTTTCACGTAGTTCTTGCCTAAATAAGAAGGAATTATGCACTAGTGGGGGAAAAGAAAACGATTATGTAAACAGAAGCTTCGGGCAGTATTTAGATTGTACCTTGCCGCATTTTTAAAAAGTAATTAAATGACAGTCAGTGTGTACGACGATAAGGACGATGCAAATAGGAGAAAAGTAACGTACCTTGTGAACAAGATCAGCTCGAAATACAAAATTCGGAACGTTAAAAAGAGATACGAATACCGACCAAAGAATAAACACATACGTACGTGTAGCATACATGCAGTTAATGTTGAGACCAATTAGGACAAATAACAGGCGCTTCCGCTGCTATTTTTAAACACAAAAGTATTGTTTGGAATATTCCAGCCTCTTGGTACTGTAAATAATGCCGACAGATTTATGTCTTAACTCGCTACAAACCGCATTTACGCCTTGAAAATGAGCATGCAAAGTTCCGAAAGCTGAAACTTTTAATTCCGAACCAGAACACATTTTTGTGCTGTAACAAGAACATGGGGTCTGCAGTATCGTGGTGCGTTAATACCACGTGATAAACGCGTAACCATGTGTCTCGGCCTTCAGACAGATGGCTACAACACGGACAGGGTGACGTATAGTGGCGGAGGTAAAGCCAGGAAGTCGACACAATTCTCCTTTGTCTCCCGCTAGCTGAAGCTTTCGATAACCGAGCACTTCCCTAATCCTACATGTCCAATACTATACCTAGCTTCCGTATTGTTCTCTTGAATCTGTCCCTTGGGATAGGAACGTAACAAGAGGATATCTCGAACGCTCCTTCAATCCAGGGATGTACATACGACATCTAAATGCCACTTTAGTCACAATCACTATTAAACTCACACAGTTCCCCTCAACATAAAACCCAGATTGAACAGAACAACGAAAACTAAATAGGCACGCGTAGGAAGGATGTGAATACACAGGTACATGCAGCTACTCTGCGATAAATAGTTTCTTCGGGAATTTAATATATAAATAGTTACTCAGGTCACAAAGAAAGTCCAAGTCGTCTATGGTACCCAGAGGTTCACCTAACTGGCGTCTGTCACAGCCTGCTTAACTTATCCTACGCCTTCACCATACCTCACCAAGATCAGATTTCTTTGTGTTCTCCCACGTTCATCCTGGGCTGTCGAGAGGCTCATTTCGTTGGATAAACAGCTAAGAATTTTTCATACCTTTCTCGTCGAATTTATAAGCATGGAGAAGTAGTTTGTTAGCACTGTTGTTTGATTTCAGACTCACTTAAGAGCTACGCAATATACCTCGACAAGCGACACAGGTTTCTATAACGTCCTTTATCCAGTTCAGTTACGGAGTTCTGAAACTTCCACGCATTCACACTTGGTGCAGTTCTGTACTAATCATCGCGATATGCTGCGACAGCGATAACATGTCCGGACGGCTCGAAATCCCGACCGCAGCATCCACTGTCCTGAACGACGACCTTCGTGGTTTTACTTGGTATTTCCAGGCGAAGGCCATTTCCACCCCAGTTCTTTTGAATGCACCAGATGATGATCATTTTCTTCGATGCTAACATCATGGCAACTGATACAGCGCTACGAAATAACCCACTAAATAAACAAACATCTGAGTCGATCGGACGTTACATTTCCTGTTTCGTACTATAATCGTGTCTCTAATCCCAAGTTATGAGTGTTAAACTCTATAGCAGTGTCGTACGGCTTGTCTGGGGCATTTCATATCTGCGCAGCAATGCGAATGATGCTTATCAGCCAGTAAAAGCAACTGTATCCAAGACATATTAGTTAAAACGTCAACACCTACCCTGACATTCGGAAACGTGTCAATATCAAACATAAATTTCTGACGTGCATAAAATCGGGGTACCTTTATTTGCCAACACTCCTCCCTCCCCCGCTTGTAAATTAAATACGGTAACACTGAACGTGCTTCCGTATATTAGGAACCGTTGTTTCAAGGGAAACTTGTTTGAATAGCTATATGGCTTGAATATCCCGAGGCAGACTCAGCTCTGTGACCCTAGACTTACAACCATAAAAAAAGAGAGATAAGTACAAATTCGCTTTGTCTTAATGTTGTTTTACGTTAGGAAGTTTCATACGCTTTTAAGATACTACAGGAAACCTCAGGACCAGATAAGGACTGCATACAAAATTTAGATCGAAAAAAGGCTGAACTCAGATCGTTGGGAGATCTGGGGGTTTAGACTGTCTTCAGGAAAGAGGTGTGAGGGAGTGGAATGGATTAAACTGATATAACACAGCGTCCAGTGGCGGGCTGTTCTCATCACGGTATTTACTCTTTATATTCCAAACCAAACTGAAAAATTCTTCACTAGGTAAGTGACTGTGGCTTAGAATGCGGCAGTGTCACAATGAATGGAACGTAATTCACTGCATGCAGCATTATGATCCACAAGGTCGGGGAAACCAGGAAAGTGATAACGATAAGAAAACCTTTCCCGCGTTTCAGTGATAATGAACTGTGCGTGGTTCGACCCATACACCAGCTACGTGCTGAGCATTGCAGTCAAGGCACGCCTACCGATGGCTGAACACATCTGCCCTAGCAAACTGAAATAAATTGCTTCTGACAGCCAGGGCTGTAAAATAATAAAACAGTAGGACACAAACCCACGAAATAGAATAAAAACATTCCGAGTTTAACAGGAGTTATGAAACGTTAAAATGAGAGTACTGGAAACACACGGACTTGGAAAAATAAATGTCACAGAGAAATAAAAATATGCTCTTGTCTCACCTATCTTCCCTCCATCGCTTGTTTGTTCGGTTTCTGTATTTACATTGTGGTTTTTCGTTGGTCTACGATGCCGTTGTATGTTTCCTTTTTACATTCCTTCCTTCCTTCCTTCTCTCCTTCCTTCCTTCCTTCCTTCCTTATCTCTTTCTACAGCGATTACTATCACTGCAGTCTCGCACTAAACACACGGATCTTGTATTGTTTTATCACACGGCTTCAAATCCAGGCACACCAACCTGGTTGATAAAACAGTGGTTAGGAAAGAAAACGACATATTACAACGACAAAGACAATGATAACAACGACAAAGTACAGGAGGCATCGTCACTATAATTTTCATTCTACGTTCAAAGTTAGACTACGAACTCCATGATTATGTCTTCGTGAAGAAGAGTGTTTCAGAGTTCCCTACAACAGTCCGCATTGCTGACTGCGAGCACACGCCATTAATCTTGCAAGACAAGTCTAGTGACTTTGACATTTTGTTAAGGTCAACAGATAAAAAAAATGCTACACGGAAATAAGTCACCCCACGGCCACAACCCCAAGATGACTGAAACGCGTAGCTTAAACAAGGAAAGTTGTAATGTAAGTGCAAACTGTCCTTATGACACTCACTCCAATCAAGATCAGATCATTAACCCTTTAAAGACGAAGCGTATCTGTTTTATATGAGGACTCAGTGCCTACCGCGCTGTAAACACTCTCCACTTCGGTTATAAAAACCAATCTCTTAATGTTTTATAAGGCAAAAGTTGCTGTTTGTTCTGAGATCCGTACAAAACACATAAACGCAATGTGGGCACCACGTAGAGTTTTTTAATGTTAAGCCTGGTGATATGTAAAGTTACCGCTAGGCTTTAAAAGGTTAATATGCTAATTATAGCAACAACATTCGCAATGATTCGCCAGTTACAACAGATATGACAGCCATACAACACACTAGGCCAGGGCATAACATTTCAGCACACACGGAAAACAAAACCAGGCATGAATATGCAGCGTAACATACAAGGAAATTTCATCCAGAAACACTCGACAGCCTCCTATTAAAGAAAAACAAGAGAAGTATTAAGGAGGACAAAAGATGCGTTACTGATTAGGACCGAAAACTGATAACTGATAAGCAAACAGAGAGCAATAGATCTTAGCTGATAAAAATCACACACGTAATTCATACAGGTGCACATCATTTCGAAAGCACTGACGTATACAGTGGGTGGCAAAAGAACCAACCATCCTGTTCAGCGACTGATCTAGTGCCCGAAGACCCTGCAGAAGTTCCGTTAACTTCTGAACCTGCAAGATGGCACACCTCCGAGGACATCGAAACGATAGCACCTCTCAGAACCCTTTTTTTCACCAAATGCACTAAAATGACGAAACCACATAAAGGAAGATGAAGTGGGTGGAAGATGTACTATAGATGGACAAAAGAAAGTTTGGTCATAAAACCTAAAGAGGTCAGTTGCGATTAAGCCACTGTCAGCTTTTCAAGAAGGATTCTGTTCCATGCAGTTAGTAATGACCGACACGACCGTTATGAGGGGAAATGAGGCAAGCCACAAGCACTGCGCACCTGTATAGCATCAAGGAAGCGTGCAGACGGAACACGGACTCCTCAACCTGACTTCTAGACAATGGATGCAATTTAAGAATCAATGAACACCGAAGTAAAAAATAAATGGCTGTTGAAAAGGAGACATGTTACAGTGACCAAATCCACTGGGTCTGCATTATTATTCGTATGGACTCGACATACGCACAGCCCCATTCTAATACCGTCTAATCCACCCATCAACCTCTAAGAAGCTACCAACCACGGTGGACAGAGGCATTCTGTTTTCCCCGTTGTTATGGTACATATTTGCTAGGACTGCTGACCCAAGAAACCGGAAGGTTGCAAGGCTTATACTGAAACAAACACGAACAAAAGGCACGAACAAAAGAACGTAAGCATCAGGTACAAACGACGCCCCGAGTCGGACTGGAACGCACGGCCCGTGTTCGAGCGGCAGCTACAGCACACTCCGTGTAACGTCTATTCGAAACACGTTTCTGTTTTCTATGTTTATGTCTGTTGCCTCTCAACATAAGTTGACTGCAAAGTCACTCAGGATTTATAATAACTTACATTACCGTAAAATGCAACTTAATTGGCTGTAACATGTTTACAGTAAACATCATATTAAATACTTATTTGTAGTATGCAATTAAATGACACAATGCCGAACAATTACCGAATTCAATTTAAAATTTAAGTTTCTGTTCTCACAGGTCTGATAATTCTGATGGGTCAAAATGCTTCTTCTAACCAAAGTCGGGCGCTTTAGTGGAAAATATGTTTCGAAGTACAAGCGAAAATTGAAGCCGATTACATGTATGAAAAATGTTTCCTTATTGTGGAGTAATTTTGCCGGTCAAAAGTGATGTTTGGGGGTTCGCTTAGGTCATCACTGGTGAAAAATCAGAGACGGAGACTACTGAAGAGTGCAGCCTGTTAACCACAGGTGTCTCTTTTTCTAACAGCAGAGAATCGCCCGCGTATTTCACACTAAGTTCAGACTCAACGTGGTCGTCCCTAACATGTGGAAAAGTAGCACAATAGTTACGGTCAAAATGTTTTAGAGTTTAAATCCGCTGCCCATGTTGTAAAGAATATTTTTATTATGGCTCAAAGTGTTTTAGGTTTCACCTGGTGCAGGCATTTTACAGACAAATTGTAAAACCCGTGAGATGAACGACTTAGTTTAGAAGTGAAATTTGACTGATAGGCTTCCGCCTAGCCTTCCTGCCATCAAGTCAAATTCCACACGGTTTTGTGACTTAATAAGGGGCACAACAAAGTTGACAAAAGTTTTAATATAATTTATTCTAACTTCACACACTGAAAGCGACAGCAGACCCTCCCCCCTCACCTGTGAGCAAACCCACCATCATACTCTACAATGCGTATATACACCCCCTAAAGCCCAACATCACCATGTAAAAGACTGACTTACTATATCCACAGCCTCCAGTTTATGTTTATACGAAGTTTCTGAGAACATAACAAGCTAAAACGCGCGAAGTTTTAGTTTCTCACAGCGGCGTTGGTGAATATTCAAGTCGTCTGCGATGTTACGCCGCATCATTTAGGTTTTCTTGACTCTGACGATGAGACAAAGATCCTTCGAAATCATGATTTCAGGCCTTCCCCGCGATGCTGATGAAATCTGCGTTCTTCTGGGATGTTACGCAGCGTCGTGTGGTAATCTTTTACCAACATTTCGGGACAACGCATCGGTCCTATTCTTCTTGGACTTCTTGACCCGTGAACATGAGACCGATACGTTGTCCCCAAACGTCGGTAAAGGATTACCAGTCGACGCTGCGTAATATCCCAGAAGAGCGCAAATATCATCCTTCGAAACGTCGATAACTATTTCCTGCCTATATGGCGCAACATCTCAAAAGATATATAGGTCTATCTTCAAGCATGAAACTTCTCCGGAATTCAAGAGTACGAAGTTCCAAAAAGGCGTGCAAGAAGAGGAGTGGAAATTGAGTCCACCACGGCCAGTTTGGAAAAGCTACGAGAAAGGATCGGGCAGAAAAAAGTTCCTGCAGATATCTGGTTTAAAATTCCAGCCAAACTAAGGTAACGGAATTCTCACCTTACCACATGTTCGCCGGCCTTAAGAAAATGATTACTCATGCTTTCACGCCTTCGATTTGTTTAAGTTCGCTCTCGTAGGTTATACGATAATCGTCGAAACGTGCGCTTATCGGCTGCACGCGTTAGTGCTTGATAGGAAATGAAAGTGATAAGGAAGTCTAGTACAATAAGAAGATATGTTAAATCCACCTAAACACAACTGTGCAGCAATTCCTGGAACAAATATATTACACGTAAAGGTATTATAGACACTATAATGACATTTCCTAGTAACTGCCAGCGAGACGTTCCCGGTGTACAGTAAGTAGACCATAGAGCAAACATACAAATGGCGAAGTGCTGAAATAGTTACGCAGACCTGCAACGTTTAACGTTCGATGGACCTGCTTTCGGAGTTTGGCCGCACACGAAAATGAGGGTTTCCCGACATTTCGGCAAATATTAAAGTTGCGTCTTCGGGGTGAAATTATCTGAGGGTTTAACTGTTTCGCACATAGTGTAGAAAACAAGCTGGTTCTAAGTATATCTGGTACTATGATCACAAAAATGACAGTCGAAAAGCTGTGAACAAGTTTAGCTCTTTGTTCTCCTCTTGTTACACTTGCATGCAAGACAAATATCCGACAACGCAATACGCATTTTGAACTACCTACCTACGCACCCACCCACCCACCCACCTACCTACCTACCTACCTACCTACCTACCTACCTACTTACCCACCCACCCACCCACCCACCTACTACCTACCTACCTACCTAACCAACTAACCAACTAACTAACTAACTAACTAACTAACTAACTAACTCCATGAAGCAGAGGCCTTCTTGAGAAGCTAACAGTTTCTCAGCTAGTCAAGAAATTCCCCGTATTTTATGGAACCCGGAGGTTCATTACCGCATTCACAACACTCCGCCACCTGTCCCTATCCCGAGCCAGCTCAATCCAGTCCATGCCCTCATCCCACTTCTTGAAGATCCATTTTAATATTATCCTCCCCTCTACGCCTGGGTCTCCCAAGTGGTCGCCTTCCCTCAGATCTCCCCACCAAAATCCCGTATGCCCCTCTCCTTCCTCCCATACGTGCTACATGCCCCGCCCATCTCATTCTTTTCGATTTGATTACCCGAATAATATTTGGTGAAGAGTACAGGTCATTGAGTTCCTCGTCATGTAGTCTTCTCCATTCCCCTGTCTCCTCGTCCCTCTTAGGCCTAAATATCCTCCTCAGCACCCTATTCTCGAACACCCTCAGTCTTTGTTCCTCCCTCAGTGTGAGAGACCAAGTTTCACATCCACAAAAATTTTGAATAAATGAAAATAACAATTTATGTACTAATAAACTATCTTATTCTTAAAAGACAGGTGATAAAAACTATAACAACACTAAGACAGAAATATGAAGGGAAAACGTACACGTTGTCTTGGCTCAAAATTCGACACAAATAAAAAACTGTCACGCGATGTGGAGTGTCTGCGTCCAGGTTTTGAAGAGGCACACCACAATTAAACAGAGACTAACTTACAAAATATGTCACCATATCCTTGTTGGCCTGTATTAGCACACTGCATTTATTTATCAAACTCCACAGAGATTTTAGTTGTAGTCGTCTAGGCTTATTTTATAGGAAAATGTTCTTTTATATGCGAGTGATACGAGCTGCATGTGAAATGGAGTTTGAACTGCAGCAATGAAAATTAAGGTCCTTTAACTGAATTCACGAGTTTGAGAAACGAAACCTGCAGGCTGACACGGCCTCCTCATTATAAATGGACGTTACGCATCATGTGCGTTGAACAAATAAATGTCCTTCTACTACATCAACCCGACTTCAAATCCGGCCTATTCAACACAAGATATGCGAGAGATATAACTGCAAGCAAGCGTGGTCTGTTTCGACTTGTCCCGCCTCCTATGTTACGTGTTGTAATTAAATATAATTCTATAGTTGTCGTCGTAGTCCTTACCTCTTCTACCTACTCACAGTAGGTGTCGAGGTTGTTTATTTTCACTTGATCACACTCAGACACACACCACAGTCGGTAGGACTCCTCTGGACGAGGGATCGGCCCGTTGCACAGACCTCTACCTGACAACACAAACATTCACAAGAGACAAACATCCATGCTCCAGGTGGGATTCGAACCCACGACCCCAGCAAGCGCTCGGCCACAGACCTACACCTTAGAAAGCGCGGCCACTGGGATCGGCTAATTCTATAGTATTTCCCAGAAGATTCAAAAGGATAACAAATTGAGCTTCCGATTTGTTCCATTCCCCTTTCAGTTTGGAATCAGTGAAGCTATCTGTTTGATCAAGCAGTCAGCGTATCCACTCTGTGCTGCTGCAGAGTGCAATGCCATTCTACCTAGAAATACATTAGGTCCCCGCCCACCACTGACCTACTAATTAGGACCCTCGCTGTAGGGGTCGCAAAGCACAGGGACTGCAATACGAGGGACATCTTCGGTATGTCACCAGGTCATTATGAAGAGGTCAATTAAGACAACTTCCATGAATTAAGAAACATGACCTCCGTGTACAACTCATACAGCCCAACTTCCTGCTGTAGGTATATGGTTCTATAAATCTTGTATTCTAGAGAGTTCAGGATTTTACACACAGGTTAAGTTTAGTTCCATATCGTCTTTCAGCCTATGACACCGCTTAGTTTGGTAGTGGCCACTAACATTCCCGAGGAGCATCCCGCTTTCACCTTCGTGGCGACAGGGGGGGCCGTATGTTGCCCCATGTTGACACCCACCTACCAGGCTCCACGGTATCTTAAACCAGAAGATCTTGCTGCATTCCACAGCCTCACACTACAGTTCTTCTGTATTCATTTGCATATAGTCTTTCTGTAGACACGATTTTCCAAAACGGTTTCCTCCGTTCAGACTTCCCACCAAAATTTTGTACGTACTTCTTATCTCACTTATGTAAGATACATGTCCTCTGTATCAAACTACTAACAAAAAGACGACTATGACGATCACCAGCACCATCTTGGAAGAAGCTAATTCCAACAAACTCTTAACGACATTAGAGTATGACAGTCGACAGGAAGGGCCTTGCGTTGTAGCAACAAAGTTCAGGCCACCGTAACGTCAGACAAGGCGTTCACTGACAAGATTTGCATACATATGGCCAGCGCGGTGAAGAGGTTGTCGCCATGTACGCGCTGAACTCATATGAGTGAAGTGGATGTACAGCTCCACTTAATCTCAAACTCGACAGCGTCACAACCCGGCTGCTTTACTCCCGGTGAAAGAGCCACCGCACCCCACTGAATAAGGCGTTTGGTCGGATCCTGAGCTGGTCTGGACGCTTAGGATGAGACAGAAACCTTTTATCGAGCCGGGACGCCAATCATGAATTGTCGGACGTCCGGCCCGTAACCAACCCGCCACTCCGACTGCGCTATTGACTTCAGCATGGCTATACCAGTTACGTGTACCTTGTGGAACAGTTATATTTTAACAGCTGACAAATTGACAAAAATGTAGCACATAATGAAACAACGTCTTGTTTACTGTACGAAGGTGTTAAATGTTCAGCTCTCTGAGGAAATTGACCTTTTAACATGTTGACACGCCAGTCTTGGAGAAACAAGGGATATATGAAGCTGTATAGGCAGTGGTTCCGCATGAACGGCAATTTTCTGTTACCTAAAAGAAATTGATAATGTGTACCTCAAAACACCTTTTGTATTCACACGACAATTAGAGACTCCACCCATGTATTTTATGAATTTATTTTTACGATTGATTTCAGTAAATGAAACATTGCACGTATGACAACATAGTCTCCCGTTGTGGTTATGTCCTTTTTAATCAGATTTATTCATACCGTTCAGAATTATTTTTATTATTATAACTCAGAATTATTTTGATTATTAATTTTAACAACAATAATAATAATAATAATAATCTGAGATCAGTTCTTCAAGGCTTGAGGCTATCTACCGACTAACAAGGGGAGGGAAACCTTACTTAGTATATATAAAATTATAATCAGAAGTCGGGATAGCGCAGGCGGTATAGCGATTGGGTTATGTGCTGGACGTTCGAGGAATCGTGGTTCGATTTCCCGTGGGGTAAAGCCCGTCAAAAAAGGATAAACTAAACAAAACGGCGATAAATGGGAAATTCCAGAAGGTTCCGTTCCAAAAACGTTCTTTAGTCAATGTTCACCACAGGCCTCATCGTAACAAATACACGGCTGTCAAAAGCCTACAGATAATCATTGCCCTGAGTGTGGAAGCGTTTCATATTACATTGTTATTTTAGACATTAATTTTCCCATAATTACTTGCTACTTCACGAGCTCAACATTCGAC
Source organism: Coptotermes formosanus (assembly GCA_013340265.1). Classification (NCBI taxonomy): domain Eukaryota; kingdom Metazoa; phylum Arthropoda; class Insecta; order Blattodea; family Rhinotermitidae; genus Coptotermes; species Coptotermes formosanus. The sequence continues at coordinate 28,539 of BLKM01012222.1, read as the reverse complement.
AAAGCTGTCACGTCTTTAATTTCCACAATCTGCCCCACGAACATTTTTCTCATTAAACCGAATTTTCGTGGCAACTTGTCCTGACCACCTCCAAACCGAGCTTCAGAGAATCCGAAAGGCGCGACAGCAGAAGAGATCAACCGATATGGAGCAGCCGACATACTACGCATGCGTAAGAGGAGTAAAGATTCATGACAAAATAAATATACATATTTCATCCATTTTAGAGCAGTTTTCATGCAAAAGGTTCAAAACACAACCGAAGATACAGGCCAGAAATGTCTGACGCAAAGTCAGCAACAGCACTTCTCGAAACAAAACACTTCACATGGATCTTGAATTAGTAAAAGACTACAAAAAAGATCGACCTTAGAGCCTTTTCATATCAATTATGTATAAAACTTCATTGGAGTAGGCGAGTAGTGTAGCAGTGCCTCAGGGCTGGCGTTCGCATGTTGAATGCAAGTCCAACATTAACTGTCATTGAATAATTCACAAGTTCTGGTTCACATTGATCTGTCGTAGTGGTGAACCCCGTGCAACGTCGCGTACAGAAGCGTACCTGTACGTAGGTACAGCAACAGAAATAACGTTTCATTTAATACGAAAGTCTTGGATCTTTCGTCCCACTCAAAGCCAAAATAAGATAACCAGCATTAGCGTATGACGTCGTAACACAACATGGGTCGAACAAGTGTATAGGCCATCAGTTGCTGACATTTCGCCATTAAATCATAATGCGATAGCAAAAGCCAAAAGTTCAATGCCGTCAGTACAAAAGTCCGCCACTGCACACGACCCTTAAAGGGTCCCACTAACCTCACATCTTGATTTTACGAGTGGAAACGTTTTCCAAGAGGTTTTCTCAACACAGTTCTGCACATATACCATGTCTTCACTACATTATCCCCATGAGCTGCCCATCGTAGGTTCCTTGACGTCACTAACCTAGCAATGTACGAATCGTACAAATAAGCTTCTCATTGTGTATTGCAATAAATTGCCATCGACCATTACAGTACAATCCTTTAATGACCAATGCTCGATATATTGACATAAATATTTTCGTTTCCGGTAGCGTATGTCTGAGTTACCTGTCTTATTATGCAAAATAGCTTCGATTCGTAACAGAAAACGAGCGAGCCTAATACTGTACCGTCATACGTATACAAGAGGGCGCTTCAGAAAGGCAGAATTATTGAGTGTAAAAAGTAACGTAATGTAATCGTCTTAGAAGGTTCAAAAGTTCACTAATTTGCCAGCCTACTTATCCTAAATGGAACAGCAGCATACAGCTAATGACGCATACAAAAGGAGTGTTACTGAGATTCATTCATGGTGCAATTTGTCCATCCATTTGTAACCTAAGAGCAGCGGACCTCTGGTTGGTATGTAGATGATTTTGTTCTGAGGGTCCTAACATAAGGTTTAAAATATGTCTCAAAAATGTTAATAGAAATAACACATTATTTTGTGTACAGTAGTACAGAATCGACAGTAAAAAGACAGCCGAACAAACAAGTGGCCAGAAGCTGTTAAGAGAATAACCACTTGGAAGACCCGAGAGTAGACGGTGGGCTAATATTAGGACTATATAAAATAAATGGTTTTTGAATGTGTGGCTCATGGAAGGGGCCGGCAGGGGGCTCTTGCAAATGCGCTAATAAACCTTCGGGTTCCATAAAAGCAGAGGAAGTTCTCAACTAACTGAACGACTATCAGCTTCTGACAAGGACTTTGTTTCTTGAAGCCAGTTAATGAGGTACAATTTTTGTGTTCTTTAATACAAGAAGCATCTTTAATACAAGTCTGACGAAACATGCACTTGTAACTGTCAGTGCTGTTTACGCCTATGTCACCAAAAAAATCAAACCTTAACAGTACGGAATAACTTCACATGACAACGCGAGGTTTTATGTCTTCGCGGTGGTGCAGGTCAGGTATCTGTTTTTCAGATATGTGACGCCGTGTCAGTGAGCCACTGTTTTCCCATGTTTCAAAAAAACGTAGTGGTCTCGTCCTCAGGGGTCGAAATGGCCAAGAAGAACGACACACACATTTCGGCCCTTCAATATTAAACTACGACGTTATCCCGAAACGTCTGGGACCAATTATCCAGTGACACGGTGTCATATCCCAGAAGAACGGATACTTCATATAACAATGTGACAATCACACTAATTTGTATCATTTTTAGGAAATTCTAATTATTTAAGAACCACTGCAGTAAAACATTTAGTGCAGAGGACTGTGGTTATTTTAAATTAACTCACATTATCCTTTCAATCGGAATCTAGTATTTTAAGAAACGAGAGACCATCACCATTAATGACGCTGATGTTATGACGAAAGCAGGCGTCGCCTGTTTCCACGTTAATAAGATGGCCTTCGTAAAAATCTTCGGTGGGGATAGCCAGAAAGCCGGCGACGTTTCCAGCAGATATCTCCGAAACAGAATTTGGGCTCACAGTTGACACATCCAATACTGATACCAGAACGCACACTGCAAGTTTGTATATATTTATCCTACTGAATCCTGTTCCAAGCCGGAATTGACAAACGTATGATGCAGCTCAATAATACATATATGTAACATTACAGATCGGTTACATAATTTACTGCGATCCATAAATGAGAATACATTAAATGGAACATTTCACTGCATTACGAATAACAGAACTGCGACCTTTTGTTCTACCGGATGGAGCCAAACAATTATTCTGTGTCTAATGCTCTGTGCTAGTGACATTGAAAGCTCTAGCATCATTACTGCTCGTTCCGTTTCTACAGTACACAGTCAACCAGCACGTAACGAGGTCAGCTATAGTGTGCCTTTCTGCACTTTCGCGAACCAATTCTGAACATACCACTAGGTTATTTGCTGCTAACTGGGAACAACAAGGAAACAACCGCTGCTCACGGCTAAGGTCCTGATTGTTTGCATATCGTTACGGAGGTAAGTAAAGACGAATATTTCCACGGTTCTCTTTGATTGTTCTGCTCTCGAAAACCTTCAGTCCATTTTCTTTCCTCACTGTGAGAGACCGAGTTCCAAACCCATGTGAAACAAGCAAAACTACATTTTCGTACACATTATATTAATGATAGCACACAGAAGACAGGAATAAAAGATTCTTATTGCAATGGAAACAGGCGTTTCCCGAATTTACAAAGCACAAATGCATGTACTGTCAGTGGGCATCAGTTCTCAGGCAGCAACATCTCTACAGGCGTATGAAAGTTTACATCACAGTTGTCTCCTTCTTCTAACTAGCTTCAAGCAGCAGAGTCCTCCTTCAAAAGCTAGCAGTTCCTCAGCCGGTTACGCAATTCCCCGCACTTTATGAAACTCAAAGTTTCATTACCGTCTTTACAAAAGCCCGACACTTGTCCCTATCCTGAGCCAGATGAATCCAATCCATTCCCCCACACCCCATGTCTTATCCTACTGGTATCAGTACCGACATTTTGTCCTCAGACACAATTAAAACTGTCTCGTACACTTAAGTTAAGAGCCCAGACCGAACACAGACCTACATACTGTACAATACTTGGCGCAGAATACCCGCACGTGCATTTAACAGGCTGCAGGCAGTGGAAATATGTAAGCTTGTTAGTCTTGGAAGGATTTTACAATTATGCGGAACTGACTGTGAAATTGCTTGCAGCAACAAGTGACCTACAACACGACACTGTGCGCCGTGAAATAGGTCTACTGTACTGTGGTGCTACAGACGTACAGAAGAGTTTGTACAGTATTTGCTTTACGCATTCAGCTGTGGTTATTTGACAGAAACGAAAAAATATAAATTCGAATTCCACAGCTACTATATTAGTCAGTATAATATCAAGATAACGTCATTCATTGATACCGAATCATGACTACATGTTTCAGCTAAAAATGTGCCATTCTCAAGTCAATGACAGGTACTTTTCAAACATACTAAAAACATAAGGCATCTACGTATCCTATCGTTATGTCTGCTTGATACACTCCAATTGGGTACGTCGCATTAACGAACCCAGGGCATTAACAAGATGGCACTGAGTCGTAACGCAAACATTTATTTCAATAAGATACCAAAATGCATATATTCAGTATAATTTATACACACCTGGAACTGACTTGGGAATGGCTTTAAAGAAACAAATTGTATGAAGACATCTTGATATTGTCGTTTCTAACAGTAGCTGTGGAACTGGAGTTTAGGTTTTACATTTATATACCCAAAGGTTATAGGAAGTGAACAGCAAAATTTGGACACAAACAGGGCAATATGGATGGAGAATGGAAAGGGGATGAAAAGCACAGTAGTCAGAAGGAATCTATGAAGCTACGGAAGGGGAGGCGGCGTGAAATGGTAGCAGATATGAGAGCATGAGAAAGAGAACCTACGAGTGTAAAACTGGGAATCAAGAAGATTACATTACGGTGGGGCGTAGGTCAATTTCGGGACATGCTGCGTAGCCGACCGGAAACCGTTTTGACGCAGAATCTGATGAAAACGTACTGTTATAGCTCAGGCTTGACTTTAAAACATCATATAAAAAGCAAAACAAAATTAATAGTCAGTGCTTTGCAGCATTCTGGAAATCACGCGACGCCGTTTTTAGGGTTTGGTGCAAATCTGTAACATATTTTTTAACATTACTGCCGTGCATTATTCAGCAGGAAGAAGTTGCACTGAAATTCATAACACCGTGCATCCAAACGGCTGTCAAAATAAACTTGACGATTATAGCGATGATCTCTGGAGGTTATTTTAGCATTCCCCCCACCCACGCACATTCACTATATGCACTCCGCTACAGGAAGAGCTCGATTAGACGAACATTCGTACGTCATACGGGCACTTTAGCTACAGGCCCTGACTAAATGGATAAACGATATAGAAGCAGACTGCTTACATCTCGACAGCGACCACTACGTCTTCTGTTGTCGCGTTGTAAGCGTGGGGCGTAACACGAAGCTGTTAACCTTCAACGGGGACTTCATACGCCAGTGCCATGAATTAGTGTTTTGAGAAACCACGTACAACTTTCATTGTCGGGTTTGTGACGTGTTTCTTATCATGAACACGGACAACGTAAATGTACTGCCTGACGCGCATGCAACTGGAATGTCAACGCGTGTGCAATGTAATAATTACTGACGAACACAGTCTTGCCCTTCTTGTAGTGACTTCAGACGTTTATACACGAACTCGCTGAAAATTAAGTGAAAGTGACGTTCTAGTAATGAATACAATTCGTTTGGATACCAGTGTCAAGGCTGTTTGATCTGTGTTTTCCAAGGGTCGCCACTGTAATACATCGCAATCTACATATACGTAGGCATTGATTTTATACAGCTTCCCACTCTCGGTGCAGTTTCTGCACTCTCGCCTCAGTTACGCAACAAAGATAATCTTAATGCCTTCTTAGACACACTGTACCATTTTTGCCTGCTTTCCTCCCCCCCCCCTTCCCGCCCCAAAAGGAAGAAACGTAGGCTTATGAGTGCACCTCGCTATTTTGTTGCGTGCGCGCGCGTCTGTGTGCGTGTGTGTGTGTGTGTGTGTGTGTGTCCATTTCAACTTTTAAACATGTTAACTGATTTTCACAAAACTGGGTATGAACATCATGTCCCTGAAGGACACCAAATTGCAGGACTAAATTTCCGAAAAATTGGAAGGCGAATGTAGCATCACTTACTTTAGCGCAAAAAGTAGAAAAACAACATGGCTGCCGTAAAGTGTTTTCTTTAACTTTAGATTGTATGGCGACAACTAATAAATCACTGGAGCCGCGTCTGTGAAATTTGGTTCGAACCATGCCTACACGTCACATGTATATAAAATACTGTTTGTAAGTCAACAATTACAGACAAGGGGATGATGCAGATCTTTGAGGTTACATCGGCGTCATTTAACGTACGGATGCTCTATATTAAAAGTAACAAATTAATCATAAAAATTACATCCATTCATTCTGTAGCCTGTCTTACGACAGGTCTGTAGCGTCTTCCATAGCCAGTTCTCCACAGGGTGTGATCTAGTGCTTCCTCTTTAAAAAAGTTACACAATACAACGATAATCGTGCTAACTATAAAATTAAGCAATTAAAGCTACGCTTTATGAGTTCAGCTCGAAACTTGTATTTAAGTCGTAGATCCTGTCACTGCGACCTTGGTATTACAGCCTTGGATCATAAATAAGTATGTACTGTAACACTGGTAGAATGATAATTCGCAAATTTTAAGAGGGGATATAAACTGCAAGTACTTCACATACGGGTACAGAGAGCATGTGAACCTAACAGAGATTAACTAACAGGAACTACAGCAAAACTATATGATACAGAACTTCAAAACATGCATGCTTCAAAAAATATTGTCTGTGGAAATGAAACCACGGAAAATGATATGGGCTGGACATGTAACAAGCATGAGGAATATGAGGAAGCCATATAAAGCTTAGTCGTAAAAATATTATTTGAAATATCTAGGCGTAAGCGAAGGATGGCATTAAAACGGACCTTATGTAAACAGGATTAAGTATATTGACTGGGTTCAACTGATTCACAATTAAAGGCAATTGGCGGGCACTTGTGAACATGGTAACGAACCACCGGTTTCTGTAAACGCGTGGAATTTCTTGATCACTTGATTAGCTATCATGTCCTCGAGACGGTTTCCGGTCCATAAAATTATCTATTTATAACTACGTATTTGTTTCAGTTTCAGCAAGCTGGCGCCTGGTTCAGACAACCCGATGGCCTAGAAAAGAAGAGGGAGCGGCGGTGTGAGAATGGCTACATCAGGAGGTGGCGGCGGTGGAGGTATATTTGTGGCTGCGCTGTGGTGGATATGTCTGATGTGGGGGTGGGCGCACGTAACGCCCCAAACCCACAACTGCCCATCCCGTAGCGATCTTGCTCCATGTGTGTGTACCGTCAAGAAGAACGGCCTCGATATCCTGTGCGAGCTAACAGATCAGCAACACATCAGCCGCGCGATGTCCAAGCTTAAAACTTCCAACGAAGTCATATTCTACCTGAAGCTCCGACACAACAACCTGCCCAAACTGCAGGACTTCTTGTTCCTCGGGCTGAACATCCACCATCTCACCATCCACAACAGCAGCCTCGCCGTGGTTGAGGAGTCTTCACTAAATTCTCTGGGTGGGTGCACAAGCGACGGGAGGGCTACTCGTTTCTTAACGCCCGATAAAAAAAAAACATTAGAAGCACACACTGCTATGCATTTATGGGGCCAGAAGCATAAACTTTATACGTGACTTTTCATTTTTAACACGGGGAGATGGACAAACTCCATAAAACGAGTCACTTAAAATGTGATACACCATCGCTAAATCTTGTGGACTGGATTAAAGTGACTCAGAATAGGGTTAAAGGCTCACTGTTGTGATCACGGTAATAATCCTTCGGCTTGACTAGCTGTTCGACTATTTTGCAAAGAAAGACACAACGCCATACAATTAGTCAATACACAATACATAGCTCAAGAACGCGCGTACTTTAGTAAAACTTTTGGAACACATTCGACAAGGAAGATATATACTGGAATATCTTGTTATTCGATTCAGGAACTCTTACTCAGGGAAAAGCGTGTGCAAGCTACGAGCAAGAATTTCTATTGATTCCAACTCAGACATCTGTTAACGACTACAATGACAAAATGTAATATTTACCACCTTCAAGCATTGCGAATGGGAAAATCAAAAGCAGGGCAAGGCAAAGATGTGGAAGGAAGAAATATCCATAGAAAACTGTCCTGGGAGTATTTGTATAAAAGACCCATTTGGAAAGTAGTGATTAAGTTTGAAGAGTATTAAGGTAAAATTTATACTGATGAAAACATGGTGAGGAGATGTGAAGTCTACCGAAAAAGTTCAAACTTTTGTTGCTGAAACACGCCACACAAGATGAGATTTTAGGTTTCACGGCCGTGAATATTAAGACTTTTGTCTTCTGGGTTATGGTAAACATGTAGATCTATAACTACTTATCGAAGTTTCGGAGGTACCTAATGACATTGTCTTCTCTCATGAAAAAGGAAGCAGTGTTTTCTCCGAAAATTTATCAACAATGTAAGAAACTGCAAAGTGTACCAATTCAAAAGACCACAAACTTTCATTACAAACTGAGGTTAGAACATAAGTTTCCTACCCAAAACATAACAGGAATAAAGCTGTCGTCAGGCGGGAGTTATACATTAGTGGAGCTATATGTTTTCTATCCCAATACGTCTTCATTTTGTGTGGCGTTCTTTTTTATACAGGCAACTTCACTTTATAACACGGTGGCTTCTTTTCAGGAAACCAACTGACGCAGCTGGATCTGTCGCAGAACGGACTGATTTCGGTGCCGTCCACAGCGATCCACAACCTTCACCACCTGCTGCTCTTGAACCTGAATCACAACAGAATCACCGCGATCCACAACAGGTCCTTCGATGGACTCGACACGCTGGAGATCCTCACGCTCTACGGGAACAAAATCATGTCTGTCGAGTCCGACGCCTTTAAAGGGCTGGACAAGTAAGTGGGTGCTCTTGTTGATTCCAGTCTTATGGAATATGGCGCCGTTTATATATGTATAGAGGTACCAACGTTTCGGAGAAGCTTACTGCTTCCATCTTAAGTACTGCCCAACAAGTGGTCATCAACACTGTTGTGAGATACTCAAACTTCTGGTACACTTGTAATTTGTATTCCAAATTCGTCCCAGCGTCGAAATGTTCAGGATGTCCAAAAACGCTGTTAGCAAGCGAGCAGAAGCTTCATTACGGTGTTCACGAAGAGCCCACGGTTGGACTCCATCGTCAATCACAAGATTCCAGTCCATACTCTTAAGTAGGACATAGGCCCTACGCAAAGCGCAATGTCTAATACACATCATATGTCTGAGATTCTGATGAAGGGTGACAGGATTGCTGTCATTACATTGACAGAAATGTGTTCCTGGAGTTCTGCATCAGCGACAGAGGACGCAGGAAGCAAGTTTAGAATTCAGACTTCCGATTCAACACGGATGCTGTCATTAACATTAAACATAATAAAAAAACAACAAGCCAAATGTGGTCATGCCAAACAGAGCGAAGCGCTTTCAATTGCCACGATTATACAGCGTCGGTGGTACATGAATTAAATAAGAGTATGAATTGCTGGAACTATAGCGACAGGAGAAACGCGAAGTCCTCAAAGCAAAATCTGTCCCATGCTGCTCTGTCCGTAACAAATGCCAAACGGACTGGGTTTCGATCGAACCCGAGCCTTGACGGTACAGACCAGTGGCTAACCACATGAGCTATGACACAGCCACATTTATGACAATTATTCATGTGAACACGGTCGTAGATACACCTCCCGAAACGCTGAGAATATCAACTATACAGTAGACAATGGAAGCCATCCAAAACAATTCCAATGTAATGTTTGGGAAAAATGTTGATCGTGTGAAACTTCAATGACTTAAGTCAATAACAGTGTCTTCCTAATTCAGCAGGAAGCTGAGGCGCCTCAACCTGGGAGGCAACGCACTGCACTCCATTCCAACATCGGCCCTGTCTTCACTTAACATGCTGAAGAAGCTGGAGATGCAAGAGAATCAAATCTCGAACATTGCAGAGGGAGATTTCAAAGGTTTGTCAAAATTCAGTTCAGTTTATGACTACGTAGTAAGTATGAAAATTAACTCTTTAAAGACGAAGCCTGTCTGTTTTAAGGACTCAGTGCATACCGCGCTGTAAACACTCTCCACTTCGGTTATAAAAACCAATATCTTAACGTTTTATACGGCAAAAGTTGCTGTTTGTTCTGAGATCCGTACAAAACACATAAACGCAATGTGGGCACCACGCAGAATTTTTTTATGTTAAACCTGGTGGTATGTAAAGTTACCGCTAGGCTTTAAAAGGTTAATGACGTCTTACTTCGCACAATTTCTACTCGCACAGACCGTCGCTATATAGGAATCTGTCAGCCATAACCGCACAGCTTCACGTTGTTACCATGCGCGTGATTTAATACAAAGAAAACATTTCTGCAGTATCTGTACTTGTGAAGTGTATGATAAATATGGTATACTTTTTTTTCATAAGATGGTTACATTATTTCATTAAACTGGTGTACACGGCAACAACGCATTACAAATCCGTACCTATGTTTGTAATCTATTTCCATGCCAAAGATCATCTTCGTGGTTAAAATCGCTCACATCTATCGCTACCACATGGAATTTGAATGCAGATTCGTATAGCACGAATGTTAGTTTACATCCTTAAAACAAACAAACAAACAAACAAACAAACAAACAAACAAACAAACAAACAAACAAACAAACAAACAAACAAACAAACAAACAAACAAACAAACAAACAAACAAACAGAAGCTACAGAGGTCTCTATGCCGACCTTGTGCTTCACACAATATTTCAGACTTCTACATAAAGTGGCATTAGTGTCAGTCCCCAGTGATAAGATCGTATGGACGCCATGCTGGTGTTGACCAGCACTACTGATGGTACTCATAAAAGCAGCAAGATGGTGTACCACATAATAGCGTAACGTTAATACAAAATTTAATTTCAATTTAAATATTTTTTCTTAAGACTCGAACCGAATGGTGACAACACATACGCGCGGATGGAAACCATCAACCAGTCTTTAGTTACACAATAAGGGAAGTATGTTAATATACGCCGAACTGCGGCTTACGTCACGTCAATCGACTCTGCTTCCCACACATGTCCTTCGAGATTTCATGACACGATACACAGTCGACTACCCATTGTAACTGACGGAAAGTGCAAAAATAATTCTTACAATAATTGAGTAGCAAAATTTGAAAGATATAAATTTAAAAAAATAAACATTCTCGTATGAGGAAGTGAATTTATGACAGGAATTACAGCGTTTTCTGCGTCCAAGTGCGTCAGTTCCCTTACTTGACTGCCAATGAAACCCAGTCCACTGTCGCTATGTGCCGGATTCTCATTCACATGATTTTGCCCACAGGTCTTGAGGGCCTGGACTCGCTGATCCTTGGTCACAACCAGCTGAAGGAGGTCCCCGCCAGAGTGTTTTCACACCTCAACCTTCTTAATTCCCTGGAACTGGATGGGAACCAAATCAACCACATTCACTCTGAAGCATTTTTTGGTCTTGAAGGTCTGTATAATCAACTTTATTGCTCTCTCAGTCCAGTGTTCTTTCGTCAGTCTTACCGCTCATCTTAGCGACAAATGGCCGACAAGAAAAACTAATTACTCTGACACAAACCTACACAGCGTGGCTTTCTTCACCCTCTGATCGAAACTGGTCACCCCATGGTAAGAAACTTGTGCCAAACTACCTGCATGTATAGTCAGGCGTTGTTATTCTGAGACATATTAAAACTTATACACGCGAATGAACACAGTACGGAAGCTAATGTTTTTATACGATGCTAAAAATATTTGGGTAGCTGTACTTGTGGCATTTAATAGTTGTAAATACGGTTCGAATTTTGTTGTGACGCATTATTATGAACTGCAGAGCCCTTACGCGTTCTGGTAGAGCAACAAACACTTAGCGAGAACTTACACACGTAACTGGTTAAAGTTAATTGTCCGCAGACATCGACTTCATGTAAAAAGAACAAAAAACGTGACATGCTAGACATAGATATATATCACCTGGCAGAACAGCATCATCTTTTCTAAAAACATCCCTATACATTTCGTTCCTGCATTTATTGAATTGTTCATGTTCATACAGATGTGTGTGTTTGCGTGATCATAAAATGATTATTATATTAAACGCTTTTGTCTGTCATATATGAAGGAAATACCATAAAACCGTTAGCAGTTACGGCAGGTCACAAGTACCACAAAAACACAAAGTGGCTAGAAACTTGATCTCTTGGCCTAGGGGAGGAGGAAATATTGAGGGCAACTGAGAATAAAGAGCTGCCGGGAGTAATCATACTTAAGTGACAGGAAGTAACAACATAATGGAGAAAACCCCGTTAGGGAAAGCTTTGTAACTTGTAGACGACGCACCGGATGAAATGGGCGGGAAGCGAGAAGACGAGAAATGGGTGTAAAGTTCGGTCAGTATATTTCAAGGGCAGAGACCACTTGGAAACCGAGGCACGCAAGCGAATACAATTGAAATGGGTCTTTACAGGAAAATCTATTCAGGCGTTGACGGAATTCAGCTAGCTTAGGATAGTGGGGTGCGTCCAGTTGCAAGTTCCACAAAAGGCGGGGAATTCCTTGACTGGCTGAGTGACTTTCAGCTTCTCAACTAGAATTCTCCTCCAAATACTCAATAATTATGACCATTATTGAAAATGGAAAATTTAGCACTTAATTACGTTATTTCTAAATAGATACGTAGTTACAATTACATGTGTGTCTGCCGCAATGTGTACCCACGTACTACGTGGCGCTTCACGGTACGCACGCAGTGCATTCCATTAATAACAAAGTACGCACAATACAAAACCGAACAACTTTAGTAACGCACTGCAGTCAACACCCTTTCAGTTTGCGTGATTTCGGGCTCCCGCCGCGGTGTAAATGAGCTCGTACTTCTTCCAGGATGTCCCGCAGTGATGTTCACCGCTGAGTGGCATCCCGGCAGAATGAAGACCTGACCGTTTCAGTTGCCTCATAATTTCTAAAAATTTTACTTAAATATCATACTTTTAAATTATCATCTTCTTCTAACTTACTTTGTTTTTGGACGAGCGTTTCTTCAGAAATGAATAAAAGGTAAAGCAATCCCATTACAGGCCTGGACAGGCCCTGAGGGTTCCAGGAGGTCGAGGCTCCCAGATTTCTAGAAAATCGGCACGTGAAGGTGGTAAGGTTGTCAGCCATACGCACCGGCGGCCTTTACCCCCCAGGAAATATTCCTGGTACTCATTTCTGTTAGAGGCTAAGTCGACCCCAAGCCATAGTGCCAATGAAAAAATTCCAGTGACACCATCGGGAATCGAACCCGCGACCTGCCGGTTTGTAGCGCATTACCTCATCCAACTGCGCCACCCCGTGGCCCTGAGAAATGAATGCAGTATGTTACTATCATCTGTTTTGCCATGCAGCTCGCAAGGTTTAAATCAACAGCATGCTTGACAGCAATGAAATCTCGTCACATGATCACGGATGATGACTGGTTGTTCCTTCTATTACAGAGAACCTGCAGTACCTCAGACTGGGTGACAATAACATCCACTCTATACCCAGCGAAGCCCTACGACGTCTTCACCGATTACGTCATCTGGACCTTCGATCTAATAACATCAGTTCCATTCCTGAAGATGCCTTTACTGGGTTTGGAGATACAATCACCTTCCTTAACCTACAGAAAAACGAGTAAGTACAGACATTCTGTCTCATGGTCAGAATTCCAAGAATTCCATCTTGAGAAACTAACAGATCGTCAGTTAATGAAGATATTCCCAGCATTTACGCAACTCGGAGGTCCTCTACTGTGTTCACAACAGTCCGCCACAGTGTTCGCGAGATATACATTTGAACAAATGGCAACGAGATTTCTTGGTATTAACTTAAAGTAGTGGATATATTGGATTGGTAAAGATGAAAATCCGTCCCTGTGCACGCCATCAAGGTATATATGGGGGGAGCAGAGGTAGCTCCACTCATTCTTAACCTCAGCACTACATGAAGGCGAGTGATCAACTTCACGCCCCAGCCGCTTAGTTCCCGGTACCCAGTGAGTATAATACTGGGTACGGTCCAGAGCCAGTCTTGGCATTTTGGAGACGAGATAAATTTGTAGCCCCTGCCGATACTCGAACCCCGGACCGTCCAGCCCGTAGCCTATCTATTGGACTGTTATGGATAAAATAAAAAATAGTCTGAGGCTTGTTGTTTGGGACCAATCCAACACAGTTTCTTTGAAAATCGTTAAGTGGTTCCAGTGATAAATCGTGACGGTAAGACAGACGACTTCACGACAAGAAGGGCATCTGATTCAAAGAATATGTGACGCATTTGTTGTAATGGCCTAACAATGTATACATTTGTTGTAATGGCCTAACAATGTACACATTTGTTGTAATGGTATAACAATGTATACATTTGTTGTAATGGTCTAACAATGTATACATTTGTTGTAATGGCCTAACAATTTATACATTTGTTGTAATGGCCTAACAATGTATATATTTGTTTTTGAGAATCGTTAAGTGGTTTCGGCAGTACACCCTGATGGTGAGCCAGACGACCTCACGATAAGAGAAGCATCTGATTCCAAGAACGTGTTACAATATGTTGGAGATGAACACGTTACACAAGAGTCCAAAATCGCCAAACAGCTAAACCATCGCCAGCTTCAAAACAGTCATATCTTTCAACAGATAACATGAACATGCAATCACGAGTAAGAACAAACTACGTATCATGAGTACTTTGCCATAACGTATTTAAAGTACTGCTCCAGTCCTACAGTTATATTCACAACTGACAATCTCCTTGAAGCGAAGTCCCTTTCGAGAAGTTATCGCTCGGTTTGTCGAAAAGTTTCCCGTCCCTTTATGAAGCCACTGGATTCATTACCATTTTCACACGAACCAGCCACTCTAACCAACTCCGAGTCAGTTAAATCCAGTCTATGTCGTCACAATCATGCACTCATTTTAGTAGTATATTTCCATCTACTCCTTGGTCTTCCGAGTTGTTCCTTCCCTTGAGGATTTACCATTAAAATTGCGTGCGTATTTTTCATTTCTCGTACGCGTGCCACGTACCAGGCCAATCTCATTCCCCTTAATTTGATAACACCAACTATAAGCATCAAGGTTCGCTACGGGCTTGACGGTCCGGGGATCGAATACCGGTGACTGCGAGATTTTCTGCACCCGTCAAGACTGGCCCTGAGGCCCATCCAGCCTCATGTAAAATGGGTACCGGGTCTCTTTCCCGGGGCAACGCGACCGGGGCGTTGCATTGATAACCCACCCCATCTATAGCGCCGAGGTTAAAGAAAGAGTAGAACTGTACCTCTGCTCCGCTTATGGTCCTTCATGGCCTCTTACAAAGTGAAATTTTCTTTTGACTATATATACCAAATATGTAAACAGAACTATTTTGTTAACACAAAGTTTTCATGGTTGAGAAAAACATTCACGGGGATAAATGGCTTATAAATACAACATGAATGCTTACAACTCCGGAATGCCACACAGTACGTATCGGCATTTATTGAAAGTCAAATTTCATAATGAATCTCTATCATAATTAATCAAAGGCCTTTGTGTGCTCGACCACAACATTTGTGTATAATGACGGCGAGTCAGAAGACAAACCTGACAACAAGTGTTCGCTGTTCTGTGCCTCACGAACAGAGAAGAAAAACAAATCAGCATTTTAGCAACATCTGGTTTCCTTCATAACTTTGAAACCTGATTAACTCACAAAGCACACGCATCGTAGGGGCAGTAATTGAGTTGGTTTCCACGGCTAAGCTGAAGAATGACAAACCCAATTATGAAACTCAATGACATTCGAAAATATAATTTAGCTATTTCATAAACGAATTATAACTAGGCTAATTCAGCCGGGTAATTAAATGCGAAACAAGCACCGCCACTGAAACCTCACTATCAATGTGCATGACTGCAATGGCACCATACACATAGGTTGTTTGTACAGTGGTAAATTCCGATTTACGAGGCCTCGATTTGTGCATCGTGTTATATACAGCGTTTTCATCCTAGGGCCGTATCCCTTTCACGCGCCGCGCCCCCGCTTCCAGCAGCGTATGGCGGGGCAATATGCTGCATAGATGTAAGCCCAACACTGTAACGTATGATGCCTGTATCAGTTCTTCGAGTCCGGACATAAATACAACACTGTCACGTTCCAGTCTGGCTGTTTAGCACGAATTAAAATTTCCGGGTTTGTATTAAACCCGCCTGAAAAACCTGGGCATAGGTGGCAGGGTAACATAAAATAAGCCCCCAAGAAATAGAATGTGAACTGGATTCACTTGGCTCAGGATATGGATACGTGGCCGCCTCTTGTGAACACCGTAATGAAACTCCATACAGTGTGGACAATTTCTTGTCTAGTTCAGGACCTAGTAGCATCTGAAGGACTTAGTTCCACTGAGTTATGTACTGCATACTCCATGGAGCAGAGTCCTTCTTTGGAAGCTAACAGGTCCTCAGCTAGTCAAGAAACTCGCCGTATTTTATGGAACCCAAAGGTTCATTACCGAATTTACAAGAGCCCGCCACCTGTCCCTATCCTCAGCCAGCTCAATCCAGTCCATGCCCGCCCATCCCACTTCTTGAAGATCCATTTTCTTTCTTAAGAAGCTGGCGAGTTGGTCAAGAAATTCTCCGTCTTTGTACAGTTCGAAAGCTCATTAACCTGTTCAGAGAGGCCCATAAACTGAACCTGTTCTGGTCCCAATAAATCCAGTCCACACCCAAATATCGTATTTGCTTGACAGTCGCTTTGCAATTATGCTCCCCTGTACACCTGTGTCCCAAATGGTCGGTTCCTTGCAGAATTTTTAAATAGAATTCTGTACGCGTTTCTAGTTGCTTTCATGAGTGATATATATCCTGTCCACCTCACCCTACCACAGAGGCACTCTGAAGCCTACAAAGAAGCAACCTGTAGAACCGGCTTCGAGTGTCCTACAACAGGAATGCACAAATCCATTACGCCAGGCCGCCATGGAGACTAAATTTGGTACAGAGGCACATAATATTACTCAGCCCACAGTACGTAGCTTTCTTCGTGTCACCCTTCTGGCGCCTCGAATTTTGAGGTGGCACCTAGATTTTTTTTAAATTTGTGCACACCTGTACTACAGGCTAACCAGTTCTCTGAAACACATGGTCTAGTCCTATGCTACCTACGCTGTATCAACTGAAGATTAATCTAAAGTCGAATTAGAAGACAGGTTTGTTACGTTACGTAACAATATGAAGGTGCAAACTCAGCATCTGTTTTATCGACAGGGAAGCCACAGCTACGGCAGCTGGTCAAACAACTTCCATAAATTTGAAGAAGAAAGTACAGATTACTAGGTCAACATGTCCTCTTTGCTCTGATTACCCCAGAAACAGGACAGAACAAAACGCGCAGTTCTTTGGCACAGTCGATTCGCCTTTCACAGATCCAGAACCGTTCCTTCACTGTGGACTTGTAAAGTTACTTCCACGTCCTTCTTACTTTGAGAATGAGACCAACTGTCTCACCCATACAAGAAAGCGTATAGAGTCTCTGGTTCAGTTATGTTAGTATTTCCTCAAGCATTTATGAGAAAAGAACACAACAAACGGAACACCGATCGTCATTACAACATCAAAGTTGAAAAAATTCTTGTAAGTTTTGATACAATAATTACAAATCAGTTACTAAGTCTTTCTATACATGATCTCCTTGTTCTGATCGGTTAATTTCCTCATTCCGTCTTAATAAAACGTTTTCGGTTCTGCCTTAAGCCACTCTTGAGCCGTGTCTTTAAGAAGTCTAACGCTTATTTCAAATGCAATTTGCTCAGAGTTGATTCTTCGCTTGTTCCGGACACGCTGATCGTCTTGAACCTTAATCTCAACATACATTACGATCAATGCCCCCCCCCCCCCCGAAAGAGCATTAACATTCGTCCTTCCTGCCATGCGTCTTTCAACCATTCGTACACTTCTCTCTCGTTCACATAGTTACTGTCATACTGAACTGACATTGTTCCGTATATGTTGGTAGCTTTGGAGCCCTCTAGAAAGGAACTCAGGTTACAGATTTCTGCTCTTTGGCGCACTCTAGCAAAGTAGTAGTCATGTTAAACGTTCTTCAGTACTATCGCTGTTGAACAGACAAAATACCATACGTGAGAGAAACTTCATATTATTCAATCCGCCATCTTTTTCAGTTCTGCCAACGTCATTCTTTTAGACTGAAACCGCAATTTGTTTTTGGATTTCTTTCATATATGGATATTCCTGCAGATACACTTCATCTGGTAAAGCATAACGTGGGCCTGGGGACTCACATAAGCAAAGAACATTAAGTAAAACAAATTGCTAAAAGTTTTGTGTTCTGGAGCTGCGGTGAAAGAAATTTATTTCTGCTGGAAATACGCTAGGAGGTATGAGACGGAGAATATCCAGCATAAGATGTTTAGACCAACATCGTCACTGCAAACACGCGTAAACTCTCATTTAAGGACTAACACATTACGGCATCTTCAAGTGTAAGAAGATAAGGAAGTTGTAAACTTTCTCTGATGCGAAAAAAAAACATTCTAAAACAAAAACTGTGTGCATAAACGTTCTTACGTTTTAAGGGAACGTGTAGAATTCAGAGAGATTCCATATGTGAAGTTACATGGGTTTGTCATTACACTTTTACATTTACAAAGCACAACAAATTTGTCGGTGGAGTGAAATGTCTCTCGTCCTGGCACGCACGCACGCACGCACGCACGCACGCACGCATACGTCGTTTATTATTGGCGCTACATGCCGTGACAACTTCGGTGCTTCTGTTTAAAGACAGTTGTTTTGACAAAACGCGAGAATACTTCACCATAATAAAGAAGACATAATTCAAGAGTTTTAGTAACAGCTACGGTTTGGTACGCTTCTGTCTGAGGACTACAAAGCAACAGAACTCTCTGTAAATTAACGACTTGCAGTTAGGTCTGTCCTGCCAAACCTCGTTCACCGGCGTACGACTTCAGAAGTACAGTCAGATAATGGAACAATTTCGTTGACAACAACTATAAACGTTGCGATTATTCCCCCACAAACTCCACCTCTAACCTCACTATAGGCCTACTGATCTACATCAGTTTCTGTCCGTCCGTCTGTCACAGAAACATCTCCTTCCCTCACCTGAAGTTATGTAACCCGCACTGCCATAAAAGTTATGTCTAATGTGCCTCATATCCTGCTGGGAAAATGGAATTATTATTATTATTATTATTATTATTATTATTATTGTCTCTTGTAACGGGCCTTTTTTTCCTGGTACTTCTCTTGAACCAACCGTTATCCTCCCCCCCCCCCCCGCTACTGCTTCAAGTTCGAGACGGCAGTCATTATTATTATTATTATTATTATTATTATTATTATTATATTGTCTCTTGTAACGGGCCTTTTTTTCCTGGTACTTCTCTTGAACCAACCGTTATCCTCCCCCCCCCCCCCGCTACTGCTTCAAGTTCGAGACGGCAGTCATTATTATTATTATTATTATTATTATTATTATTATTATTATTAAAGAAACTTCGTACTTAAATGCAGATTATTCACGTTACATTTTTTAGGATGTAAGCTCGAAATTTCGCAACGTCGCCCACGTTTGTAATTGTTTCTTTCACATAACACTCACTTAGAATTATTTGGTATGTATATGATGTACCTCTGTACAAACCTTCAGTGGTTTTACTAGTTATCTTTGTCAAACAAATAGCTAAAATTCAACTGTCACGTGCCACAAAAATTTGCATATTCTTCTGAGCTGTATTTCCACACACCATTTCAATATTTTGCTACTGTCGCTCCCTGCTCACAGCTTCGTGTGTCCGCCACGTTGTTATTACTGACCGTCGAAACTTGGAGCGGTCTCTAATGGCAACGTCTACACATAAGTCAATTAAAGTCGGTCAAGAACATATGGAAAAACTTCCTGCAAACAGAACATTGCAGGTGCTTTATTAATGCAAACCGAAGGGTAGAAGGTGTGAAGGAACTGCGACAGAAAGACGGCCCGGGATTGGGTCGAGTGACAGGATCTTACTACCAGGGCATTCGAGTTCCATAGGGAATTTCTTCAGCACCTGGACGGCTATCGGCTTCTCATGACGAAATGAGCTCCAGTAGTGAGTTACCATGATGACTTTAACTATCCTGAATATGGAAGAAACTGGGTCGTCCGAAGCGTTGGTAACTATCCACCAAATTACACGCTGTCTCATCCCAGGGGACCGTAGTTTTGATAGAGATAAATTCTAAGTTATTTGACAGAAATAAACAGTAGGGTTTTACTGCCTTTATGTCCTGGAAAGTAAGACGCAATGCTGACTTGCTAAATACACTTTCGATAATACCGAAATGTTTACTGTCGTCATGAGAAAGGTCACGTCCAATTTTCGGACGGGTAATACAGATATTGGATGGACACTGCATTAGAGGGTTCCATGACAAAGAAAAAATCGCGTCTCATTTGAATCAAAGTCTTTTCAGGACACACGTGAATAGCGATGCATTATTTATGAAGCCGTGACTCTCGCCCACTCGGTAGCGTACACCAATTACCTGTCAATATGTTGGAACATAAAAGGACCAAAAACGAACAAGGCAGTAACTAATACTCACCGAGCTCATCATCAAATCCGCTGCCTTTATGAAACATGACAGTTAATTCTGACCAGTGAACTCTACCTAAAGGCAAAGAAGCCAGGCCGCCTCTCCACATCGGATTATTCTAAGACCGTCCCATTCGCAATGAGTCGCGATAACGCAGTCGACAGTAACTGGGCTACGGGCTGGACGACCAAGGAATCGTGGTTTGATTCCTGGCAGCGGTAAGAGATATTTATTTCTTCAAAGCGCCCAGAGCGTCTCTGGAGGTCGCCCAGTCTCCTACTCAGCCCGTACAGGGGACTCTTTCCCCGAGCGGAAAAAGCGGCTGGACCATTAAGCTGACAGCTAAACTCAATACAGTGATGAGGTTAACAATGGGTGGAGCTTAACTCCCATTCCCCCGTATGACTTCATGGTGCCAGCAGCAACGACTTTTACCGGAAGGGTCGGTCGGGTAGATACTGCGTACACCTTCGTATTCCGGAGGTCTCAGTTTCAAATATCGCCCTGAAGACCTGATGTTCTGAGGTTTTGTTGGGTTTCCTCAGTTCTTCCAGGTAAATGCCGGGATAGTACTTAAAGTGAGGCCTTCCATACCCTTTCGAAGTCACTATACACTAACCATTCCAGAATTTACACCAAATAGTGACTAATAATAGCCCTATCTAAGGGGTCCACCAGATTAGGTGCTTTCCCTGCCTGAAGACAGAAGCACAGCCGACTTCCGAAACATCGTGCTTCAATAAAAAAATTAGAAGACGAACGAAGTCCAAAAAAAGAAATTAAGTCAGTGAGCAAATAGTTTGAGCTTGTGAAACTGTAGTTAAACAACTTAAAAAGATAAACAACTGAGTATTACGTGCCCTCTTGGTTTAAGTTTTCAAACCCAAATGTGCACGTAGCGCCGTCATGTGTACTACACGTCCCGCCCATCTCACCCTCTTGTAAGACCGTCTTATCATTCAGGAATCTTGCCAAGGAAAAGAACGTTAAAATGAAGTAAATTTTTCTGGATTAAGTACCTTAAACTTAAGCTTTAAAGAGTTCACCCTGACTTTGCTAACACTGATTACAAAGTTAAATACGGCTCGTAACTGCAGTCTGCTTCTTTCAGCATCAAGGTACTACCTTCGCTGGCTTTCGAGAATCTCAACTCGCTGGAGACCCTCCACCTGCAGAACAACAAGCTGAAGCATATTCCAGAAGAGATTATGGAACCCATCGTCGACACACTCAGAAACATCGATATCATGGGTAATTCAAACTCCAAGTTTTTTTAAAAAAAACCTGGCATTTTAGAAAAGAAAATGCATTACGTAGTAGAAACAGAAAAGCATATCTCCCACTCAGGATATCTAATTACAATGCTGCAGAAATTTCTCATTTCCCCATACACCACATTTACCGACTGCCTTATCCGCCTGAATCTGGTGAATCTTATTACATTTTTCAGATAACCCACTGGTGTGCGACTGTGGCCTGCGCTGGTATCGTGACTGGCTGAAGAGTTTACGTAACAAGGACGACGACGTGATGCTAAAGAAGCGCACCTTATGTACCATGGTAAGCGAGCACCGAGAATATAAGGTGCAGGAGCTGCCTGTAGAACGTATGAACTGTGTCGGCAAGAACCTGGAGCAGACGTCCGCCAATGAGGCCACTGTGCCGCGTGGCTACTGTACAGTGGCAGTGGCCACTGCGGTAAGTACGCTGGCCGTGGCCACGTTCAGCAGCTACCGCTGCATGTAAAGACAGCCAGCAGCGTGAAGATCCACAATGTTTCGAAGACAAGACAACACCTAGTTTTAACGAGATTCTATACTTGCACAATAACCCACACAGCTGGTATGGCGTAATTATTTTATAAACCATCCTAGTTTTCTAAGTTCCGGCAAGACACTTCATTCACCACTGGCTACATATCATTTTGGTGAAAAAAGAATTTAGTTAAAATGGGCTTGGGTTACAAACTCGGCCCTTTTTAATTCCGAAACTATGATTAAAATGTCACCTTAAATCCGACAAACTGTAGTACACCTAATTGCATCTCTTGTTTCTGGCTGTACGCAGTGGTGGGCGAATTTCTCTAAACAGATGATGCAGTAAAGGTGACAATATGAACGAGATGATGTCAGTATACCGTGTACCAAACTGAGTGGGGCTGACAGCACGACCATTAACTTTAGTTTGTACTTGATACTTCATTTTAATTTTTTGTTAATTACGAACTTTAACAGTACAGATTCATAAACGTCTTTACATACTAACCGATTTAGTTCCCGGGTCTGCCATCTGACGTGATGCAACAGAAAATTACCAGTGGTTTTATTGCATTCACTATCAGGAATTTTTTAAATGAAAAATGTGTGAAATTCGAAAATATATCGCTTGTCAATTCCGGTGTAACCCAGGTAATGAACTTAAAAAAATGAGTGGCTTCTACAAGTCGCCTTCCATTCTGCAATCAGAAATTTATAGTGTAAGAGTACACGTTATATTCTCTGTACTGTTGTATTATTTTATTTTAGCCTCGCCTGTTAAACATGCCTTTCTGTTTTACCCACACGACATGTTTCGCGTAAATATTTTTGGTCTCATCAGCAGTTATTTCTTTATTGTATTTCACGATCGAGGTTCAGAAGAGTAACTGTGATAGATTAAAAGATGCTTACACCTACACTCCCACATTTAAAAACACGACAATGAAAGAAATATCCCCTGGTCATAAGCGTGTACGACACATTACAGAAAACATTTCGGGAGAACAAAAAACTTAACAGTGTGAGGTAAAATGCAATAGCGGAAGCCTTGAAGCAAGTTTTTCCTTCCTGCTTACGAATATAAACCCAATTTATTTAGTATTCCATAGACTATTAATTTGTCACAACGAGGTCAAATCACAAGCTTAGGTTACCGGACACACCAAGAAAAGCTACACAATGGGTGACCACGTGTTCATATAAGATGTCTAATGATAAGGCCTTAAACAGTGCCCTCTGAAGAAAAGAAACTGCGTAATAACTGAGAGAAAATTACGGTTTGTTTAATAAATCGGAATTGCAGAATTTTTATAAAATACATTCCAGTTTTAATCATAAAAAGACCGCGTGAGGATCGCTAAACAGGAAGACAAAGAATGCGCGGCACTGCGATGTAGAGAATTACTATAAAAAGTGTTCATCTAAAGGCCATCTCCACCAAATTCATGACTGGAATAATAATGTAAACACAACACGACAGGCACGACCGAGTTCTGGTCTAATAAATGCAGATATACCTTCCAAATATGCGCAATTGAGAATACTGCTGCAGGTCAACTTAAATATGATTTATCATAATTATATACCACATATTAAGATAAACGCAACATTTGATCGCATATACAGTGCAGAAAGGGATAATGCTATCGAAAGAAAATGTTCGCCTTCTACTACATTTCCAGTCATGCCCCTCAGAAGTGTTACATTCTGTTACCTTATAACAGTCATTTAAAAAAATGAAAATGAGGTCCTTGGATTTGTACGCCATAATACACTTAATTACGTTCCAGATTATTTCGTAAAACTGTTTGCAATGGCCAACGCGGTTTCTTATCTTCTGCACTCTCCGCGGGTCACGTTATGCGAGGCGAATACGCAACCCACTTGAATAAAACCCTCTTCCTTTCACAAGCTGATGTTCCGCAAGGCAGGGATCGCAAGTTGCATGTCTGTGGGCAGCTTAGTGCCGTCGGGAAGAATGTTGGTGCCCATGATTCATTTTAAGACACTTTTTCCTTTCCTGTCCCGCAACAGCCCAACATGGGCCCAGGCCGGCTCACTGTAGAGGTTTCTAGATCCCACACAATTGGACATTCACACACACACACACACACACAATTAGACACACACACACACAATTAGACACACACACACACACAATTAGACACACACATAGAATTAGACACACACACACACAATTAGTACACACACACACACACACACACACACACACACACACACACACACACAGCCGGTAGGACTCCTCTGAACGAGTGATCAGCTTGTCGCGGAGACAATTTTAAGACACTAATAATACACAATTTATGCGTACGCCGACTATTGCGAATCATGTGGTGACTGCATCTCCACGAACCAAATCTGTCCCGCGTCTGGAATTTCTGAGCATTTAGGCTGTGTTCAGGTGTTACACTAACTTACAGCATCAGATTTAATAATGATGGCATTTTATAAGAAAACTGAATAACATACATTAGGTACTTTTTGTGAAATGGATTGTATCAACACATGTATGTCTGTGTAACAGGTGTTGACACTGCACAGTGCACACTGTTATTCAAAATAACGTATCAACAATAGCACTGGTATGTGCACAAAGCCCATGTCCAATGTGCAGCACGTAAGCGATCTCGTGAACAACGCATATAAATAGATCATTCGTACAAAGACTGTCCGATGACGTAATCTAAACACGGTAATAATCTCTGACACGTTTTCTTGTGAAAAATACAAATGTCCAAAGTAAATGGCGTCACAAGGAAAAAAAGTACAGTGTGAACTCTACTTTGGGAAAAGATGGAATAACATACATATCAGATTGTTCCTATCAGTTTTATCTATAGATCAGTGTTCAGAAACAATATTAGTTGACAGTCAGATTAATAGAACTGTAATAACTACACAGACGGTGTAAAATCAATACTGTCGTATTTGTTCTTTGAAGTAACTAACCTGTCCCTATTTTGTGATGCGAAAATAAGGGTTTAAAGGACTGCCAACTTCTGCTAAAAGGCAGAACATATTCAAAATGCTTCAGTCAGAACAAATGACGCCTTGAAGTAACATATCCGAGAAATACATTCAATGACTGATAGAAGAGTAGACAGCAGATTTCGACACCCGCTGCAAAAGGGGGAAAGATTACCATGTATCATATTTGTACATAACAACACCATTCATTACGAGGCCTAAAAATCTCATAAAAAAGGTACATTTCAAGCAAAGCACAGTTCACAATCATAAAATGATTCAGTTGTGCCGAAAAACACAAATACCCAAAATTATGAGAAGATAGCTGCCAAGTTGACCCTACCGTAGGTTTGTCCACGAAGCTGATTAGCTGAGGTCACAAAAACGGCAGCTGTCTTTCTTAACATTCGCAATTACGTAACTGCAAACACACAACTATGCACCCTGCATTGCGTGGTCCTCTTACAGTGTACACCGCTGCTATTACGGACTCAGATTTGGGGTCCTGTGAGTTGGGGAATAAGAAGGCACGAAACGGCAGTAGTCATAAGTTGTAACAGGTTATTGGGAATATCTGAAATGTCAGTTGCCGTGGTACATGTTCATCAAAAATAGTTGTGCATGGTACCAACCGTATCAACGGCAAGAGCTTTGCTACTGATAACGGCTTGCACAATACCTACCGCGAGCAGTCATACTGCCATACAAAACACTGCTATTAAAATGCCTCACACGGTCGCAAAGCTAAGTCCTGAATAGTATAACAAATGCAGAGGTCTGGGGGAGTCGTCAGTCGAATGGAAAACAAACTGTTGTCTTGTGATAATGTGCTATATGTATCCTTGATCTTACCATCCTCTAAATGTTTTACACATTCCCTTCTCGCCGCCAAGTGAAAATGCTTTCTATAAAACCATATCACATAAATATATATCGTAGATGTCACTGGTCATGTTGAAGAAACAAAATGAACCACTAATTTCCGTCATGTTCGTTGAGATAAATGTTTAAATAATAATAATAACAACTCAAGTTTATCTGTTTAAAAAACATAAAAAGGTAAAATATCGCAATGCTGTACGGACAATGGTGAATGTCGTACTACTATCTGTATATGAATTACAGGATGAATTGCAGCCTTTAATCATTTCAGTGCACTAGACATTCACTATTTTAAGGGAAAGCATTTTGCGAAAAAAAAAGAACTGTATAATAACATATGCATATTTAAAATAATTAATTGTGTTTTGATAACTTTATCTTGCCTGTGGAAGCGGGTAGAAGCACTACTGCACTTTATGAAGGCAGTACAAGAACCATAAATGAAACATATCCCATGTTCCGGCACGCCTAGACTTTCCGCAGACATCCAAAAAGTTCATAAGGGTAACTACTGCGTAATATTTTTATACGAACTCTATACACGTGTCGGGTCGTTGTCTAGAATGTCTGCGGAAAGGGCGTTACCAGACAACACAAAACGCAAGTTTTTTACATTTTGTGACATTATTATTATTATCATTATTATTGTAGGTATGTATGCACATATAAAGGTCAGTGTTATTTGTCCATATAAATAAAGTATCTTTATATGCATATAAATGCTTGATGTCTCTGTCTCTTTCACTACAAGGTACAAAATGTTCTAACTTTATTAACTGTAAGAGATTGCGATGTTGCATTTCTGTATGTGGTGTAAATTTAGTCAAATAAAACATACAATTAATAAATCCATAAAATCGATTTAATTTAATATGGACCTATTTTAAATATTTTTAAAGTTCAGTGTCTACATAAATTTTCTCGACAAGCAGCCCTGAAGAGGAAGATGGTGGACAAGCACATACGGGTGTTCGTTGAACGGTAGGGTGATCGAGTTACAGAACTTTTAACATGCATGATACGTAGGATATTCTAACAGGACCCCTTTTAGCCATGACAGAGTGTGTCCTCAAAATGCGGGCAGAAATTGCTTTCAAATTCCTAAATACAATTAGTATTGTGAAAATTGTTAGTGAAAATTCAGCTACTTATGTCAGCAGCACCAGACGACAGCAGTCGATGTTTATCAGAAGTCACGCACATGGCACAATTAGCTTCTTGAGAGACCTATAGCGTGGCTTGTTTAAGTTAATTCCAACCCTGCGTAAGACCACTTGATGCTAGGCTGCAGTACGTATTACTAATGACCATGGTCTGCCCTCGTCTATGCCTACGTTACTCCTATCCTCTCCCCCACTTTAGGAAAGTAAACCGGTTTTATAACAATTCCAAGTTAAATAGAGTGTCTTATACATACACTACTTTACCGACCTCTTTTCGCTGCGAAAATATATAAACTTCTCATTATGTTCATTACCTTAACTCTGTTTACACGTAACAAGACACACAAAGAAGTTTGATAACTAATGTTGTAATCTGATACTTATATTTATTAAAATTACTACTTCAAACGAATGTTGTGTATCATTTCGGGTGCCTACTTAGAGGACCTTAAGAATTAACGTCAAGAAAGTATGCACTTCGCATGAAACACAATAATGAACTAATAATTTTCGAAGTCATCAAATTTTCTTGCAAAATGTAAATATTCTACAACGAATAAGACTTGTTGTCTGGCGAATTTAGCTTAGCAGATACACCCTAGACACATGTAACAGAAATAGCGGCCAGGTTACCGCCGCTGGCACAAGCTTCATACTCGAGCTCAACGTAGCGGCTCGGATCTGTTTAGAGAGTTTCAGAGATATGGACCTGCACAAGCTTCCGTTTCAAGGCTTAGGCCAATAATACTCGCAGCTGTAAGTAACTAAGTAATTCGCTAAATCCACGGAGCAGAGCCATTCTTGAGAGCCAAATAACCCTCAGCTACTTAGCCAATCAACAACCCCGTCTCTTCTGCAGTCAGGGCTGTTAACGACACTCTTCAAATGAGCAAGTCATTGTTCCATACACGCATCAGCATAACACCAGATTGGAATAAGAGTTACGTACATTCTTCAGTAATAGGGTATTTCTTTTGGAAGAGAGGGTTTCACTATCAAAATGTCACCAAATTTAATGAAAAAAGAACGTCGGATAGGCCTACTTGGACAACACGCGGCTTCAACATTTACATTTTATATAATTTTACATTCCACGAAGAAGAGTCCTTTTAAAACGCTGATATTCCAACAGTCCAGTCCTAGATCTGGGGCTGATGAGCCTAAACACTATACCAATGCGATCCTTCGAAACGCCAGTAAGTATTTACCAGGCGACAAGAAGTAACTTCCAATAAGACCTCAATCTCCAGATGCACCATTTTACAAACGACTCGCAAACGGAATTTAACTTTCCACAAAGAACGGGAACTTATTAAATAAACAGTGTGTAGCCTAAGTGTGCAATAAACCGCGATTTGCAGATTAAGGATCTTATTAGATCAATGAATGGTACTTCCCCAGTTTCTCAT